>BJBW01001423.1:251881-392430 GCA_004320125.1 Scolopax mira
GCTCCGCTGCCCCCCACCATGTAGGCGAGCTCCCGGGCGCTGCGCCCATCGCTCCGCGCCGCCTGCACCGCGTCCGCACCGCACCGAGGCGGGGGGGTGGAGGTGGAGGTGGGAGGGGGGATACCATGCGGAGCCCCCCGGCCGCCGGGCTCCTGCCGCTGCTCCTGGGGCTGCGGCTGCTGCTGGGCGGCGGAGCCGCGGCTCAGTACTCCAGCGACCTGTGCAACTGGAAGGGGAGGTGAGGAGAGACCCCGCCGGGCTCCGGGGGGGGGGGGGGAGGAGGGGAAAAAGGGGGGGGGGGGGGCAAGAGGGAAAAAAGTGGTGGGGGGGAGAAGCGGGAGCCGCCACGTCCATCCCCGCCACGTCCGTCCCCCGCCCCGTCGGGAGAAGTTGGTGCCGAAAACAAAAGGGAGAGCTCTCCCGCTGCGATGCCCGGCAGGGGCTCGGGGAAACGAGGGGGTGGGGGTGCGGGGGGGTCGGCCCAAGGCGGAGAACCGGGGCTCTGCCTCCATCCCCCCCGCGGGAGGCCGGCCCCGCTCGGCGCGCTGGGCGCGGAGAGGCGCGGGGCAGGGATGGAGCGGGGCGGGCTGGGCTCCCCTCTGCCCGGCTCCGGGGGCTGGGGAGGAGGAGGATGATGAGGAGGAGGGCGGTGCCATGTCCGCCGTAGAGAAGTTTCTCCCCGCGACCATCTTTTTGCGCGGAGGCGGTCGCGCCCGGGGAACCCGGCGGCCCCGGGTCTTTCTCTCCCGGCGCCGGGATGCGGTGCACCTTGCGGAGAGCTCGGGAGGCCCCGCCGGGGCTGGGGGCACCCTACCCGGCTCTCCCCCGCCGTCCCCGTCCCGTCCCTCCGCAGCCCCCAGGGTCTCTCCCCGCTCCCGGGAAGTTGTCCCGCACCTCGTCCCGCGGTGATGCTGAGCCCTGGGAGCGGGGGCCGGCACAGCCGCTTCGCTCCTCAGCTCTTGTAACTGCGCTGGTTGTGAAAGCTCTCCAGTGTTTATCTCCCAAATTATCTTCCCTTTAATTGCCTGTAATAAGCTTAACGTGTGCGGTTGGGTCTGTGACCTCCTCCACTGTTCATAGCTCTAAAAAAGCGACTCTGCTAACAAACGAGTGTTGCTGGGGCAGACTTTCTGTGCTAAGATGCTGCTCAGATCTGACTTTCTTTAAAAGAAAGCTTTGGCCAGCTTGTATCAGCAGGGTGTTTTGAAGTCGGGAAAACTCAAAGCAGGGAAAGGGCTGGATTGACTTGCAGCAGAACAATTTCTTATCTGTTACTGCCTGAAATGTGTGGATACTTGGTATTTACTGAACTCTTTTTGACTCTTGACAATTGATGCGTAGTTAATCCCAGTGAATCCATGTTTGATAGGGACCAAACCTTTTAGTTCTATGGCAAACTACTAATTGTATAGTTTGGCTTGACAAACCTCCCCTCCAAGCTGTACCTGCTTTCATCCCTAAGCATCCCATCCTAGCTGCAGGTGCTTACCTGGACCGTGCCACAGGGCACCACAGTGTGACAAACTCCTTGTCCTGCTTGGTTCCTATTTTTGTCCTGTTTTCTTAGAGCAAGCAGCGAGTGCCCATGTCTCCTGAGCAGGGCTGGAATAAGCAAGGCCTTGAGTATCAACTAAGGGGGTGATCCTTTGTCAGGGGAAGTGAAATATCATTTCCTGTAAGTAAGTTTGGGGTGAACTGGTGATGCAAGCCTGGGCTCACTCGCCTGTTGTTGCTCCTGTGAGCCAAAGCAGTGACAGATTTGTGATGATGCTGTTGGAGGCCCGGGGAAGGAAGAGCTGCCTTCTTGCATGCTCCGTTCAGTTTGGGTGGTTTCACTTGCCTGACAGAGTCCTGGAGTCCAGGTGGGCAGGAGTCTTGGGAGGGGATAAATAAACCAGTTGGGCTTTGGCCTTACTGGTAGCAAACAGGCACCATCAGAAATGCTGGCAGTCCTAAGGCTGTTAAATATCATCTGCTTTGTCCTAAAAGACTAGCAGTGAAGGAGGAAAGAAAGGTAATTTGATGAACCAGTAAACAGCATCTAATTAAATATTTCAATGTGGAAACTAATAGCTATATGGGTCAGAAAGGACTTTTTATGTGGAATATAACATTTTGAAGTCATGTGATTTTTTTTAATTTTTTTTTTTTTTACCTTAACTTTGAAAAACCTGTGAACTTGGAATGCCAAACTGTAATCTATGGAGAAGTTCCAGGTTGTCTTGTGCAGGCAGATTTCAGAGGCTAGGGATCTCCTGCAGTAAGTCTGAAGGTGCTTTCTTACCTTTCTTTCATATATGTCTATATTGAAAGCAATAATATTAAAAGCAGAATATTCTGGATATGATATCCCCCCCCCCCCCCCCCCCCCCCCCCCCATTAGCTTGTGGAGAAGTACCCGGCTTATTTCCCTGAGTAGTATGAAAAGCTTCTCTAGGATTCCTATAGGAATTCCCCCCCTCATGCTTCCAGGGAAATCTGATGCAATGCACAGCTTGACACTTGCAATTTAAGCCATAGCAGCATCTTAATAAATACCTTTGCAAGAATTTCCAGGAAAGCTTTGTCCAGAAGAAAGCAGAAACTTCACTGTGGTGTGTGTCTGGCTATTACTCTTGCTGTAACTTGAGGTTCTTGTGCTGCAATGACCTCTCGATGCTTTGGGCAAAAGTGTTTCGGTGACATGCTAAGAATATGTTTGTCTGGTGTTTTTGACTGTAGGAGGAAGAATTGAGCTCTGATGTGGCTGCTTAATGTCCGTCAGTCTTGCTCTCTGCACAGGCTTCTGGGGAAGTCTCGGTGCTCGCTAGCTTGTCACCCTTAATTAGATAGCCAAATTAGGAGCGACAGTTCCCTGCATTCACTGAGGGGTGCTGGGAGGACATAGGTGCTTCTAGGGCTCTTCAGAGGATCTGTAATAGAATAAATAAAGGAAATAGCTGAAGTAGATAGTGTGAATATTCCTCCTGCTCCCTTTTTCTTTTCATAACACCTGTTGCACGTCGCAGCATAACATCTTATTGCCCGACCACCGTAACTGATCTCCCAGGGCAAACGGGGGGGGGCTGCAAACAGAAAGGGAGAAGAGTGAGGAGCCAAACGCAGTGATTCAGGATGTCCTCATGGATTGGTATGAGGAAGTAGTACTTGCAGTAGAAGTTAAGCCCCAATAAATAGCACACCTCTGAAAGGGAGGATGGATGGCTCATCCGTCACCCTAACTATGAAACGACTGCCCTATCTCCTTGCCATATACTTAAAAAAACAATACTTAAATGAGCTTGAGGGGGATAAAAAAAAAAAAAGCTCCTGGACTTCCATTATTTTGTGTCTGATGACTGGCCAGTGAGAACTAAATAGGACATTAAACCATCTCTCAGTGTGGGGACATGTCATTTTGACGGAAAGTAAAGCGACAGGTTTTACTGGATGCTGGTGGTTGCTGTTAAGTAATGGGAGCAGGTATTTTGAAATCTGCTTAACTTTTGAGTCATCCTTTATTATAAGGCTTAGTGCGTACAGGTACTTGTGCTTGATGCATCTGTCTAATGGCATCACTCTTGCCTGTGGGATATAATTGGCTCTCAGAAGATAATTTCAGAATCCACCCTGTTTTTTGTTTGAACAGCATGAACGTTTGAACAAAATGAGTGCTAAGGCTTTTTTTCCTCTGGCAGAAATTCACTGCCTCAGTGTTACTGGGATCACTTGCAACAACAGCAGTTTCACTGTATGAGTTCAGAGTTTTGCCGCTGGTATCTTCCTTCTGTTTAAGCACCCAGGCTTCAGGGGGGAATTGGCCAGGATCTAAGTCCTACAACCCCTTTGCAGCTTGTTTTGATGCCCTGAGTAGGAACAAGTGATGCGTCAGGGTAGTTTTTTTGCCCCTTTGCTGAGGGGTAAGCTTTAAACTCCTTAATTTTACTTATTCACTGCTTGCACATGTACAGATTTCTGTGCTTTCCGTTGAGTGGCATCATGCGCATGCCGCAGTGAAAAGTGATTTTGTGGACCAGATGTGGATTTACAGTCAACTTGAAATATCCCATTGAAAGTTAGGTTTCCTGCATGTGTTAAGTACTACTGAATTTGAGGGCAAGAGACTAAAGGTCAAAACCTTGTCCCTCTTTTCTCCTCATCTGTGTTCTTGATGTGGCTTTCAAGATTATTCAAAAGCACATGTTTGCAGGCAGCATTGTTATTAAATATAACTTTTTTTTCTAAGCCTCCTCATGTAACCTCTATCAAATGGGTCACACTGACACTCACAATAATGAGTCACATCAACAGTAAATGCAAACCATATGGGTGGTTTTTTTTATCCTTTCTTGTACACATGGCTTCTTGTTACTTTCTAAATGCTGGCTTGAATTTAAACCCTGTTCAGCACCTGAATATATCTTTGGGGTGGGGAGCTGCGTATTTGGAGGTTTCTGTTGAGAAACCAGAGCTTGATGTCATTGCTTGCACTGTACTAAAATATGTTCTTTACCACAGATTTCCTGTGTAACCTCAGACGAGTCACTTCATCCTTTTTAATTCTTTTTTCTTTTCCCTGTCTTGGTTCATCTGCTTGCGAGTGGGAATGTTGTAAAGGTTTCCTAAAGCACTATGAAGTGTGAGCTGAGTGGAAGGGTCTCGTTTTGGGTGGTGCTCCACAGGCACAGAATAAAAGATGCTTATGTTTTTAGAACTGGGTACGCAAGGCGTAGGAGGGGAAATGAGCTTGGTGGTGAAGTGATTTGCTCATACTCGTATAATAGGTTTGTGACAGGACAGGGACTGAGACCAAAGGATTTTTGCCTAATAACCCCAATGTTGTAACCAATAAACCAGGCTTTCCACAACTTTTTCCTTTAACTGGGATGTCTGCACATGGAATGTCTTATTAGTGCTTTGAGTCACTCTGGGTAAGGAACCTGTGGGGTTGGTCCAGCATCAGGTACAGGCAGCAAGGGTTGTTTAGAGCTGTCCTTAGTTTAGGCTCCAGTTAGGCTCCAGTTTAGGCTGTGGGCAAGCGAGTCATGAGGACCTACTAGTCATCCTGCTTAACTATGACAGTTTGCTCTCCTCTCACTGGCAGTTGGCCCTGGGATCCCTGTGTTGCTCTCCTGTCCCCTTGCTGTGACCACCAGCCCTCAAAATGTGTGTTGGGGTGTTAATTTTTAGCTGTGGTGCTGGATAGGAACACAGGACTGATGGTGGCCGTGTGCCCCAGCAATAGTAGCTGGCCACATGTTCTCTTTTTTGCTGAAAACCCATAGCTGTGGGTCTGCCCAAAGCCCATCAGAGCTGGGCTAAACTAGATTTAAACCTCATACTTGGGAGAAATGGGGGAACATGGTACACATACCAAAGTAGGCAGCATAGTTTAATGCTTCCCCAGCTATGAGTGGGGAGTGTAGTGCCTCCTGTCCTTGCCTCCCAGTTTGGAGACTGGGGCTGCCCAGCTGGGGCAGAGGGTATTAGTAGCACCCAGAGCATCCCTTTGCTGCAGTTCACAGGGTGAGCTTGGCATCCCTCCTGGTTTCAGATCCATTGGAAATACAGACTTGGAAGGGGAACAAAGTACTCGGTAAAAGGTGGAGTCCAATCTGCGAGGCTGGAGAAGGTGCTGGTTTAAGCCACCAGGAAGGGAGTTCAAGTGTACGTGTCCTACTTAGTATGCGCCAAGTCATTTGCCACAGCTCAGCTGATGGGCAGTAACTGAGGCTGTAGTAATTTAATTGCTTTTGATCATGTGCTTATATCCTATTTAATTTTGAAGTCAATTACTAGTGGTTTGACTTTTTCTTTTGGGGAATGATTTAAAACTGTCCTGTAATATTAAGGTTGCCGTTTTGCAAGAGGCAAGCGTGTCTGAGTGCTGCTGAGCTGGATGGACTAATACTCAACACTCGTAGATTTCCTGCGTTTGTTGATGTGGGTCTTTGAAGGTTTGAGGTTATGACAGTCGTATTACTAACTCTGTCATTTCTCTAACTTTCTCTTTCTTTCTTCCCTCAGTGGCTTAACTCACGAGTCTCACAAGAAGGATGTTGAACAGGTCTACCTCCGCTGTTCTGAAGGGTCAATAGAGTGGATGTATCCCACGGGAGCACTCATAGTCAACCTGCGACCCAATATTTCACCTGCCTCTTACAAACATTTGACTGTTTGCATAAAGCCCTTCAAGGACTCTGCAGGAGCAAATATTTATTTGGAAAAAACTGGAGAACTGAAACTCTTGGTCCGAGATGGAGATCGCAGCCCCAGTAAAGTCTATTGCTTTGGCTATGATCAGGGGGGGCTGTTTATTGAGGCCACTCCTCAGCAGGACATTAGCAGGAAGATTACGGGCTTCCAGTACGAACTGATGAGCAAGGGGATTGCATCTGATTTGCACACAGTTTCTGGTGAGTTCTGGGATATTGGTCATGTTTTCATGTACTGTATTGGATGCGTAACAGATGGCAGCGTGAGTGAGTGGGAAAGTGGTTGGGTCTGAATTTCATGTGCTTTTAAGGACATGTTTTATAAACAGGCTATTGCAGAAGAATTGATGCTTTTTTTTTTCTTTCTTTTTTTGTTGTTGTTGTTGTTTTTTGGAAGCTGGTAACATAAGCTGAATTCCGAATGCTTTGCTGGGGACTACACTGTGAACGCTTCTCCCCTTGCAGGCGTGGGGTGAATCACAGGAGCTGGCTTTACCCTCCAGTGAACTCCAGCGTGAACTGGGCTTCCAAGCCTTGCTGTAACAGTTTTCTAAATACTTTTTAACTCCGTTTTTAAGACCCTGCTGCATGTTTTGAATAATAAACATTTAAACAAGGAGGAACTCCTTTTCCTTTTTTTTTTTTTCCTCCCCTCTGAACCTACTGCTACTTGTTGACCTAATTGTTGCTGCTTTTTTTTTTTTTAACCAAGGAAAATGGTGTGTTCCTTCCTCAGCTCTGCCTACTACACTCTCTTGAGCATTACTGTGCCATGGCAGTGCTCTTCAAAACCATGACAATATTTTGCAGCACCAGCGTCATCTTCTCTCTCGACCATCATGAAAAGCAAGTTTCGTAGAAATTTTATGCCAAGGAAAAGCCTGTAGGAAGGGGGAGTAGACAAACTTTCTGAAAGATCTTGCAAGCCTGTAAAGTCTGATACTAAGTAGCAAGCTAAATACTGTTTGGGAAGAATAGTTCTAGCTGTAACCTAATTATGCTAATCAGTTTGAGAAAAAATAAAAGTAGTAGTCATGGAAGATGACAGGGGGAAGGGGAAGTTCTCTTTAGATAGGTGGTATCTGGTTCATACATCTCATGCATTCAGGATTGCCTCTAGCTTTTATCCCCAAAACCTGGGAGGGGAGCTTTCCCCAATAGCCTGACTAGTAGCAGATCTGGGCTTGTTTGTCCCAAACGAGTAGGGAGGATTCAAGGTTTAGGGATTTTGAGTAGAGCGACCGTGGTAGCAACCAGATGTCTCTTGTGAAACGGTCGGGAGTGAAGGCAGCCCCACAGCAGGGGAGAAGAGTCCCCACAGCACACTTGAGATGATTTGGGTAAAATTCCCTGTAAAGTGAGCCTAAGGCACCGGACGGAGCATCTCCAGATTCTGCAGTAGTGATGCCACATGCTTTGCCTGAGATGCTGCTTGATAAGTGGCGGTGTGACTAATTAATCTGCAGCTGTATCTCCCAGGCATTGCATCCCTCGTCCCCCTTTGGGGTAAGTGGTTGCAGAACTGGAGTCCCATCCTCTCCCCTCCCCAGCTCCCTTCCACGACAGGACTCTGGATTCCTATGACTGTGTATTTGTGCATACGTGCCACCCTGCTAGCATTTAGATGTTGGCCCGCCAATTCAGATGTGGCATTTTTATTTTGGGCAGATTTCAGTTGGGCTGAGATGAGCAGTTCTGAACTCGGCAAGACAGGAGCTGGCTGAGGGCTAATGCAGTAACCCCAATAACTGATAGATGGCGTGTTTGCCATTAAAACAACAACAAAAAAACCCTATAAACACAAATATTCAAATATTGAAGTTGTCTTCCTGACTCTTGACATGTGTGTGAGTTGAAGCTTAATACCCAGGGTTCTGCATTTTAAGCAGACTTCTCTTGCTTCTGCGTTGTACAAGTGCTGCAGATGCAGTAGGGCGTCTGCAGCTGAGCTGTTTTCCCAGCAAGATCATTTCTGCAGGGATGAATATGCTGTGCTGAATGTTAGCTATGTAGTAAAATTCCATTGCAGAAAACATTAAATACATTGTTTAATCAGTTATTCGGAGAATGTTCCCAGATTCAGTGCTTCTTTCTTTGACAGGCTGTGAGGATGGAGACTCGTGCAGGCTAGCGCTAAGTCACTTAAACTTACCAAGAAAAGTTCTATGCCTTTTTTTTTTTAAACAAACAAACAAAAAAAGTTGAAATTGCTTTTTCATATAGGTAGAATAGTATGTGAGAAATACTCCTCATCCCTGCTGGTTTTACTTTGCCCATAGATTTATGCTGAGCTTTGCTAAAATCAAGGGGACTGGCTCCTGGCGTACTTAGGATCACAAGCCGGCACAAACTGCTGTGTTTTTAGAACGAAGTGCTCTTCATTCCACATAAAATCTTGGAGATTTTTAAAGCTGATGGGAGTTTTGTTTGGAGACTTTCAGAAGTCAAACTGAGGACTGAATCCAATTACAGCCTTCCTCTTTGATAGGCATATTAAATCACTTTTTCTGTGAGTGCTGTATTCTCAGCTGTAACAGACACTGGTTGAATTTCAGTGCTCTCCTATAAAACAATGTGGTGGGCTATCTGCTTCACGCTCCAAGTGTCTTGTTTGGACAGAAGAAGCTTTTTAATAGTTCATCAACAGAGCCTTCCGGGCAAACCGGGGATCTCTATTGTATTTTAAATTATTTTTCTTGCCTGTTTTTTGGATCCCCAGACTCTGGGGAGGGGCAGCGGGGGGTGAAAACACGATGAAAATGCCATACATGACTCTTTCCACTACTCAGTCAGATGAGCACTTTTATTCTCCTATAAATATCTATATGTCTGGGGAAACTGCCAAATAGCTGCCTTGTGAGGCTTCTATAGAGCAATCTATCTGGGGCTCTTTGCAGTTTGTGGACCTCCTTTCTTCTGGAGCCACTCATAGTTTTTCTGTGAAGGCTCTGAAGAAACACGCTTTACTGAGCAGTTCATTTGGAGGGGAAGTTTCCAGTCCTTTGACTGAAACCACTGGTGACCTCTTCATTGGAGAAGAGGCTCCAGCCAGAGGCAAGTGCTGACCTTAAAAGAGCTGAAAACCAGATTTAAGGTTCTGCATTTCTCTCCGAGGACACTTCTGTCCTTGTTTTGACTGTTGCACGCTGGAAAAAAACCCAAGTGAGCATCTCTCGAGTTGGAGATTGATGGAGTTGGGCTGAGCTGGCGGTAGGTGTGAAGAGGTGACAGAGGTGAGATGCTGCTGCAGATGATGGGGGCTGAGATGTGCTGAGATGGGGGCTGAGCTGTGCTGGCAGAGCTGGGCAGAGGAGGCTCGTGGGCTTCCTGACCTTGCTTAAGGCTGCAGCACTTGTCTGAGGGCGAAGGACCTGCATTATTTTCTTGGAACTGCAGAGTGGGGGAGATGACAATCATAAAAGACCCAGGTGTGGGGCTCAGAAATCCAGCCCTTCCCTTGTGCAATAACTACTTGCTAACAACTTCTCCCCTCTTCGCTAAGGGGTGTGTTTGTTTCCTGGTGATAATTGTTGGACTCTGCCCTTGAGTTTACTCTCTCTTCCTAACCTGGCATCCCAGCTCTGATTAAAGAGTATAAGTCATCTGTTTAAGACTTTAATGACCTGTTGTGTCCTCAGAATCCTGACATGGCAGGGTGCATCAACAAATCAGCAATGCTTGGCGGGGTGCCTGTGGTTTAATTAGAAAACCTCAAGTTTTATTAGTTTACAGTCATTCTTTCCCACTTAATCAGAGTCTAGCAAATCATTCAGCAGAAAATGTACACAGGTTCTGAATTGGCCTTCCCCTTTTCTCGGGGATGTTGAATGACCCAGTGCAGCCTTCAAATTTTCCAGATTTTGGGGGTTTAACCCTTTTCTTGGCCCTGAGTCTGCCTTATTGCACTCTTTATGGCTTCCCTAACTGTGCAAAGTATTTGTAGGGTACTGATAGGTTTTAATTCAGAATGCTGAATGTTGGTGTAGGATGGTTTTTACTGTGATAGTAGCCAGCAAAAGGGCACGTTTCTGAGATGAGCAGTTCATCTCAGATGAGGGGTTTGTCACTTCTTGGGCTGGGAAGAGGAGTGCAGGCAAGTGTGTGTTGTAGCACTTGTCACTATTTTCTATGAGTAGTCCCTAAGAAGGGTCACCTTGACATTTCAGACATCTTGATGGGTCTGTTCTCCTCTTGATGCCTGAAGTGATAGGTGACTGAAAGAGCTTTTGTTTTCAGATGAGGTTTTGGGCTGCAGCCCTATATGATTCCCATCCACACAGATGGTCCCTTAACTTCAGCTCACTAAAGCTCTGAAGCCTTGGTGTTTGCCCAACTGAAGAACTGAGGCACAGTGACATTTTGGCCCAAGGCCATTTGAGAAGCAGCAGAACTTGTTTAAGTTGTTGAATTCACAGAATCACCTAGTTTGGAAGGGACCTTTTAAGATCATCTAGTCCAACCAATGAAAAAAAAAAAAAATTATATTGATTCTAATCTTTTCTGCTTGTGCTGGAAGTAAATGCTCTGGATCTCTGCTTTGCTGCCTATACTGGCAAGTAGATGGAGGTTTTGGCAAACGTGGTTTTTTGGCCATACAGTTCCTAGAAGTTTTCTGAAGGTAATGACCCCTATGAGCTTCTCAGCTGTGGTGGCGTGTGTGCCTGGTCTAGGCCTGCCTTGCAGCACAGCAAGTTTCTTGGATTAAATTCCTATGAAAAGTGTGGAGGTGCCTTAAGAGTCATTGGCTTTTTAAGTTCTTCAGCTTCTGCTCAGCTAGTGTGAAACAAGAATCTGTAGGTTTGCCCTAACATTTTTGAGAGGGAAGTCAATCCTCTCCCCTCTCTCCCACCAAAAAAACCTTTATTTCATTACCTTTATTTCAAGAGCGTCGTATCCAAGCTCTGGCTCCAGCTTTATGTGAGGTGTGTAGTTTGCTTTTCCCATTGCAGACTCATGGATATTTCTGTAATTTGGTTGTTAGAGCTCAGGAGGTAAATTGAAAGCCCTTTCATTACCCACCCGCTTTTGTGTAGTAAAGAAGTCAAACTTTAACAAAAATGTTCCTTTATCTTGATGGCATCTACCAACTTAGAGGAGGTTCTATTAACTGTTTTATACATTTTCTTTATTAATGCCAAGTACCTGGCTGGGAATATTAATAGATAGGAGGTGCAGTGCTCAAGAGGGTATCTGAAAAACAAGGCAAAACTGGCTAAAACCAGTTAGCTAATTAGGAACAGTATTCACCTATTTCCTGTATGCTGTTAATTCACTGGCCTGAGAAAACAGATTGGAAATTAAGAAAGCTCATAAGAATTTGGGCTATGTCAGTGTTTCTACTAACAAATAGCTTTTTGAAGCACCCTTCTTAACTTTAGATCTTTATTGCAGTTTGGGTTTGGCAGAGGTGGGGCACCAATCTGCCATATCTCAGCAGGTATTCTCCCAGAGCACGATTGCCATCGCAGCTTGTGGGCTCCTGATCTTATTCTTTCCTCTGGTTGCTCCCCAATAACCCATTTTTTTGGTTCTTTCTTGGAGGCTGAATGAGCTGCTAAGGCCGGGTTGGTTGGGGCTTTGAGCAACCTGGTCTTGTGGGAGGTATCATTGCCCACAGTAGGGGAGTTGGAACTTGATGGTCTTTTAGGTCCTTTCCAACATGAACCATTCTATGATTCTTTGTAGCCTGAAGGAGCAGATGTGCTGGTGTATTTTTCACTTCTTGATGGAGTGGAAACCCCAAAGTTCTGGGTTTTTGTCCCAGAACTGGTGGGACATGAAGTGACTTGGGGTGGTGTGCTCGCTCTCTGCCAAAGCATTCACAGTGTGGAAATCACCATCGGTCCCCACTGTGCTCATCACCAGGGTTTACAGAAGAGATGATGGAAAGAGGCTCTTGGAACATTTAATTTGAAAGTCCCCAGCACCTTTCTGCTTAGCACAGGTTCTTCTTGAGTCAGTGTGACCATCTGAGATGCTCTGTGGCAGGAGTGGTAGCAGTACTGTGTGCTGCAGGACTGCAGGGGTCTTTATTCCAATACCCACCATGAGATGGGAAAAATGGCTTGCTTTGTCTTCCTCCCTCCTGGTTTCTGCACAAGATAAGCTCATACCTCTTGGGGTAAAGCTGTGTTAGGGGGGGAAAAGCAAATCTGAATGTGGTCTGGTTTGATTTGTGCAGAACAGAACTGACGTCCTACTTCTCCCAGGATTTGCTGGTGAAATTCATGATGATCATCACAGCAAAGCCCGGGGATCCCTTCTGTTCATGGGGTCTGGGTGGCATATGAGGTAGTCTCTCTATTGCACTAAACATTTGCTGCTGCTTTATAGGCTTTTTCTCTCTCTCAAAGGTCAGCAGTAAGTTTAAAGAGAAAAACACCAGGAAGCTTCCTTCCATGCACTTCAAAACATACTTCAATCATTGGCCTTGTAATGGACCATTTTGACACTCCTGCTTTAGTACATGTTATTTTCTGAATTGTTTTTTGTGTGCTCACCCTCCTTGCAGGAAGAATTTCCATAGTAACTTTCTTGTCTTTTCCCATAGTAAAGGATGATACAAAACTAGAGACACAAACTAACTTTTTACAAAAGAGTAAACAGCATTCCCTCACCCTATATTTATTTGAGAAAGCACATTTTAAGGTAGTTTTGGAGGGCACATCACTGCACTGGGTGTCATGGATCAACACCTAAAATTGATCAGGTTGATTGCAGCGTAACAGAACCTGGAGTGGGATTAATTTTGAGGAGCTCAAAACCTGCTCTAATTATTCATGTGCCTAAAGTGGTCAGATTTGCAGTGAATGATTGACTGGGCCTAAGAATTTCAGAGTAAAGTTTTTGGATTTCTTCCTGTGTGACATGATTTCAGAGTGCAGTTCTGATGCTCGGGGAACGCACCCATTTTTACATGTTCTTAAATTGAGTAAGGGTGACATTTTTGGCATCTGAGCCTCAATAAGGTTAAAAAAAAAAAAAAAAAAAGCAAAATTGGAGGGATGCCCTAATTTAATCTCTCCTTGCCCCAAGAAAATGAGTTTGACAGCAGTCTCCTCTGGCCCTGCTTGCCCTTTGACGTTGCCAGGACAGTAGTTGGTTTTGCAATGGGCAGAGGAGGTGACAATGGAGCTGCAATGATAAATACACAGCTGCTGGGGGGGGGGGGACACGACACAGACACAAGAAAATAGCTTATTTTTGCTAGACTGGCCACGAATGCCATTAGCTTATTTCTCAACTCAGTGGGCAGTCAAAACCAATAAGCAGTCAGGTGTATTGTCCGGGCAGCTGGGGCTCTGCTTTGCTCTGACCTTTATGTACTGCAGAAGATAGTCCCACAAACAGATTTGCAGTCCAACCGAGTTGCTTGGCAGTCTTTAATAATGCTCGGTGCTTGCTCTGCAGAACTGTTTAGTTTGCTAATTCCTGAGGCTGCAGTTAAAGAAGGGATGGGAGGGTGGGGGAACTGCATTCCTCTGCCCACCCCCCCACCTTCCCCGAGGAATAAGAAACTCACTGAAACATGGGCCAAATTTTTTCCTGTGTTAGTTAGGGCCTTGATTTGCAGGACAGAAAATCTTTTTTCGCCTTCATCTTTTGTAGAAGCCAAAAAATATACACAGTAATATTGCACGGGTACTTGGAAGCTACCCTGGACCCAAAGCTGTGATTTGCTCAATCTGACCTTGGGAGGTTTAATACTGGGTCAAAAAAGCTGCTGCTGTACAACACACAGCTTTGACCCAGCATTAACTTCTGCTGCTGATTCACGTTTGTGGAAGGGGTTTTTTGGGTTGTATGGGTCCCCCCTTGGGTATCTCTGCATCGCTCAGACTCCTGTTTGGGATCTGGGCATTGGTTCCTACAACAGGCAGAAACCCCGGTGTCCTACTGGTTTGTGGTGATCATCAGTGCTGGGATACAGGCACGGAGCTCTCCGTTGGCTCAACTCCCCCAGGATTCTTCCTGTTGGCACAGGATGCACCTCTGCCCCAGCAGAACTTTTAGTGGCTTTATACCAGCTTCATCTATCTGTAAGTGGATGTGAGAAATTCAAGGCAACAAAAAAAAAAGTGTGTGTGGGGAAGCCCAGGCTTCTGTAGAACCAGCGAATGATCGAATGATCTTGACATGACAAAGAAATGTGTGCTGTTAAGAAAAGCTGTATTTATCTTAAGGTTTTCCCTGTTATGAATGGAAACCTTAGGTAATTTTGAGGGTGAACCGAACAGTTAACTGAACTGAACTGAACATCTCACTGCATGAGATGTAGCCCTTCCACAGTCCCCCTCAAGAACAGGCTGATCAAATAAACGTGGTTTTAAAATAAAAACTGGCGTTGTTCCGTCAGAGCTCTCCCACACACCAGAAAGAATTTGATTTCTAGAAACAGGAAGAAGAAGGACCTGTGTGGATGTGAGTGAACATATGCTACTTCTTTTTGGTTTTTTCTTAGCCTTTTATTTTCCTTTTTTTCTTTTTGTTTTTTTTTTTTAAACTCACTTAATCTTTGATCTGTCATTACTCCACTCTCAGGGTTTAACTTTAACCAGCCACTTGTTACTTAATTCTATTCCCCTGCTCCATAGGAGGCATTAATGGACCGGACCGAAGAGGAGGGTGGTGGGGAGGGAGGGGGGAAGGTTTTGTGTCCCTGGCAGGTATCCAGCCTGGCAGTATGTGCTGGCTCCAGCCTTTCCCCAAGCCCTGGCCCCAGAGTCTTGTGCCTGGCCACACAACTTCCCCAGGGCATGGGGGTAACAAACACCTTACTTCTCCATTTTCTGCCTTGCATGATGCGTGGCATCTCAGCTGAGTGTTTTGTTCACTATCAGAAACAGAACTAAACAAGATGAAACTTTATAACTGTGTATTTTTAGAACTGGTCAGTGTGTGCTTTTACAAGGCTTGGGAACAACGTCTTCTTTAGAAGAAAAAAGAAATATTTTTGGAGTGAATTTTAGAGGGGATGAGTTAAGCACTCAATCTCTGTGGGTTTTGAGTCAGGAGATATATTTGCCGTGGTGCTGTGCTGCTGGTGGAAGATGGGCAGCATGGGGGTGTGATGCTACAGCTGCCTGTGCTGGGCTCTCGTGGGGCAGCTGAGAGAGAGGTCCTCCCCAAGTGCAAGGTCAGAGGAGACCAGAAGAACCCCTTGACTGTCTTGAGGCACCTCTGCCATCCAGCAACTCATCCATCCTTGTGCCTGCCCAGCGCTTCCCATTCCTGCTCCCCCTTGGGCAGCAGTGGTAGGTTTGAGGAAGGAGAGAGGCATTTTCTGTGAGATAAACAAACAGATACATATTTTATGGCTTTATTGGCACATACAGCAGGAGGTGTTCCCAGCAGCAACCTTGCTGCCTGCTTTTCTCTTTAATTGCCTTTAGGAAGGGGGAAAAAGAAAACAAAGAAATGGCAGATGATTACAAATGCTGCTTGCACAGAAATGGGGACTAGTACGGTTGCAGAGACACTTCTTGCTTGCTGGGCTCTCTCTTCTCTGCTGCAATTCAGACAGAAGGAATTTAACTGAAAAACTGGTCTGCTGAGTAGGGCTTTTTGGACATGATACATCGCAGGCTTGTCTGTAAGTGGGGATTTTTATAGTGCTGGTGATGCAACGGGTAAGTGGGAGCTGGCACTGACCCTGTTACTGTTATGTCCCTGCCCACCCCAGCACTGGGGTTTGCCATGGCAGCCTGGGAGCCCAACGCCCAGGGCTGGGATGGGGAGGCTGGAGAGGGTCAGGGATGGAGCCTGAGCTGCGTAAGGCAGGAGAGGAGACGGGGAAGGGAGGGAGATGGTGTTTGGGACAGGTATTATTTTTTCCTAATGGAGCAACAGGCAGCCCAGAGGAGGTGGGACAGAAAGAAGTGTCTCAAAGATATAACACTTCTCATAATTTCTCCTGGGTTGATGCAACTCATGCACGGACCTGGAAGTAGAGTTTTAATAGTGTCTAATGCTGCTTGGATAAAAACGGCTTTGCGTTTCACAAGCATCACTCCTCCCACCCCCCCTTTTTTTAAAAAAAATAAAAACAAATGGCTGTTTGTGTTTCTAGGTGACCTTTCAGCTCATTTGTTAGAATGGGTGCTGCATCTTGGAACAGCGAAAAGGCATTGACTCTGCAATCCCAGAGGACCCTTACGTGCTCTGTGGCTGCTGAGCCAAGTTGCATCTTGAAAGCTGTTGCAAATGGAGCTTGCCTAGTACCAAATCTCTTCCTTGCACTGTTTACATAAATAGTATTCTTTGGTACTTAAAGACTTTAATATGTTCTTGGAGGACATTTCTATGAAAAGATAAATTTCTGGTTTATAGTCTCTTGTCTTAACATTTCTCAGAACACAAAGGTCATCACATCTCTAATGGTGAGGTTTACAATATGCTTTTTTTATTCTTTCTTTGCAGGAAGGAAGTGGTATTAACTCAATTCTCTTGGCACCATCCATGCCACAGCATATGAAAGTCTGCATTTCATTAAGCTTATTTGCAGGTTTAAATTGTTCTTGGCCTGTGTCTATATTTTCCGAGCTACTTCTGGAAACTCGTACATATGTGCGAGTAGAACTGAGTGTTGGAAACAAGCTAAGGCAAGGAGCTGGAGCTGATACTTTCTTTTCTGAAGAGATAAAATCACCAATATCCCTGCTTCACGTAAAGAAGTTGGTGAGAATGGCCATTGCAGCATCATGGTTTTGGTCCACCTGTTGCATCATCATCTTGTCCACAGATCTTAGCTGTGTTTTGGCCACAGAAGAAGGGAGACTTTGAGTTTTGTATCTTTGCTCACGATTCTGAGCTGCCTTTTCTGCTCAGCACAGGGTCTCAGATTAACTTTGTAGAAAATATGGGGCTGAACTCCTCTGTTCTCTCAGTTACTCATAGCATTAACCTTATATCCATCAAAGCAGCACAATCTCTTCAGCTCCCTTGGCCAAGGCTTATTGAGCCAAGGGGCTTGGGAGTAACGTGAGTCCAACTCTGGTGTTTGCTCCCTGACTTGGCTTTTTCCTATTGACACGCTGGGAAAAAAAAAGTGCAGTGCTTGCAGAAAGCCCTGTAATCCTATCCCATCCAAAGACAGGAAAACCTTGTAAAACAAAAAGAGTGATGAGAGAGCTCCTCTGTGTGTTGTGACTGGGTGTCAGTAACGTCCAGCCCAGCTGTGGAGATGCTCTGTGTCATCTGGCCACATTTTCCCTCTCGTCCTGGCAGCAGGTACTGTGTGGAGTGCAGGTGTGCTGGAGGTGGCTCTGCTGCCCCGAGCTCCCACCTCGCTTGTTCATTTTCCATTTGAGACACGCTGGGGTGCAGATGCAGAGATGGAGTTTAGACGGTGTTTCGGTGTGGGAGTTGTGAGTGTTTTGAGGTTGAATGTTATTTTGGCTTGCTCAGGAAGAGCTTTCTGAGGAGGTGAGGAAAGTTGGAGGTATATCTAGAGAGGAGATGACTAGTCCAAGCCTGGTAGACCACAGTCCTCGTCAAATTCTTGTCTACCTTCACTGCAAAGTAGCAGGTCCTTTTGTTTGGGATATGAGCTGTGAGGGGTTTGTTTCATGGCAGAAGTGTTGCCTCTCCAGAGAGGAAGCCTAGGCAAACTTAGGAAGAGATAATTGCAAGGATTTATTTTATTTTTTATTTAGTTAAAGCAGGATCAGGGCAAGGTGTGTTTGTTTTTTCTTGCATATATAATGTTTGCCCTTAAACTCTCCCAGTTAAATCACTGATCCAGTAATCACTCAAAACATAGTCATTTCTACTTAGAACTCAGAAAAATGACTGAGAAATGCACCATCATTGGAGAAACCACTTCTCTATTTTTATAATCTGCTCTCAGAAGTCTGTGCTTCGTGTTTCCAGGAAGGAGACTCATCCTATGATGCCCTTTCCAGTATGGGTACAATTGCAGAGCTGCCAGCAAGAATGTTAAGGGTGTGGGTGGTTGGTTTTTTGGTGTAGTGTTTTTTTGTTGTGTTTTTTTTGTTTTTCCATATGAACTAATGCTGATGTCAGGCTGAGACCTTTCATCCAGGAGACGGGTCTGCTCTGGCCCCACACTGGCCCACCTTGAGGTGCTGCAGAATGGGCTGGCTCAGCTTAAATCAGCCTGGTCTGCACCAAGACCCATTTCTGAATGTCTTCTGCTGAGCGTGCAAGAGAAGAGACTACTTGTTTTTAACAAAAGATATAAGCCTAGAACTAACAGAAAATAATGCTCCAGCCCTGCCTGGGCCTCCTCAGCAGCTTTTGGTACTTAAAAGGCCTGATTGCTCTTCAAAGGGTTATTCAGAAATGCTAACGTGTGGGTGATGCACGCCACGGAAACTGGAAGCCCAGATAAAGCAGCTCTGTGTTTCCCTCCTGCACCATCCTCACCTCTACCACACCGCACGTGTGCACGAGCTGCTTAATAAAACCAAAGGGTGTTCCTCGGTAAAGCGGTTTTCTGCAATTACTTTGTGTTAAACATTTTCACTTCTGCTTAAAGGGTGTCTCTCTTCCTGTGCGTGCTGCCGGAGCAGTGACGTATGGTCAGCAGAGCCGGAGAAGGTCTTTTGGGCTCAGTAAGTGGAGCTTTGGGACAGTGCGTAGAGACCTGCAGCCTGGTTCTTCTGGTCTTCTTGATAGCTGTGAGGCTGTGGAGTGTGTTGAGAAAACTCAGGACAGACAGAGGAGACTTTTTGCTTATGGTTTGGAAGCTGGTTTTGGGGTAAGGTAAGGTCAGTCAGACCCATGGGTGGCTGTTGAAGCACAAACGTTTCAAAAGAAGATGAGGCCCATTCATGTGGTTTCTGTGATGCTTGCAACCAGAGCTGGTATGTCTCACTTCAAACGTGTCCTGCAGGGAGCTGTTGTCCTAAACCGTGAGGATGGCCCTTTAAGTAAACCCCATCTCCTATTTTCAGAGGAGAGGAGGGTTGTGTGCCAATGTTGCAAACCAAAGGAGGAAGGAGTGAGGTTGTTGTGTGCAGAGAGAGGACGGCAACACCTACCCACAGCTCTCGAGGCAGAGGAGACTCATGCTAAATCACAGCACTTAGATCCATCCCCAATATTGGAGGACACCCTTTCTAGACAACTCAACTCCCCGGTGCTGGCCAAGCTGGGGACCTTCTGGATGCTGATGGCATCTCCTCAGGGCACGTCCCACGTCCCTCTCTCTTCCTGAACGTTTCTGCCTCCCTGCGGAGAGGACCAGCAACGTGTTTGACAAAGCTGTTGGCCAACAAGTGCAGTCTATTGTTAGTATCGCCGCGTCCTCCTCGGTAACATCAGGTTCAGAGGGCAAATCGCTCAAAGCAGCTGGGACATGACTGCTGGCTTGTGAGGAATGATGTAATTACATCTCCCTCTGCGGGGAGGTGAATAGAGAGGCCTTTGGAGGCATTGGACCGGGGGGATGCAGGGAGAGGGCTGCCTCAGGTTACTTCAGGTCAGGATACTGTCAAAATCCATCAAAGGCATTCCCAGGAGAGTCGGCAGCCGACGTGCACAATGCAGGCTTTATGCCACCGGCGGCGGAGCTGAGTTATAGGCATCTGGGCTTTAGAGGGCTTCAATAAAACGTTGCTTTTCTCTCTTTTTTTTTTTTTCCCCTTCCCCTGCTGCTATATGAATTAAGGCTCTTTGGCTTATCGAGTTTAAAGGAATTAGAGCAGCTGACGTTGATATTGTTGCTGTTAGAAGTTCTTAGACTTGCTTTTGGAGGCGAGAACCTGGGCAGCCCTCGAGACATCCCCAGGGAGTCGGGCATCCAGCAAACACAGCCGTCTTGTTTAGCAACCCGGCCCGTTTCCCCAGAAAATGAACATCTTCACTTGCTGTGCATGAGTGAAGTGCTTTTTTTTTTTATTTCGTTTTCTTTATTTATAAGGATGCTTCCCATTTTAGCCTGAGGTGTGTGTGTTGTTTGGACCTACTGCTGGAGGAGAACACCTGCTGCCCAATTCCAGAGTGAATGAGCGCTGAGCTACAGCTAAAATCACTAACTTGTGGCATAAACACACAGATTCCTTAATGGCTGTGATTCAAAAGAAAGCGTAGGCATTGCCTCCTCCTCAGGATTTTGTTTCTTTTATGAGACTCTGTAGGAATGAAGCTTTGGTTGTAGCCAGTGAATGTTATTTGCTTTTTAATGGTCCATTTACCTCGGCAGTAATCCTTCACGACTCGCTTTCCATCTGTGCTTGCATACCTTGTTTTTGCCACTTGCGAGATATATTTGATACTCTGTGAATGCAGATGTGGGAGTTGTTCCACAGAAGAGGATTTCTGGTCTTCATATGTCTGGTGTTGCAGTGATGGGTGGTGGTAAATGGTTGTTAAATAAGCTCGCATGCCACCAAACTGCTGTGAGTCAGCGTGGATCTGAAGTAGGTTTTAAGTAATGATCTAGTGTGAGCAATGCTGAGCACTTTTCATTTCCTTTTGTATTTAAAAAGGATGCTGGATTTTGCTTTGAGTCCACAATTACAATGATTTGGTTCTGTGTATACGTGGAGATTTGTTCATTTGATTTATCACAGTGTCAGCCTATTTAAACGGAAAGAACCACCTTTAAAGTATTTTGGGTTTCATCTTTAATGCTGTTGCTTGTGTTGCACTCCTTCTGAGAATAAAAATGGCTTAGTCATTTTGGTTTTTTCAATTTTCTGATGGGGTTGGACAAACTACAGAGATGTCTGGTCTAAACCAAGACTGTTTTCACTCAGACTTAAAAAGGCTGAGATGCCTTTTATTATTAGATCTTTGCAGAACAAAATATCTAAAATCCAGTGTCTGAAACCCCGCTGTGGATTCTGAGGATGCCTATCAGCTGTGCTTTGTTTTAGAGATTCTGTCCATGTGAAAATGCTGTAGGATTTGTGCTGGCTTTTGTAGGTTCTCTCTTTGGTTGACCTCGCTTAGGTCCTGGTTTGGGCAGAGGGAGGCTGGGGAAAAGGGGAGTTTGTCCTGGATGAATTTGGTAGGTGCCTTGAATGAAACGACTCCAGAGTAGGATGTTATGTGACTAATATAATTTTCTCCGACAGATCAAACTTGGATGTTTGGTCTAGCCACTAATCCAAATCTCTTGAGTTTAAAAAATATCTTTAGACTGAATTTATTATAGTACACCAATTATGTCCAGGGTCTATCTGATATTCAACAGTGTCTAAACTTTTCAAAAAAAAAAAGAAAGCTGAAATGGTATGTGGGTGGAAAGAGGATGGTAAAGGCTGACTTGTTTCTGAAGGTCCCGGGGGCATCCAGGCTCGACTAAATAGAAATGCCCCATTGATCCAGATGCTTTAACAAACCTATTTTGCCAATTCCTTGTCTCTTCCTTTGGGGCTTTTTAACCTTCTTGAATTATTCCTTCAAATACCCCTGCCCAGAAATGTGCATTTTACATTCTCTTTAATCCTATTAAACAGCGTGTTACACTGTGTATTAATCATCTGACTGGAGAAAATCTGGTGGATTTGGTTCAATAATCCTCCTTTCTGGATCACTGCCTTTCTGGGACCTTGGAAAAAATAAGAGATTTGCCGTGTCTTACGTAAAAGGATGGCTTGTGCTGTCTCACAGAGGAAGGTCAATAGCTGAGCATCAGAGGGACCAGCTACATGTTGTTTAGACTGGTTTCAATCTCCTTCTTAGTGCAATGGATAAACCTCTCCGGGAAGTGCGTGGGGGTGAGAGGAAGGGTGTGACTATTTGGGAATCTGGTAACTAAGCGTTTTCAAATGTTGAGGTCCAAAAAAATGCCTAAAAATTGGGGGGGTGGCAAAGTAGGGAAGCTTCAGCTTGGGGTTTGATGGTGGACTGTGTGACGAAATGAGCGGTAGCTCCAACGCTTCTCCTCGTCTCCAGCCCCGCTTTGCTGTAGGCTTTGCCTCTGCTAATGGGGGCAGAGCAGCCCGTTTGAGGGGGTTTTATTTCTCTGAGTGATGTGTAAGGGCTGCCTCACGGTGACATCCCGTGAAAGACGTGGGCTCTGATCCTTGGGGCCACCAGTGGACAGGCTTAATTAGCGGCGCTGAGCAGGGCAGACCCTCAGAGTAAGCAAATTCCTGAACTCAACAGGGTATTAGAGAAACATCTGTACTGCAACTACAGTACCTTCTCCTCAGAAATAGCTGGCTGAGTACAAAGAGGAGCCACATTCTTGCATTGATTAGATTAGTGCTGATATCCAAATGTTTCCAGCAGTACAGGAAATGGTCTTTGTGCTGTTGGAGCTCTAACAGATACCAGCTCGAGTTTCCGCTTTGCCTCGACGCCCTCAGACACATGCGCTGGTGTTTTTTTTTTTTTGCTTCCCTCTTCGCCTCCCCCACTCTGTAACCTCCTTGATCTTTGATGTGGTGGCAGAATAAATGGCTTGTGAAATGGCCCAGCAGCACTTGATAGAAATTGTAAGAAGGAAGCTTTGCCATCGGAGTTTAAAAGGCACATGATCTTCAAAGCCTTTCCAAGAGCTTTGAATTTACAGCAGAGCAAATGCACCCAGTATCAAAACATATTTTGCATAAGAACAGCGAGATTGTAGGGTGTTTGCTGGAGAATATATCCCAGCAGGAGTGTTAAAGAGGTCCATATTCCTGCTTTAATACAAAAATCTCCTGGAAATTAGGGTTAGCCTCCATTTCTTGTAGCATTATTGATGCCTGGCAGCTCTTTGGACCACTTGTCCCTATGTCATGTGTGTGTGTCCTGTTTTGGTTAATTTAAATTCTGGTTTATTTATTTACTGTCGCCTAGAGCTTTGCTAACTCTGACCCTTTATCCCCAGCTCCCTGCCGACCATGCAGTGACACAGAAGTCCTCTTGGCTGTCTGCACTAGTGATTTTGGTGAGTTGTTGCTTCCCCACTCCCTTCTCCCCCGGGTGGCTCAGTTGAATGTGACATCCATAAACATTGATGGGCACCTACTTACCCTTGGCAACTTCCATCAGCAGTAAACGCAGTCTGAAGGGGCTGTGTGTGTAGGAGAGGGAGGAGGACATGGTGTGAAGGACCTCAAAACCACGTGCCAGCTGGCATGTCCCTAGGGTGGACAGAGAGTGACCTGGCAGCCACAATGGAAGTAGGAGTTCAAAGACTTGGCTGCATCTAGGAGAGGACTTTACTTGCTGCCCTAAAATGGGCTGCTGTCAAAAGACCAAAAGTTTCAATAAATTCTCTATGCTTCCCCTTTTAAAGGGGAAATTAATATTAGCTGGTACCTGTAATGGCTGAAGAACAGAAAGTACATTGTCAGGGAGCATTAAACATGTATCTTCTTATTAGAACTCTTTATCGTGATCAAAGCTATTTTTTTGATGTAATTATTTTTTTGTGTAAATTAATATGTGGGTACCCTTTGCTGGACAGGCTACAAATATAAACTGTAACAAAATACACGCTGATACAAACTTAACTCTAAAAATAGCAAAGGTCCAAAACTGGGGATGCTGTCGCAAAACCAGTTCCCCATGGACGGCCTGGTTGCGTGGGGCTGAGGTTTTGGACCTGGTTCTTCCAGAGGGGTTTTGGGTGACTCTTCCTTATGTCTTTTCTGTGTTCCAGTGATCAGAGGCTCCATTCAAGATGTAACGAACGAGGCAGAAGAGCAAGAAACCATCATTCACGTGGGCGTCAACAAACTGTACAGGCAGAAGAGCAAAGTCTTTCAGCTCACGGGGGAGAGTGGGAACTGGCGAGGACAAATAAAGACCCTGCTGGAGTGTGGGGTGAAACCAGGAGACGGAGACTTCCTTTTCACGGGACGCATGCACTTTGGGGAGGCCAGGTTAGGCTGTGCCCCTCGTTTTAAAGACTTCCAAAGGATGTACAAAGAGGCAAAAGACAAAGGGCTAAACCCATGCGAAATTGGCCCCGACTGAAACCCCCTGTTTGGCTGAAGATCGCTTTTAGCATCCGGCCGGGAATAGTTCCTGGCTGAGGTGAAAACTCTGAACAAAAACGGTAACTGAGAGCATGGAGGGATCTGGAGAGCAGGCTGAGACCCCACAGGACACGTCTGCGGCCGGCCGTGCTGTGAGACTAATGGAAGCAACAGAGGTACGAGCTCAGAAGGCTGCCAAGCAAGCAAGGCTGGATTTTTAACCAATCTTGTCCTTACGAATTAAGTTATTATATTTTTTTAGTGACTTCCTTAGGAAAACAAAGAGAGAAAAACTCCCATGTCTTAATAAAAAACCCAAATGAAAGCCAACATGCCTTTGTATCTTTTTAATACTAATTTTTAAAAATGTCTTAAGCTGATGTAGCATTTGGTATGGCGTATTCTGTATAAATGGCCGAGAATGTGATAGAACACAGTAAACCATCTTAACATTGATGCTTTGTAAAAAGCTTGGTGTACAATTCAAAGTTGTTTCTTATGACAGAAATTTATGGAGCCAAACTCTTGTGTGTGTGTTCTTTTTTTTTTTTTTTTTTTATTTGAAAGAATGTACAATCGCCGCCTGCAATTTTTTGTCCAGGCTGGCAAATTCTTTCCATTCCAGAGAAATAAAGGTCCCTGGATTTGACACATACTGTTTAAAATCTTTATTTTTTTTTATTTCTCCATAAGGCTGATCTCAGCTAGTCCAGATGTGCTCATAGATCAATTCTGGGCTGCTCACTTATTCTGTGGCTTCTCTGAGCAGAAACAGAGTTCCTGTGAGGCATTGGGAACCGCAGTGTTTTTCAAAGGGGAAGTGGGAGCTATTTTTGGAGACTTTTAGACACGTGTCCAGGCAAGGCTTTAAGTGTTCTTCTCTCTGATGCCTATGGGGTTATTTTGGGAACAGCTCCAAAGAGCAGGCTGCCCCTTCGTGTTTAGCTTGAAGCTTTTCAATGTGCTGGCTGGTAGGTTAGCATGAGGTAGATGTTCATGCCCTCCTGCGAATCTCAGGGGCCAGGACCAGGCCACGTTGTGAAAAATAAGCACTTTAATAAGGGTGGGCCACTTGTGCAGACAGTGTCCCATGGGAAATATAGGAACTCTTCCCTCTTGCTCAGTCCCGTCGTTCCCCATGACCTGCAACGCATCAATTTAATGGTACCTGTACCTTCACAGGGATTTTCAACCTGTTGCCCTTGTTCATTCTTCAGTGCTTTCTGCTGCCCCAACTTTTATTTTAGGCCACCAAGCTCCTTAAATAAAAAGTTTCCGCTTAGTGACTCTTTTTGCCTCCTCCCTCATCTCTCCTTCATGTAGTTGTTTCTGATGCTCAGGGAGAGTATCTGGAGCAACTCAGAGGATGGTCTTCTTGGGTGGATGCAGGAAATTCTAAGATGGATGGGACAAAGATGTCCCATGAAACTTATCAGGGTTTAAAAAAACCAGGGTTGTACCAAAATATAGGCCTGAGGTGGGACCAAAATCCCTTTGAAATTATTTCTGTAAGCTTTTCTCAGCAAGATATCTGCTGTGGGCCCAGTGGGGAAGAGGAGTTTTTTTGTCTGTGCTGATGATCCTAAGAGGCTCCAGGAGATTGTGACTGCATCTGCAAAGACATCTAAACCCCGTTTATCACCCATCAATCTGCTGCTTTCACCCCAGCTGTCTTCCAGCCTCCTGTAAGCAAAGCACCAAACCCAGCATTCTGTATGGTTCAAGGTTCTCCCCGTCCTACTTCAAGAGAAATGGGCCAGGACCAATGGGTGAGGGTAGAAATGGTTCACTTTTTTTTCCAACCCCTCTCCTGTGGCATTGCTTCCACTTCCAGGGATCTCAGCCCTGCCTTTTGTCAGCTTTTAGAAATGATTCTGTGATTTAGCACTGGGATAACTCCCGAGTACATCTCGGGGGGACTTTCAGAAGCCCCTGTACCTAACCTCTCCTCTCTCCTTGTGCTTCACAAGATTTTTCCAGTGCAGAGTGGCTACTGGCAGGATGAGGAGGGGAGAACAACATGTTCCTGGAATTGTCTCCAACCTGCCCACTCTTCTCTTCCTATGTGAGGCTGCGGGAGTGAGGGGAAGAGGCTGAATTAAGTCTTCAGCCAGTATTTGTGAGGACAGTGCTAGCAAAATACAAACAGTCAGAGAGGCTTTGGCCCTGCAGCTCCAGCTTTGGCTGTGGTTTGATTTTTATGGCAGTTTAAGTTGTTTGTAGATTTCTTTTCTTTCCCCCCCCTAAATACCCTTTGAACCATGCTTGGAGCCAAGGGCTGAACTGGTGCCTGCCTTTCCTCCAGAGCCTTGTTTGCCTTCCCAAGGAGGAGCAGGGCTGTGCCTTCCCCCACCTTCACTGGTGTTGGCCCTGCTCCCTGCTGAATCCAAGAAGCTGCCTGTGTCTTGTGGGCTCACTGGAAATCCTTGGCAGGAGCAGAAATATCACCCTGCTGGTCTTCACCCTGCCTCAGCTCCACAGCAAGCTGCTGAGATGCAGTCTTGGGGTGCTCTGGAGTTCTTACGTGTCCATCACACTGATGGTGCTTGCACACCTACAATTACAGAGCGTGGGAGGGAGTGGCTGGATGAGCAATAACTGCTCAGAACCCAGTTCTTTAATCAAAGTGGCATTAAGATCTTGCTCTGCAACATTTTCTTACCTCCCTCCCCGGGCCCTTGTCCCTGTCTTGAGCCTTGCAGGGTGGCTGATGAGCATCATCCCCAGCAAGTCATTGGTAGCTGCAGGACTCACTCCTGGCCACGGGGCCACATCTCTCAATAGCTAGGGGTGTGTGTGTGCACTTTGTACAGTGGGAGGTTAATGGAGGGATTCTACCTACTGTCCTAAAATCCAGCTCCCAAACGCTCACCCTGAAGCCTTTGAAACATGATTAGAGGTTGATCTATAGGAGCAGCAGTGTTGGGGATAGAAGGGATGGATTAAAAATTACTGTCTTTGCTCATAGGTGCTGACTTCACTCTATAAGGAGAAGCAAATGACATACTGATGCACCATTATGTGGGGACATGCTTGTTGACGCCTAATGAAAAATCTTGGCTGAAGGTGACCCAGGACAGGGGTGGAGGGAGCAGGTAGTTTGCAAAGCATCGCATTTCTTGCAGCTATCTGAAGATAAAGGGCTTCCTCTTGATACCTAATTAACATAATTGAATTCCTCTTGAAAGCAACAGACTGACTTATCTGTTCCTAAGAAAGCAGAACTAATGAAGTTCAATTGCCTTCATTAGAACTCCCTTCAGTTGGGCAACACTACCCAAAAATAGGCACAAGGCATCTGCTGTGTTTTGCATCTGAACTCTGGCAAGCATGTGTTTTGGGTTGTTGGTGAAAACACTTTCCATGGTAACCCTCTACTTCTCTGATTTTTCCATAAAGCATCAGTAATGACCCCACTGGTGAACAAAGTCACCTCCTAGCTTAGTGCCGTGCAGAGCTTACTGCGGTGACAAATAGGTCGGTTGAGAAACTTGCGTGGGTGTCTCCACGGCTCTGTTTGAGGTCTACCAGATGCTGCCTGCCTGGGGGAAAGTTTGCCCTTTGTCATCCTGCGGAGAGACAGGATCATCACTTCTCCCACCACCACGAACCTCAGCACCCAGCGTGGAGGAGAGTAAGAACACCCTGCTTGGTTTGCCTACAGCCACACCAGAGGATCTGGATTAAAGACACCTGTTTGCTTCCTGTTGAGGAAGGACAGCCCATTTTTCTCCAAGCTATGTTGATATACTTTGCCTCTTGTGCGTAAGCTACGGCCATGCTGCAGGGAGGTATGTGCCCATCCCACCAGGTGATGTCCCATCCCACCCTCAGGTCAAAGGGACAGTAAGATCGGAGATGTTTGTAGGCAGCTTTTCATCAAGATCTTTTCTGTTGCTGCACCTTCTCCCAGCTCTGCTGTCCGACTCCTGCTGGTGATCCCAGTTTCCCTGCTCCTTTAGCAACATTCCAATGTTGCTTTAGCATCACCCCACTGCTGCTCCCTTCTCCTGATAAGGGAGAAGAACCTTATCATCTGCCTGGCACACCCTGTGCTCTGCAGGGAGGGAACTGCCCTGATTTATCTACTGAGTTGGGACACATTGTGGTCTGGTCCTCTGAGAAACAGCTTCTCCCTACTCTAAGGACACAGGTGGGCTGTGGGGGAGAACTGTGTGGACATAGTCAAGCAAAACAGTAGCCAAGAACATTGAACACCAGCATCAGTGTCTCCATCAGTACAGAGGGAGACCTGCTTAGTCCTGTGCTGCTTGAAATGAGAAGGAGAAAGATGTGATCTGAAGTGAGTCACCCTGGCAGGAGGCAGGAGAGGGGATGTGCCTCTTACATCAAGCTCCTCTGAGTGGCCAGGGGTGTTCAGGGCTGGGGAGGAGGCTGTGCACTGGGGACATGGCCGTGGTGCAATGCACCAGGTGTTTCCCACCTGTTACCTTGCCTTTGAAGTGTGCCGTGCTCCGAGCCTGAGCAACTGATGTGGTGCAACACCTCCAAGGGAGATAGGAGCTCTCCTTGTGCTCATCATGAATTTAATTACCCGGTACGTATTTGTGGAACTGGAAAAGTCTCTTAGTGATGCTTGTCGGAGGTGCTGGTTGAATGGTAAATAAGGTCAGCAGTACTGGGACCAGCTGTTCCAGGAGACAGCCAATTGAAAACCACATTGGTTGTCAAATAAACCAGGAAAACATCAAGAGGGAGACATGTGCAAGTCTCTGAGGGGGGTTAGTAGCAATACAGAACCAAAACAACGCGCAGAAATGTCTTAACGGCAGCAAGATTCAGGCCTGGAGGAGCGGAGCTGCTGGCACAAGGGAAGAGAAATCAAGTGTCTCCTTTCCAGCCTGACAGAAGCGAATCCCCTGTTTCAGTTCTGCTGCCGGGGCCAACCCTCTCCTTCTTTGTCTGACTTTGATCCTCCTTTTAGTGAGGCCTTCTTCTGGCCAGCTGTGGGTGGGCAGGAACGAGGTGTGACAGGCTGAGTGCTAGAGCAAAGGCGGCACCTTCTCCACCTGATCCTTTCTCCTTCACCTCAGAGCTTCACTGAGAGTCACCATGGGACAGACCCTATGAGTAACTGCGAGCACTCTCCTCCTCCTCCTCCCCCCACTTTCCTCCTCCCTTACCTACAGCAAGATGCTTAGAGTCAGTGAAAACAAAACAGCCCTGTGAAGTTCATTTTCCACCTAACTCAGCATCACCCCAACGCCTTGATTTTGACCCAAGCAGCATTTGGAAATCACTGGCCAAGGCTGGGCAGGAAATATGGAACAGAGCTACATCCAACTCCTCCCCTGTGTCCCTCCCCAGCAGTTCTCCTGGGCTGTGTGTAGGAGCTGAGCGTGGGTGACAGGGATGCCCACAGCAGGCTGGGAGCACACCAGCCAGTGGGATCCACTGGTACCAGTATGTGGTCATACTTTCTAAGGAAAGACACTCCTTTTGGCCCTCTGCCATAGCAGCATCCACGGAGATACCCAGTGAGATCTAAGAGCAGTGGGGAAAGGGGAAGACAAAAGAAAGGGAGATTTTCAATGGTCATCTCACCTAGTTTAAAGAAACGTGTCTGCCTCATATTTTATTCCTCTCCCTGTTCCCTGCAGGGGAGGAGAGATGCAGAACTTCCAAATATAAAATAATAATCCAAATGTAATAATCTGGAGGAAGCAGTGGCAAGCAGCCTTTGCAAGCACGGGGGCTCGCAGAGCTCTAAGGGGCCCAGCCCACAGGAGAGGTTTGGGAGGGACAGATAGGCAGTTCCCAGGATGGCTGAGTCTGCTTGTCCGTGGCCACGAAGGACAGCAATGGAAGCACCACTAGTGACTGCTGCAGAGTCAGGGGGTGTGGGATGCAGAGAGCTGGGTCAGCTGGGACCTCCTCATGGCATTTGCCTCCTTTCCCCAGCTGAAATGCATTGAGCTGAGGCTGCTGGAGGACATGGGGGCTATTAACCCAGTTCACAGCTCTCCTTCCTAGCCTTGCTCTGTGCTGGCGTGTGCTGCTGGGAGCCTTTCCAGAAGATTTGTGGCTGTGACCCCTTGGTCCTTGCATGGAGTTAAGTGGCCCTGAGCTGGGGATGGTGATGGGCTGCTCCTGGGCTTGAGGTTTCCAGCCTGTGAAGCCTCACCCCTGTGCTCTCTGTGTGCAGGCTGCCAGGAGTGTGGAGAGGGAGCAAGGAGTGTCGGCTTGTGCTCGCAGCAGAGCTGACTCAGAGCTTTCTCCCCAGGGCTGGGTGTGCAGACTCAGCAGCCTTTGCCTTTTACTGGCTTCTCTGGAAACTGGGGGCATCTCCTGGGGCTCAGAGGCTGTGGCGCTGCAGCAAGAGTGAGTGGTTAGCTGGTTTTGGGAGAGTCCTGTCTTGGATGTTTTGGGGCAGCAGCCAAGAAGTTCAGTAAAAGCTTCAAGGCTGCTTCTGGGTGTACATTGTGCATTCTTGCTGGGGAGCATGTGCTGTCCAGCCTGGAATAATTACTGGGAGATGTGTGTTACAGCGATGCTGCTTTTGCTGCAGTGTTCCCCCCACTGTGAGGGGGGTGAATTGGGGCACAGAAGCTCTTCCTCTGGCTGGCAGAGTGTTTTTTCATGGTATTACTCATGCTTATGTCAGAGCAAAGCTACTATGGAGGAGGCTGGGTGAGGTGATGGTGAGTTTTTGGATTAAAAAAACACACCATGAAGGTCTTGTGAGACCTGGGAGGTCCCACTGGAGGGGGACCTGCTGGGAGGGGGCTGTGCTGGGCTTGCAGCCCCCAGGATGCCTGAGCTTTGGCTCGGCTCTCTGCAGCCAGTGGCCATGGAGTTTTAAGTACTGAGTTGGGATGTGTGGAACACCTTGTGCATGTAATGAGGATTTACTTCTGTGTCTAATCTACTGGAGGGCTCCTCTCCCAGTACCAGCAGTGCGTGGGGTGCTGGGTGAGGCTCCCAGCTCCATTGCAGCAGGTTGCACCTCTGAGACCCGCAGCAGAACGATGCCCATGGGCAACGGTGTGTGCTGTGGTTTCAGGGAGCACAGAGCTGGTTCTCCTGCCCTGTGGTGTTAATAAGTTTGGGGTGTGGAAATGGAGATTCCCCTTGGTGCTGCTGTCTCTCGCGTGGCTCCCAGACAGACCCGCTTTGGGAAAAAGGCAATTCCTTAGCCTGGAGTCTGGGACGATGTGGGAACTCCCCTCCACTCACAGGGGGGCTGAGCCTGGGAGCTTTGCTGCCCATTTCAGGTTGTTCCAAAAGGGTGACGGGTCATTCTTGATGCCTCCATCAGCCTCACGGGCTCTTCTCTGAGTGGGAGTACATAGCTGTGAGGCCCAATCCTGCTTGATCCTGACCACTCCTGTGATAAGCCTGTTTATCCCACTCGAAATGAGGGAGGAAGGCTTTGGGCCAAGTTTGAAGGAAAGCCCTGGCACCACGGGCAGCTGTAAGGGTGTTACTGCCCTGCATGGAAACCTGCTGAAATTCCTTATTAAAAGGAGAAAGAGTGCTGGGGAAGGGGTGGATGAGGCAGCGCAGGTGTCACTGTCACCTCTGCTGGGGCAGGTGCTCATCCAGGGCTGTGGTGGTTGTGGAGGGGTTACCCCATCACCAACCGGTTTCTCCAGTTCTTTTGGGAATTGCCAAATCCAGTTGGAGTCAGACTGGTTTGTGCAGAGGCTTTATTTGCCTGAGGAGGAAAAAATAATAATAAAGTCAGTTCAGGTGCCTCATCCTGGAGTTGTGTATTGTTTTTTTTTTTTTTTTTTAAAGGGAGTGGTGGTGGTAGTGAGGGTCTTGGGCACCCCCCATACTGCTGTTGCCATTCCGGAGCCTGCCCCGGAGCTGAATTACACTGTGGTTTTTAGAGAGGACAAATGAGGACTCGCATGAGGCAAAACCAACCAACATCTTTCCTTATGATCCAGTTTGTGGAGTTCCTCGGAGGGGTGTCAGCACTTGGCACAGGAGCTGTGGGTCCCTCGGGTAGGAATGGCAGCGTGTCGGTTACACAGCTCATCTGCACACCCTTGGCTGACCAGGAGGACAAAATTTGGTGGCACAGACACATCTCGGGGACAGCTTTAAGCATGGACACCGGGTTGTCTACATCGCTACCACAGCTCATGGGCACCAGCTTCGTTGCCCTGTGTAAGGATGTCTGGGGCAGCTCAGCCGAGCCTGCCTGGCCCTCGGGCTCTTTCCCTCTGACGGTGCAGTGATGCCACTCTTTCTCGGGTTGTTCCTAGTTCTGCTTGTTCCAGAGAAATCCTATTTGCCTGTTACCATGCCCCAAATGCAAAAAGACTTTGCGTCTTTCCCAGGGCAGAAAAAAATAGCTTTAAAAACCCACCCCAAACGCTGCTACCTGTAACAGTTTTCTTTACTCCTCCAGGGGATGTTTTTACCTGTGGCTGCTTTTTTCTGGTAACACAGTGCTGGATTTTTATCAGCTTGGGGGGGGGTGGGTGTGTGCATCCTGTCCCCCCCCCCCCCAGCCCTGAATGCTGGTGGATGCCGGGGAACTGGGTATGAGTGGTGGATTTTGGACAAGGAAGACCTGGGCTGGTCAGTGTGGCTCAAGCACTGATGATTTCTGGCAGTGAGTGTCAGTCAGTGGGGATGTGTCCCTGGCCGGGCTGTCCAGCTCAGTTGCTCCTTTGCACCAAGAGGAGACCAAGTGCCTTCTGATGGCTCATGGATGCAAATGCCCCCTTAAGCGATGGGTGTAAACACTGCAGGAGTGGCTCCTGGAGGTGAAAGGATCCCATATGGGTGTTAATTGTGCTTGAGAGACCTTTAAAAGTAGCTAAATCTGAAGCTGAACTTTGGTCTTTATTTCAGTTGTTTTTGTGGTTTTCTTTCCCACTGTTTCTGAAGACCTTCAGAAGGGATGGTTCAGGCCAGCCACATCTGCCCACCTTTGCAGGGTTTTTTTGGCTTGCTGCCTTATCTCCCTTGTGATACCACATGCCCTTTGCTTCCCCCTTCGTGACCCGGGGCCCTCTGCGAGCAGGGAATGGGTGATGATGTTAAGCAAGTCCTAGGCAAGCAGCCTGGTTTTGGGGAACTGCTGCGGAGGCAGCAGAAGTGAAGCTGGATGGAAAATCCCCTCTACGTTGTTGTTGAACTTCCAAAACCAGTGTAGCCTTATCTTAGCATCCAAAATTAAACTAGCATTTCCTTCAAAGCCATAGGTATCAGAATATGTGATATTTGGAACTATCAGGGGACAAATTTTATCTGCTGTGGCATGGTTTCCTGGCCATAGAGATGGTCAGTGAACGCTGTAGTTTGCAGAGGTGGTGGGCACCAGCAGCTCTGGCTCAGGTCACACTTCTCAGTGGGGCAGCACTCCCTGTCGTTGCCTCCTGTGCCTTGGTGTTTCTCTTCTTCCCATCTGCAGACTAGGATTATTCTGCTGTCAGTGTGAACACCTGAGCTGATGTGCCCCATCTGGGCTCCCCATGGGTGCTTACACAAAGCCTTTTGGGACTCCTTTTGCCACATTTGTGCGGATTTGGAAGACAACTTGGTCGTTCTTGGTAGATGTTCTGGGCTTGGGGGTGTACACAACTCAAGCCTTTTACTTTTGCTTATGGGACCCCTGTGGGTCAGGTAACCTGACTCAAAAGCACCAGGAGGTCAGCCCAGAGGCTCTCTGTGAAATCCCAGAGCCTTTGCATTGCGGACACTCTTCATGACCACTTGAGTACATCCTTGTCCCCGTGTGAGCTGCAGCTGCCCTTGAAATGCCCTGGCTAGAGCCTTCTGGACATGCTGGAGAATTCTTCTGGTTTCTGTGTGCTATGGAAAGAAAAAACGGTCAGAAAAATCTATGCTTTCTGGTACTCGTTCAGAGGTAAGCAATGACACAAATGGAGCATGGGCACACCATTGACCTGAAAGTGTTGCTCTCTGCACCCAATCCAACCAGCTGCTTCTCTTGGGGACACCAAGGACCAGCATAGGGGTGCTGCTGGCCCCTGCTCTGGCCTGATGTATGATGTGGGTCTGCTTAAACCCTGGGGCTTTAATCATATGTCCTGTCCCTTGTGGCGCTGGTGCTGCTTGTAGCTGTGGGGAGCAGATCCCACAGCTCCATGGTGCTCCCTGGGCTGAGAAAGGCTCAGGATCATTGTCTGGGAGAGTATGGTGGCAGGAACTTGTTGATATGTTGGCCAGCATGTACCAAAGTCTGGTGTTTATTCCCAAAATGGAGCCTGGGCTGACCCCGGTTAGCCCCTGAGCCGGAGAGTCTTGCCCTGCTTGTGTCCTGTGGAAAATGTCTCGGAGTAAATCACGTGCGTTGCAAACTGTTGCTGCTCTTTAGATGGATGTGAGATAGTTCAAGCCTGGAGCTGAGTTCAGCCACTGGGCTCCAAGATTAACGCATACAAATGCTGCTGAAGAGTTAATGGGAAACAGAGTGTGGAGGAAAATAAAGAAAGACCTTTTGAGGTCTCAGCTGCTCAGAGCAATATTTGGGTTTGGTGACTCTCTGTATCTTAGAGATGGGAATGCAGCAAAGCTCTTTGAGTCCAGAGTATACATGGAGCCCGACAAGATTGTGGGCTAATATCAACAAACCTTTTGGAAAAGCAGATCCTGTCTGCTCTAGCAAAGCCACAGTGTTATTTTTCTTTCAACAAATGTATTGAGACAATAATAATGCTGTGCAGATTGGTTGTCCCTGGCCTACATGATTTATTAGGAAACAGAAACAATTGCAGTTGGTGGGAAAAAAAAAAAAAGAGCTTTGGACATGGATAGTTTTTTTTTTCCTACTTTTTATTTTCCCTTCCCAGCCCCCCCTGCCTTGAATTCCTCATGAACTTAAAAAAGGCCACCTAGTCTGGTCACAGGAGAGGGGTGGCATCCCTGCTGCATTTCTTGCAGGACCACCAACCCTGGGGTTGCTGCTTAAATACTTGGGTGCTGGGGAGGAGGAGGGGAGTGAAACAGTGCTGGGGGGAGAGGCTGGGAGAAGGTGATACAGTCACAGAATAACATTCCCGGGCCAAGCAGCAGAGCAGGTCTGGAGGAGGAGACCTGTGATCTGTTTCTGGCTGCCAGTGACTCGGGAGCAAGTTGTTTCCTCTGTCTGAGCCTCCCTTCCCCTCTATTTATCCCATTTGTTTAGTGTAAAAGCTGCTGAGAGCAGTGCTGCTGGCCCCAGGTCTGTGGGGTCCTACACCTCCAGGTGCAGTTGGAGCACAAGAGCTGATGGCCATGGCGTGTTACACCCTGTGCCTGCTGGCACCAGTGGCATTTGGCTCCTGTCCCTTGGGTCAGAGGATGGCTCTGCTTTAGGGTGGTTTTATTTGTTGCCTCCTCAGTGAGCAAAACCCCTGGGGGGGAGGCAGACAGGGTAAGAAGGCAACTCTCTGGTGCTGGTAGCTTTTCCCTCACCTCCCTTTTGCTCAGAAGTTGCAAAAGCTGTGAGCTCTTTGGTTTGCAGAGCGGAGCATCACACTCTTTCTGGTGGATGTCCCAGGCAGCCAAGTGCTGGCTGCAGCCATGTCCCCCGTGTCCCCACGATGTTCCACGCTTTCCCAAAGACCCTTGTCTTTGCCTGTGATGGGGTAGACAAGCTCTTTTGCTGGAAAGCCAGGTCTCCTTGGGACCTTGTGTTTGGGATGCTTTTCCATCAAGGGGCAGCCTTCTTCAGGAGGGCCATGGAATGCAGCATTTTCATAGTGTGAGGTTTCCTGACCTTCTTGCTCCTCTGGTGACCATCCAAGGCTCCACGGGAGCTCCCGGGGGCTGTGTCCTCCCTCTGTGCCCAGACACTGCTGCTGCAGTGTGGTTGTGGCTCCAGCAGGCTGCCCAGTGTAGGGGCGGGTAGCTTGGCACTGGCCTGGGAGCCTGAGGAGCAAACTGGCCTTGACAAAAGGTGGCTGGAGGATGAGGCTATTCTTCCACCACCAAAGCCCCTGATGCAGATGAGGGGGGAGGGGAGGTTCTACTTGGGATGGATATCCCACAAAATATCCCACAGGGATGAAAGAGCACTGAGCTTCACCACGTGGGGGCTGAGCCCAGCCTCATGGGGTCCTGCTTGCACCCACAGCCCTGCGCATCAATTTTGTTGTGTTTTCTAAAAAAAAAAAAGAAAGGAAACTCATGGGTTTGGTTAGTAAAGTGTAAAGGGCTCCCTTCCTGCTCACCAAAGTGTCTCTGATTGCTTTATTGAGGCAGCAGGACCAGGTGCTTTGGCAGCGAACTGACGGCTGAGCGGCTGCGCGAGTAAGTGATATCATCACGGTTTGCTTTGCCTTCAGAAATGACTAAACAGATTTTCTCTGGTTTCCAGTTGACCCTGTGGCTCTGTGTCAATGACAGGAGCAGGCTGTTTAGGTTTGAGTTAACACTACCCCAACCAGCCCCGGATCAACCTCAAAAACTGGTGATGGATTCAGCAGGTAGAGGGAGGGGAGAGAGTTGCATCCACTGCATCCAGCTCTTGCCGTTATTAAATCAGGGAATTGCTGGAAATCATCTCTGATTCATTCTCCAGCTGAAACACAAGTATTTTGCATTTGTCTGAAAGGATTAAGCTTTTAAAGCTCCCGCCCTTCTGGCTGCATGTTTTCCTCTGAGGGGTTAGTTAGCCTTAGCTCCCAATTTTAAAGGGGGGGAAAAAAAAAGAAGACTGGGAGGTTGGGGGTAGTTTTTCTTTGTGATTTTTCTGTTCCATGCCTGGAGTCAACATAAAAAGGAGTCAGTGCAAATTAGTTATATTTGATTATTGCAGGGGGCTATAGGAGGCCTGGGTAATTGCTGTATTTGGTTCCTTTTCTCTTGGGTTTCACTGACATTTCGGATAGTAAATGAGCAGTTCCTTTCCCCCTGCAGATGTTTTCTGTTGGTCATAGTTGAGAAGAGACCTTAGATGCTAAATCTATGTGCTTCATTTGTGGTTTTTCTTGGCTTGTTTAAATCAGTGTTGGGTACAGGGCTTGCAGGGCTCTGGATGCTCCTGCCATTGGGACATATGGGGTGGACCTCGGCTGGGGTCCTCTGGAGCAGCTCTGGGGAGCACAACCCTCCTTCCCCTCCCTGCTTGGGTAAAGAGGAGGTTGAAAAAGAGAGAGCGAATCTCGGTGGCCAGACCCCCCCCCCCCCCAACACATAACCAAGCACAGGTCTGGATCCCACTGCACCAGAATAAGGAGGAGGTGGAGAATCCACAAGATCTGAAAATCTTTAAATACTGAAGTTATAAATAAAGCCTAGGTGTCACTGGACAATCTCCAAGTGACAAAGACTTGCTCTGCCTTTGCTGTGGACTGGTACAAAGGGAATAGAGAGCATGTGTCGGGCCATTGAAAGGATTTGGTGGTTTGCAGCCCAAATAGAGGAGCCTTCCCACGCTGGCTGCCGTGCTCAGTCCCGCTCTCCTACATATTTTTCATGAAAAGTCAGTAGCCTGCAGAGTCTTGGTGACCTGGGGTTATGGGTGCTGTGTAGCTCCGAGACCCTTAGCCAGACCTGAGGGGTCTTAAACCCCAAAACACCCAGTGGGGAGACAAGAAGCCTTTGAAGTTTCCCCGGTCTGCCCAAACTGTGGAGTGAGGTTGTGAACCTTGTCTTTCTCTGTGAGAATGTTGCTTTTACAATTAAAACCCACGCAAACCCCCAGCCCTCACTACTGCTTGTGTTACCCCAGTGAGATATCTGACATTTGAGACAGAATGGGAAGTCAAAGAATGTGAGGAATTTGGTGACTCAACATAGAGTTTATTATACCAGTCCTACCGTTTAAGCCCATGTAATGTAAAATTGTTTTACGGCATGTGGCACAGTTCTGTGGGTTAATTTATAAGCAAACAATAATTATTCAAATAGGAATTTTTTTCTGTGCCTACATAAACTTGTTATCTGTTTGGCAACAGGGGATGCTGCAAAGAAACTCACATTTACATTTTTCACATTGATGCTATTTGCTTTTCCTGGAGTGGCTCAATGGTGCATTGACTACGAGGGCTTACTACTGAACTTGACCTGGGAGTGGCATGGAGATAAGCCAAATGTTAAGAGAAAAGGAGCCCTTTGTGTGGAGATGCCAGTGTATTAGGTCTCACTTTTAGGTCACACACTTGTTAGGGGTTCCTTCAAAGTGATGGATTCTTCTGCTAAAATTTAACGATGTCCGTTAAATCTCAGGGTCATGAACCAGTGCATGTGCTGAAAATGGTTTGCCAAGGGACCATGAAGACAAGGCCTTGTGTCAGGAGACTTCCAAAGCAAATTGGATTTTCCACACGGCAATGGCTGTGTTTGAAGGTCTGTCAGTGGCCTGTAAAATTCTCCAACAGTGATAACAAGACAGAATTGCCAAACACTGAAGCAATGCCACGAGCGTTACAGACCAATCACTCCCCTCTCAGTACATAATAGCTTCTTGATCATCAGTCAAAGGAGGAATTATCCTAATCAGCAAACAGGCTGGAGGAGGCTGCTTCCTCTCCACCAGGACATTATCCCAGAGGTTCTGGGCTAAAGTCATTGTGGAGAGCCCAGACGTTTCTAAGAATGTTAGTCTGGAGCCAAGTGATTGGGTAGGTGGATTTTAGGTTGGGTAGGTGCGGAGAAAAGGATGAAGCAACTAGGTTTTGAGACTTGCATTCCTGAACAGCCCTATGGGGTCAACTGGCAGTGCTGGTGTCCAGGATGAGGACAAGTTCTGCTCAGGAATGTGGGCCAATGCAAGCGATGCTGGGTATCCGCACAGACAAGTCAGTTGGTTCCCTGGTCTCCTGATGCTAACCTGATCTCTGCCTGGGTCTTTCAGTCTGGGTGCTGGGAAGGGTCGGTGTGAGGAATGACTTTATCTTCAGCATACTGTGAGATGAGGTCATTTGTGTGGTTAGATGCTGATCTGATGGGAGGAAGGCATGAGATGATCCTCCTTCATAAAAGGATTGGGTGGAAGAGGCTGAGCCGCCTTCTTCTCAGTCTATGGTAAGAAGAGTCTTAGAAGTCTTTTCTCTCTGACTCGTTTTCTATCCCTGCTCTCTGCCTGGACATGGATTGTGTGTCACTGGCTGGGTGGGAGATTCTGCAGCTTGTCTGCAGATCCATAAACAAAGAGTTTTCTACCCTTTGCATTGTAGCCCTGGAGGACAGGACTCTAATCCTGATATCCTTCCACCCACCTCACAACTATTTATATAAGGATTACATAAAACAAGGGGTTCCGACAGACTTCTAAAATCGTTGAAGCAGAATAACCTCTCGCCCAGCTCCATCGGCTGTGGTGGAGCTGCAGGAAGGATGATTTGGGTCATTACATAGCATCCTTAACTGAAATGGCTTGCTAGGCATCTTGATGGGGAGACAGGAGGTCAGAGGCTCACCTTGGGCTTAAACCCAATGCTAACAGATGGGGGAAGTCCCAGTTGTGATGGCAGTATATTTAAATGATGAGGTCATGTACAATGTCTGGTAAAGATAACTTCTGTCCTAAGCATGAGAAAATAAAGTGATAGCTAAAAGCCCTGAGGAAGACATCTCAGAAAATAGTCTAAATCCCAGTGGTCTGGTCAGCTCTTCTTTAGCTGTTTTTATTAAGCACTTCCATGTGAGGGGTGGGGCACGCCATGGTATCTGTAGTGGTATTTGAGATTTGGGGCTCTTCAAGTATTGCTGCCTCTGAAAGCAGATGGAAGTTCAAGCCCTGTGCTCGTCTGGCCTTGACCTTTCAGGGGAGATTTCCACTGTGAAGATGGGTAGTTCCTGATTCCTCATTGAGCGAAGCTGCAAGCAGACAAACAAATAGCAGAGTGTTTTGGAACAAGAGTTCTGCCATCAGCTTGGCTGTGGTAGGTGTAGGAAAGCCAAGAGCTCCTTCCTGGGCCAGCCCCATGGGCGCTGCTGGTTGTGGGCTGAGGCTGGACTGGGAATACCTCGGTCACGAAGAGGCTGACCACTGGCTTCTCCAGTCTGAGCCTGGATTGAGCGACGGAGAAGGCAGTTCTGGTTCCACCCAGTCTCTGAAGGATTTGATATATTTTGCTGCCAAAAGAAAAGAGCATAAATCATCTCCGAGTGCAGAACTGTCTGGCTCCCTTGGAGGGAAAGTGCAGTTAGGGTGGGGCAAGAGGACACAAGGGTGCAAGGCTGCTTTTTAGACTGGTGTGGTGTAAAAATCCCCTCCAAGCTGCCTTCAGCCCAGTAAAACTTGGGAGGTGGGTGACTTTGTCACGGCCACGCCAAGTGATTTCTTGGAAGAGAGGGTGCCTGGGGACTGCTGCTGGGGTGATGCCGCACGGAGCCCGGCATGGCCTAGGGCTTTATCCTGTTTCCAGTGCAATGTGAGTGCATGTTTATGAAATCTATCTCCCTGGGTGATGTCATGACATGATGAGAAACTGGGTCATAAATTAAAGGGAGAAAAAAAAATAGACCCCACTGTGGGTCAGATGCTGGCAATAAATTCAGATAACAGCTCATCAGTGCCTCTTCCCTTGTTCTTGTATGTGTATGCATTTTTTTTTCCAGTTGGGAGAAGAGCTGGTGAAAAGCAGCTGTTTTTTATTTGTTCTCCATCCACATCTGATTAGATAGTCCTCCTCCTGCCTACTGAGACGTGCTCGGGAACTCTCCCAGCCCCTCTGCTCACTCATTTTCTTGGGCATCAAGGAGTTTGGGACTGTTGGAGCTTTGTTTCACAAGCTGACAGCGTTTCAGAGGTACAAAGGGCTCCTTCATGATCACAGGGCTCAGGTCCCACCAGGCCAGAGCGCACGGCCAGATCCTGCAGTGGGGCTGTCTATGATGTGCTATGGGTTTGGGTCTGGGAAGGCAGCAGTGGGGATCTGTTTCTCTCCCTGGCTTCAAGCTGTTAAATTTGTTTTTTAGGCAGTTCTGGGGCTCTGTAGCCCAGGAGGAAGGTAGTTTCCCTCCAGGCTCTGTGAATGTGCTCACCACCAAGGCTGATGGGGAGGCAGCCATGCCACAAGGAGGAAAGAGGGTTGTGGTTTTGTACCAGTGGGAGAGGGTAACTTAACTGTCAGGTGGGTAGTATTGTCAGGGAGAAACCAGAGCGAGGGCAGGGGCATGCATGTCCCTAAATGTTTTGCTTACTAAAGGCTAAACAGGGAAAAGAGTGAGCATTTGACTTCTTGAAGCCAGTGTGAAAACTCCTGTCAGCTCCACTGAGTTTCAAATCAAACCTTTCCAGGCCAAGCCCAGACAGCTTCTTCACACTGTGCTGCTGGAGGACTGCCCCATCAAAGCATTTCATGGGGAGTTGTCCTTTTTCCAAGAGACATGTATCATTGTCTTGTTCAGGGCAAAAAGACCACCCTGATCCTGTCCTGCCTCTACCTTGCCTTCTCCTTGCTACACAACTGGTTGGCAAGAGTCTGGTCCTTCTTGCTTCCTCTTGCTGCAGCTGCCGCTTGGTGTCTGGACCCTCAGTGCAGATTTGAACCGTTAACAAGGATGATTGGTCATGGGATGGATGAGCCTGTTACTGCAACAAAACCTTAAACCAGATCTTCCCTGGTCAGCAACCCTCCTCGAGCACAGGAAAAGGACAGATAAACTCATCTGAGCCTGAGAACTTTTAGGGGTTTTTTTTGCTAGGTGGGAAGGGGATCTCCTGTTACAAGTCTGAAGTGGTGATGTTGAGCTCCTGGTGTTGTGCCCGGACAAGTCCCATCTCTGCTCCGCTGTCATGTGCTGAGAAGTGAACTGCAGCTCACGTAACCCTCACCTGTTAACTGATGGGGGATATGGGCTCTGTGGCTTTGCCTTAGCTTCCCAAGTGAGTTTCTGGGAGTCCTGGGTTGACTCCCAGTGGATGAGTGGGAATTGCAGAGCCCCTAGAGCAGAGGCTCCAGGAGAAGGGGTGGGGGGATGCAACTCTTCTGTACATCAAGTACAAACGTGGAAATAATAAGGTGGGAAAAGTTCTTGAACTTATCTCAGAAGCACGTTTTCTTTGGGTCAGCCTAAATTTCTGGCAAAAATTCACAGCTGATTTGATTCCAACCTTGTTTCTCCATTCCTTTTTATCCATTCAGCTTGCATGCTTAGAGCTGCTTTTCAACCCCTTGCAAAGGAGCAGCCGGTGTCCATGTGCCCTCCAGGGACGTGCTGAGCCCTGGGGGTTTCTGTGAGGTGCAACCGAGGCGAACGCGAGGGGGGATTTACCCTGCCCAGATGCTGGGGATGACATGAAACTTGGCCCATGTTAGAGCTGCCCTGGCCTGCAGTGGCTGTGTTGGTGCAAAACCTCCATCTGACTCTGTACCAACAAGTTCAGTTTCGAAAAGGAGGATAACTTGTTTTATTCTACCAGAGCTTTGTGAGATAGCGAGGTTACCGGATAGGATCTGCAATGCTCAGGCTCAGGTATCAGTTGCATAATTTCCTGTGTTATTTCAACACTCTAGGTTTTTTTCCTTTTTTTTTCTTTCTTTCTTTCTCTCTTTTTTTTTTTTTTAATGAGCTTCTTTGCATACTGGATAAGTCTTATATAAGCATATGTTGGGTTGGAAATATTTTTTTTTAAAGTATTTTTTTTGGCAGAGAAATCCTGGCACATGATACAGCACTCAGAGCCATCAACCGTAGCTGTGATACAGATGTTCATTGCCTGTATAATCTTTCTCATATCAAGCAATTACCCTGAGCCAATTTCTTTATTTTAAGCACCTTGTTGTGGGAACAGAGCTGTAAATGCATAAATTGCTGAGTTCCCTTATACTTTTTTACAGCAGGCAAACAAAATCATTCGGTGAAGGTCCTCAGTGAAAATCAAATGCGCAGGGTGCTTTAGATAAGAAAGGACAGCCACTAACAGAGAGTTTAAAAGAAAAAATAAAAATCCCTCTCGAAAGAGATGCACTGGAGGAGTGCCAATAGCACATAGCTGTGTGGAGACTAAATAAAACCAGGTGAGTTTCCTGCCATTGTGGAGTATCAAATGTGATTTCCATTTGTGATGGACGTGCTGCTTCTGCCAAGATCATCTGGAGGTTTTCATTTGAGGACGTATTATTTTTGTTGGCCTCACATAGAGCTACAGCCCAGAGCACTAAAAGGGAACGTTGCAGCAATGACATTCACAGCAGATGAGGAGAAGTGCCCTTATCAGAGTGAGAGGATCTTCCTGGGAGAAGACTTTTCTCCTATCAGCAGTGTAGGGCTTAGGGTTGCTTCTAATGCAAAACAAATGGGAGAACCTAAGGAGAGGAAATGATGTACTAGTGCTGATCCTCAGTCCAGAGCCACCAGGTAATACCCTTCCAAATTAAGAATCTGGCTCGGTCCCAAAATATCATTCAAAAACTAGGTGTGACCCCGAGATCTAGATCGGGCTGTTTTGCACTTCCAAAGTGATACAAAGAGGCTGGCAGGCTGCCTTCAAACAAACAGACAGAGTACCAGAGAAGGTTTCTCTCTCCCAGCGTGGTGCACGTGGGTGGAGCAGAGCTGGAAGGGGCTCTCCTGCAGCCACAGCGTGTCAGGACAGGTGGATGTGCCCTGACTCTGCTCTGCTCCGTGCTCAGAGCCGAGCTGCTGGCCACCAGGGGTGTGTGTCATCACGGTGATGCTCAGCTCCTGCATGCCCGTACTGGTGTCTGCTTTGTTCTCCTCCAGCTCAAGACCCTCAGGAACCTGTGCCCAGTGACCATGAAGACACGTGCTGAGGGCCCCACTGGTCCAGCTGGGAAGTACAGGCTAAGTGAGCATCACGTGTGCAGGAAATTTAGGAGCAGCCCTTTGCTGTGGCTTGGAGTGCATCGAGTTCACTGGAATGAAGGCTCAAGGGATTGCCTGGAGCAAAGCCCAAAGGGGGATCCGCTTACACGAATAACAAGAATATGCAGTAAAAATGGTTAATTCTAATGACGTTCTGAAAGGGATATTAAACAACTTCAGAGCTAAGCAATCTGTGGCTTTAAGAGGCTGGAGTTAAATATAACGTGCTGGAAAAGAGTCCTGCTACTGGATCAGGTGCTGGGAGCTCGGAGATATAATGGTCTGGAATAATGACTTTGGCATTATTCAGGCTTTTGTAGATGGATTTGATCGGATTTCTGAGCAGTAGTTGCTTAGTTATAAAAATACCATGTAACTTAATGACAACTTTCTTGTAAGAGCTCTTTTAAAACAGAGGCTTCATAAGGAGGGCAGCCTCCCAGCAAAATCCATATCCATTTTAGAAAAAGTAAGGGCACTTACAAGCTCTGTGCCTCCTGCCTGAGGTATGAATCTCTCTCATTAAAATACCATTTGGGTGTCCATGCACTGGGGAAGAAGGAGGGGGAACAGAGTGCAGATAAGGCAACCCACCGTGGTTTTTCCAGCTGCTCAGGATGTGTCCTCTTACCATGGAGTGGCCACAGCAAGTAGCTGCTGGGTATACTGGTGCAGTGATTATGGGCTAGAGTGGAAAAAAAAATAATGGGGGCACTTGTGATTTGCAGGTAGGTGAAGGAATCCTGTGTCTCACAGTGCACCTGAGGCATCCAAGCCAGACCTGGCCACCTTCTCACCTGCTGTGACCTGAGATGTTGTTGGGATCCAGCCTGTGCCTCTGGAGCCTGACCCTGGGGTGTGTGGCACGTGGAGATGTTCGACTCAGTGGAAACACTGTGAGCTTTGACCTGCCTCTGCAGAACAAGGGGATGTGGGACAGAGTAAGACCTGGATGTTCCCTGAATATTCTCATCCTGTCATGGGGACTTTTGCTGTGCCCAAGGACATCCCACACAGAGGTGGCACTGCCACTGCATCCTGCTGGCCAGTTTCTTTCCCTGGGAAGCCAAATTCCCTGACTGGTCCATATCCATGTGACATTGCTTGACTCCAGCAGAAGAAGTTATTATCAACATATCCTATCTGCTCACCATGGCCACCTTCGAGAGTCACTACATCTCATTCTACTGGTTTGTTCCATTTTTTCCCTAAACCATACTGGGTGAAACTGTGGGAAATTATTAGAAATAGGAAATGGTGGAAATACACTTCATTTGTTGGGGAAAGGGTGATGACACAAACAAGGAGGGATGGTGCATTAGATGGGGCAGTGATTTCTGCAGCTGGAACAGGCTGGGGGGAGCACTCACATACCTGGAACCCCAAAAGAGTATACAACACTGGTCTGTGTTTCCAGGTGTTAGTGTGCAAGAGTTCTTCAGTCCCACTCCCACCATTGCAGCTCTACAGGAGTAAAACCCCTTTCTTCATACAAATCTGAAGCCATCTGAAGACTGCAGAGCAGTTCAGCTCCCTGACCCAGACCTGGGAGAGCAGCTGCTGCATGGGAAAGGACAGAAGTGCTGACCTGAGGCCATAGCAGATCTGATAGGACACTGGTGTCGGGGTTGGCCAAAGGAACCATTCAAGGAGAACAATGGTTGCAGAAGGTGCTGAAACAGTTTGCTTTCTACCTACCCTCTGCACATCTGGGTTCTCGGCATCCTCCCACTGGCCTCTTGCTGGGCCCAGGATCAAGGGGGATTATTTAGATATTTGCCTGCTTTCTGAAGTTATTCAATTGTTTCTGGAATAGCTGAGTCTGAGCTGGGATTTTATAGGGATTTTGCAAGAGTCTCTGTAATGGACAGAAGTTGTTCACTCCTCAGAAATTCTCCAGACCCAGCGGTCTAGGAAAGGTTCATCTGTCAACAGTTGTTGATGGTGTTGGTTAGCACCAGCTCTTCCCTTTGACAGATTGTACTACTCTCTTCCAGGACTTTCATTTACTGGAGACTTCTGGCTGCTTCCTAGATAGAAAAGCCAACAAACAGTCTATTTCTTCTCCTCACCAGATTCATAATGTCATTTCTTCAGAGACAGGATCTCATCAGTGGCTCAACCTTGGTGTAAGTTTGCTGATATCTTTTCTCTCCACTTCTTCTCCAAGCAATTCTTATTCTGCATATATTGGGAGATGTGTAAAGATTCATGATGCATTTTTCCTAAAAAGATGATAGGGAATAGGTACCTTTGGAAATGTGATTTTGTTTTATTTATTTTTTTCCCATTTCCCCAGAAAGAAAGAAACTACGAGGCAGGCTCAAAGCAAACTGGGTTTGCTGGAAGCCAAAGGTAAAAGTCCTTTGCACTTCACGGAGTTTAGTAGCTGTTCTGCCATCATTGCTCTTTGAAATGCAAGAGCAAAATTCATTTCAGGAGAGAAATAAATGGATTTAGAGCAAGGATGAATTTGGCTTCTTGTGCCACAGGAATGCAAGAGATCACCCAGTGCAAGAAATCTGGACAGTGGAAACCTCACATAAATCTGGGGAGAAATTTTAATCCAAAGTACTCACTGACCTTCACTGATGCTCCCCTTCATCTTGCCAGGATTTTATTCTTCTTAGCCCAGCCCCACCACTGGCAAATCTTCAGAGAAGTCAGTTCTTGCACAAACAGGAAAGCAGACTCCCTTCCCACTAATTTAGGGGGTGTTTCCAGTCCATGGCCAGAGGACACAGGGGCAGGGAGGTGTGTTTACCTCCAGGACCAGGTTTGATGCTGCTCTGAGAGAGATTAATTTCCCAGCCAGGCACATATGTCCCTTCCCAGGTATCAAATTCAGAGCCAGCTCAAGGGTGAATTTAGAAATCTCATCTGGTTGTCCTGCAGGGAACTGATTTATGGTACTGAGGGCTTCACCCCGTACCATACATCCAGGAGCGTCTGAGTGTTGGACCCCACCACCAACCCCTTCCCACCCCCAAATTAATTTCTCAAAGACTGTTTAGGTAACACAATCCCATTTCAATTTAATGAAGTGAAATTAAACACTATGATATCTGGAAACCAACCTTCCTGGATCTTCCCCTTCTCCTGTGACTGTCACCATCCCTGCAGCAGCATTTGAGATTATCCAAACATCTGGGGACCCAGGTCTTGCTGCTGCCTTTGATCTTGTGTTACCCAGCTGAGATGTAAAATGGCAGAGGCCATGCTGGAGGCAGCAGGGAAAGGTGAACTTGTTCCACCCCTGCAGGCTGAACGAGCAGGACAAGGGGTGACTTTAGGAAAATGAGGAGCTTGTAGAGATGGTAGATGTAGACAAAGGCTGGAAGAAACTGATGGGTCAGAGCTGAGATGGCAGTGGAGGTGAGAGTGGTTGGGGGAACACTTTTTAAAACCAGCCAAGGTGGCTTATATAGTACTTTGGTTAATGCAGGCAAAATGGAGGCAAAGCTCCAAAGGAGGGTCTGCTGGCCTCAAACAGTCAAACTGGAAAACCAGGCAGGCTGGTGTGGAAGTCACTGGGTGTCTTGAAGGTTTTTTACCTAAAGGCTAGGACAATTAGATCATGCAATCCTGTTTCTATGGAGAGGCAGAACCCTGAGTTTGAGTCTAGGAAATGGGCTGGAAAAACTAAAAGAGGGACCAGCAGTGCAGCCTTGTTAGGCTAAAGTGAGCTTAAATACATGGTGGTGAAGGGCTCCCAGCATGGGAGCCTAGGACTGGCTGCCAGAGTGGGGTGACTGGAGTGACTGCGTTGTGCCACCCCGGAGCACAGTGGGGCTCACAGTACCAGGGTATGGTGGGAAAGAGCCCTTTCCAGTGCTGTTGGCCTTCACCTGTTTGCAGTTCAGTGTGAATGAGGAGTGGAATTACAACAGAGAAGTTGTCCTGATGGACCAGAAAAGCCTTTTGACACTCTTTTTCCATGGAAGGCCAGTTTGATCCTATTAGAACCCACAGCACATCTCCTAGGTGTAGGACTTGCTGGCAATGTGTATATACACTATTCCTTTAGTAAAAGCAAATGACTCCAAGGAATGTGGCTGTTTAAACTTCAGCTTGTATAACCTGCAAAAAGGAAAAAGGGAAAACACTCAACTGACTTTCCAGACTAGGAGGTTTTCTCCACGCGATCTGGCACATACACTCAGCCTGCTCCTGACACACTTCCAAGAATCCCTGTCTGAGTCCCCCCCAAAAAAACCCGCCAACCACTCTGTGTCGAGAGAGGCCAATTCAAGACCCAGCACACGCGGCCTGGGCTGTTCACATTTCCAGATTCTGAATCATTTCCTCCATTCGTGCGGCCGTCTCTTTCTGTCTGGGTTTGGGCCCATCCAGGTCTCTGGTTTCCCTCCTTCCTGAGCCCTGCAGACGTTGTGTCCTGCCCTGGCTTTGTTACCATGGCCGGAGATGAGTCTTTGGTGGGCTGCCAGCAGAAGCATCCCTTGGCGCTGCTGGGTTTGGCCACGGAAGACATCGGGTGCCGTTGCTGTATCTCTTGGGGCAGGGGAGGTAGGTTGTCTCAGGGAGCTACTGTGCACAACCCCATTTGGGAGGGGAATGGACAGAAACCTCCTCCCCAAGGGCTGGCTTTATCCTGGGGTGACCCCCTGGTGTATCCCCAGTAGGACCCCCACTCCCCGAGTAACCTCCTCCTGCTGCTCCTGGACTCAGGAGATGGATGTGGCTTTGGGTGCAGAGCTTGGTGGGAGGGAGAGAGGTGGGGTCAAGGTGGTGAATGCCCCAGCAAGGGCTGAGTGTTGGCTTGGCCCAGGAAAGGGGGCTGCCCCCAACCCTCACATGGCTGGCAATGTGCTCGCTGCCGGATACAGCCTAGGAGGGACTCGGGCTGGGATTTATCTGCTTCCTTTCAAGTCCTTTCCTCTGCTCACACCCTTGTACTTCCCCCCACTGCACAACTACTCCAATGTATTGTGGCTAGGTCATGAAAGAGCCTAAACAGAAAGATAAAAAGAGGAAATCTTAATTCGATCTTGTATATCGCCAAATGTCCTTAGAACAAGGAGAAAAGAGTTTGGGTTTGTGGTGCAGGAAGGTGCAGCAGTATTCAAACCGAGAGCTGCGAGGGCAGTGCTCGCACACGTCCTGTGGATCCCAAAATACCCTGGCTGGTGTCTAGAGGAAGAACTATCTTTTACAACTGACCTGCTGCCAGAAATCCTCTATGGCCTCACTGGCCTCTCTCTCTGTCTTGTCTGACATACTAGGTATCTCTTGGAGCTATTGCATCTGGGTCTCCACTAGACTAGGTAGAAATAATCAGACCTTTGAGAATTGAGGTAGCTGAGGAGCCAACCTATCCTTTATTGAGAGGAAAACGCTTGCACAAGAGGAAGTGAAAACAACATGAAGAAAGGTGAAAACACTGACTTTAGGGCAGTTTGTCATTAAAATCTCTAAGTTTCCCCGCGGTAACCAATAGAGTGGCACAACCACATGGACGACAGGCACTGCTGTGCTAGATGTGAAAAACGAGCTGGTTAGGGGAAACCAAACCACTCATTTTTTGAAACTGTTATGTGGGGTGTGTGAAGCACGAGGTGCCTGTGCCCGCCTGGCAGGAGATGGCCGGCCCAGCTTATCGACAGGAGCAGCCACGACACCCCCAGCCTCTGCGCCAAGGGCTATTTTGGCTCGGCCAAAACAAATGGCAGTTTCCCCTCTCTTTGCAAGTTTTAAAACATAGGTTGTCATGTGAAGGAAATTGTGCACGACGATGATGAATGGTTGTGAAATACCATTTGCCAGAAATATTTCTGGATTCTGCAATTTAGTTGCAAATTACAGAACTCCAAATGCAGCCTTTTGGGGAGGATAAAACCAACCTTCCCCAGCCTTGCTGGCAGTTGGACCCCTCTTTTCCTTCTCCTACCTCCCTCCACCCAACCATTTTTAGCTCCAGGGCATTTTCAGAAGGCAAGATTCACCCTCCAACAGCCCGGTCCTCAGCTGGGATGAACTGGGGGAGCTGGGCTGCAGGCAGAGGAGCTGTGACAGCTCACATCTGCTGGCCGTCTGGCCCCACACCCCTCCGGAGCTATTTCAAGATGAGCAAACCGTAGTCGTTGGAAATTGTGGGTTAGTTCAGCAGTCTTGGCTATCGTGCTGGATGGCGCTGAAGTAGGCATAGCAACAGGAAAGGAATGTTCCCTGTAAAAAGATAACCGTGCTTTGCCGAGGACGTGGAACAGTAAAGTTTGTTAAAGCAATCAGTATGTGTCATAATGTTTATTTAACTGAGAGCAGGGACGATGGAAAAGCATTGCAGCTGTGGGGAAGCCCAAGAGTGCTAAGGAGAGGGATGGGGAACGTAGATTTAGTAGCTGTCTTCCCTTGAAAAAGAAAACAAACCAGGCTATCAAGCAACCGATGGGGCAGATAGCGGGAGAGCACACAAGGTAGCTGCTGACTGCTAGCTCTTCTGAAGGGGTGAGGTTAGAGTTTTATTATCTGAAGTTCACTTTCAGGTTAACAGCTTTGAGGATGTGGTTGCAACTCTAAAGGGAACAAAATTTAATTCTTTTCTAAACATAAGCTATTTCTGTTTGAAGGCAGATAACCTTTTTGGCTGTGTTATTTGCCAGTGGTAGATAGAAAGATTGGAGCAGTAGAGTGATGCTTGAATTCCTCCAGCAAATAAAAGGGGAGAACTTGACACCACAGAGTCAATGTGGGGCCAAATTCTGCTGTAGCCCATTTCCTGGAGAGCCCTCACAGAGAGTAGCTCCGGTGTGACTCCTTCTGCAGGAGGTCAAAGCAAGGCAGAAACAGCAGGCTCGATAATTCGTACAGCAATAGATGAAATCAAATACTCAGCCCAGTGCTCTGGCAGTGGGACCTGTTAAGCTGCAGAGCAGTGCCAAGGGATGTGGGAAACTTGCTGGGCTTGGTGCAAGAAATAGAAATCCCCCCCCACCTCGTCCAAAAGAAAGGCAAAAGGTTTTGCTCTTTTTTTTTTTTTTTAAACAGAAGTTAAAACTGCTTTTGGTTAAAATTGGAAATAATGTGAGTTTGGGCGTTTTGTTTTTCTTACAAAAAACCAAATCTGTTTTGGGAAATACAAGCTCTGGGAAAATTGTATTTTAGTTGAAGGCAATGCTTTCTGTCAATAAGGGGAAATATATTGTCTCAGTTGTTCTTGGGCCATCTAGCACTTCCTCAGCCAAAGAACTTGCAATATGTTGAGTAGGAAATAATGCTGCGTTGGCTGCCCAGGAGCGATCCATCCTCTTCCCCTTCCAGCTCTCTGTGTCATTGTGTGAATGAAGCCTTGCAGAGCCCTCCTCATCTCAGACGCAGGACGGCGGCTGCCTCCAAATGTGCTCTGCTCTTTTCTCTGAATATACAGTAAGACCTAACACTCAGCTCTGCCTTCACCTGGGAGCTGACACATACGTGTTTCCTCCAGGGATCTGCTGGAGCAGCTCTGTAATGTACATTGCTTTTCTCCTGCTCCTCTCTCTGCCGGCTTAACCGCTATCTCTGTTACAAACTCCAGGCTTCCTGGTCGCCCTGCAGAAAAAAAAACCCATAAAGCCCATTTCAGAGACCAAATTGCCCATAATTTACATGCCTCTCCTCACTTTGAAACGCAAGACGGCTGATGATAACATCAGGAGTGACAGAAGTGGTATCTGTTGCTAATTACAATCTGACATTATGGTCAAGCAGAGCCATGGGCCCCATAAAAAGCTTATTCAAAGTTGCTTTTCTCCCACTTCAAACACAAGCTGGACACAATGCCAGGCATTTTCCACCTTCAGAAGGAGAGGTTCCCCTGAACTGGCCTGGCAGCTTCTTCTTCAGGAGAAAAATTGCTCAAAGAAACAGCAGAGGTTACAATAGCCTGGTCTATCACACGGACCGAGCTGACCCTTTAATGATGAAATGTGTTCATCTTTCATGGAGAAAAACAATAGCCATTTTGATTTCCAAGCCACCTTCCCCCTCACAGGCTCTTTCAAGCTGTCCCAAAGGCTGGCCATTCCCACAGCACACCGGGAAGGGTCACCACTGCCCAACTGAGACAGGGAAGAGTGTGGTGGGAGCCTGAGGGTGCTCCATGTTGGAGGAGCACGGCGTGGATGCATCAGTCTCCTTACTCCAGCTGCCAAACTGCCTTCTTCCCCAGAGCTGGGGAGAGGACTCAGAAGTGCTGATGTCTCTGTTTTTGTTTTCTTTTTGCTGTAACTGCCAAACACCCTGTTTCTCGCACTGTGCACCAGAAAATCCGTTTTTTCCACCCTGCTGTGTTTTTCAAGCACCACTCTCCCCTGCACAGTTCTTGCTGATGCTTGTCCCGTGGCTGCTCACAGGACTTCTGTTTTTCTGTTTCTGAGGCTGTCAGCTTTCAAGAACGCTGACCTTAAAGCAAGTGCTCCTGACAAGGTTATTTCTTCACTTTTGCCCATGCATGGGGTGCTCTCCTGCCCAGCCCCATGGCTATGTGGCATCTTCCCACACCCCAGCCTGCATCTGCCCTACCTCTGCTTGGTGCAAAGAGCAGCTAAAGTTCCTTGACAGCAGGTTTCAAACATTAATTCAGCTGATGCAACCTCATGCAGGGACGTTATGGCTGGTTTAAACCTGCCTGGTCTCCCGTTGGGTCGCCGTGCAGGGTGTGTGAGTGCGGCTGAATTACACACACAGAGTTAAGAGAGATGCCAATGGATGGTTATTCTGTGACTGTTACAAACATCAGCCCACAAGCCCCTAATGTGCTGTCAGGCTCTGTGCTTCACCTGGTTCATATAGGCTTTCTCTAGGCATTTGCTACAGGACAACTGAAGTCCTGGTATAGCACAAGAGGGCTTCATCTGACCTGGAGCAATAGTTAGGATGGAGTAACAGCTGGTGGTTTATGTCAACACCTAAATAATCCCTGTAACCGTACATGACTTTACCTTTCTAACTCTGAAACGTGATGCTTCCAAAGTGAGTTTAATTTGCTGGTGGAGATGAGGTGGCACCAAGCAGTGAAACATGGAAGGCAGTCCTTGGAGGCCCAGGAATCTGTGGCAATTCCCCCTGACCTGCCGTGGGAGCAGCACAAATGGGATGCTGGCTGGAGGAAGAGCAAGGATAATGCATCTGCACTGCTTTAAGCAAATAGGCTTTTTTCCATTAAGCGTGCAAACTGGAGTGTGGGTCTGCTGGGGCTCTCAAGTGGTGTTAGTGGGCCTGTAGAGCTGGTTCCTCCCATCCTGAGGCTGCGATGGAGCTGCAGGAGCCCATGGGGCAGTTTGCTCTTTCTACAGCCCTGACAGAGAGGGAGCAAGTCAGGACAGGTCTCAGGGTTACCCTAACCCACAGGCAGCCTCTGGGGTGTGCAGGCTGGAAACAGTGCACAGGCCTTTTCGATGTCACTTTCCCGTAGTCTGAGGGAAGCAGGGGTGTGGAAACACATGCTTTGCCTTCCCATGTGCAAGAAGAGCCTTTTTACCCCTGGCTCCACAGCAGAACCTCGTCGTTAGCAATCACTCAGCCCTGAAAGCTGGGGAGAGCCTCCCTTGCAGGAGGGAGGTAGCATTGCAGGGGATGGAGAGCTGTACAGCAAGGCAGCTGCTCCCCCCAGTCCGTAATCAAGAGTGAGGACAACTGGGACCTGTGCTCAGCCTTTTATCCCAAGTAACAAGTGGTAGGACAAGAGGAAATGGCCTCAAGTTGTGCCACGGGAGGTTTAGATTGGATATCAGGAAAAATTTCTTCACTGAAAGGGTTATCAAACACTATAACATGCTGCCCAGGGAAGCAGTTGAGTCACCATCTCTGGAGGTATTTAAAAAATGAGTAGACATTGTTCTTAGGGACATGGTTTAGTGGTGGACTTGGCAGTATTAGGTTCATGGTTGGACTTGATGATCTCAAGGGTCTTTTCTAACCTAAATATTTCTGTGATTCCTATGCCCTGTGGAACCTCTCGCAACTCCATTAAAATCGGTGATTAAATTCCCATTAAACCTCCCCCCTGTACTTTCCACAGCACAAAACGAATTCCTTCTTTCATCCTGGGGACAAACACATGATTGTCCCACCGAGCTCAGTGGCACTTGTGTCTCTGGTATAACTTTCAGTCTTTTCTTACTGCCTTATATCTCAGTGGTTTGAGCTCTGCTGGTGAGTGGCATCCTGTAAAGCTTCTGCTGTCCCAGTGCCCTGTAAGGAGCACACAGACCTGTGGCACTTCCTCCGAGGTGTGCCGACAAGTGCGTCAGGGATTTGGATGCCGAAGTCATAAAGCCTGGCAGAGGTTTTACTTTTAAATGTAAGGGTGGGAAAGTTATCTTATTTTCTGGTGGTGAAAGGAGAGGCGGCTCATCTGTGTAAACCTCCAGAGGTGCTAGCGTGCAATCCTGTTGGCAAACAGGGGTTGGCCCATCACAGCAGAGAAAGGCATGGGGGGGTGGGCTCCCTACAAGAGCCAAACTGTCCTGGGGCTCTTTTCCAGTTGTAAGGGAGGTCACTCACCAGGAAGATTTGTTGTGAGACTTACTTGATTTATGCGATTCATAATTAATGGCTCATTGGCAGCTGTGCTGTGCAGATAAACCTTGCCCTTCCAATGATGGACAGAGCTTGCTGTGTTTGGTTCAGCTGGCACAAATCATACGTTAGGTCTTTATCTCATCTAACTCAAATGTAAAAATTGATGACTTGGGTAACTCCACCCTGGGAGCTCTTGCCAGAACAGTAGTATCGGTTGGGGTGTGGAGCCTTGGGTTTCTTTGGTGGCAATTCCAGATAGACCAAGAGCTCTGACAGATGACCTCACTGCAGATGTCAAAGCCTTTGCTTTCCTTAGGGACCTGTCTCATCCAAAGTCTTCAGCAGGGCTTCTCCTGTTCCTCACCTCCAGCATCTAACTATCCTGCAAGGAGGCTGGCTGGTGCCATCATGCTCAGCAGGAGAAGTGAGGGGGAAAGGACAGGCTTCCCTGGGAGCAAATGTCTCCAAGTTGTGGAGTGGTTGCCCAGAGCAGGTGTGCGTGTTTGTGCCCTAAGTCGTTGCAGCTGTTGAGAGCTGAAATGCTTCAGCTAAACTGCCACACAGGACGTTTTCCAGAAGAGCTTATTTAGTTTGCTGAGGTGGTATATGTAGGACTAGCAAGCTCTTTCTGAAGAAAATTTCAGCCCACATTTACCACAGTGGTCCCGCCAGGTTAGTGATCCTCTGTAGTCACTGGTGATGTGCTGAGTAGGTCCTGCTGCCCCAGGATATTTCCTTGCAGAAGTGGGTCAGGTTGGGGGGCGTGGGACTTAGGAAGGAGGTGGGAGCCCACACCTCTCCCTCAAGTCTATTAAATGAATTAAAGCACTTCATCTGTAAGTTCATCCCTGTCTGTTCCCTGTGGAGAGGTGCTACTGGTAAGTAGCTGGGTGCTGTGTGTCTGGGGGGGTTTGGTTGGGGATCTGTGGGGTCATACAATGGTGGTGGATACTTGGCTTGGGGTGAGAGAAGTTGGTTTTCAGAGGAAAAGTAGTGCAGCAGTAATTTAACAGGAGCAATCAAGTTTAATTGGCTTGAGAGCCATTAGGCCCTAGGCAGGAGCCCTGGGGCTGCCTTCTTGGAAGATGTTGGTTTTCAAAGCTGTTGTTTAATCTGTGTGAGAGCTGCCTGGGTGGGGAGGGCTGGAGCTGTGACACCTTGGAAGGGCTTTGCCTTGCCTTTGGGCCTCTTTCCCCTGAAGCTCTGGGATAAAGAGGAAAATACAGGCAGATAAGGATAAGATAGCTGTGATGAGGGCTTTGTTTTGGGTTTAATGTTTTGTTTATTTGCTGCTTTTTTTTTTTTAGTAAGAACCCAACTTGTGCTCCCTTTATTCCTTTTGAGAAACCAATGGTGACTTGAGGCACCTGTAAAACAGATTTGTGTGTCTAAAGCAGGACAACAAAGCTGGGGAGCGGCTGTGGGAACAAGTCCTTTGAGGTTGGAAGGAGGGTGTAGGGAGATGGGGTTGGTCTCTTCTCCCAAGTAACAAGCAATAGGACAAGACGAAGCAGCCTCAAGTTGTGCTGGGGGAGGTTTAGATTGGACATTAGGAAAAATCTTTTCACCGAAAGTGTTGTCAAGCATTGGAACAGGCTGTGCAGGGCCAGTCAGTGTTCAGTTCCTAATTGGAAGTGGTCTGTGTGGGACTGGTGGGTGCTCAGGGAATACTGTGGGCAGAGGGATGTACCTGGCTGGAGCACTGGGGCTGGAGGCAGAATCTTCTCATGGGGTGGGCATGATCCCTCAGGGAGCCTCTGCTGTACCAGCTCCCTTGGGCTGGTTTGGCTCTGCAGTAGGCTTTGTGGGGATGCTCTGGTGCATGTCTCTGCATGTTATTCCCTCTCTATGACCACAAAGCAGTTCCCAGACAGCTCTTACCCCCATGGCAGCTAATACTAGTACATACGTGTGTGTGCACATGCTTTGCCCTGGAGGAGCAGTGGAAGCTAAACACAGGCTGCAGAGCCCTGTGATGGGTCATTGCTCTGCTCAGAAAAAGCTGATCCAGGGTTGAGTTAATTCTGTAGCAGCGCAAAGATGCAACGCCCTTGGCAAGGCAAGAGGTGTCAAACTGTAAAAACCCATGACCACCTGACTGAGGGCTTGCAGGAGGAGCTGCTTCTTTGCCCGTGTGGGCTTGCTCTCTACAGCAGATGCTGCTGCAGCCAGCTCAGGCAACTGGGAGCTGAGAGACTCTTCTCAGCTCTGGTTTTGACTTGGTGGCTGGGCCTTGGATAGCCCATTGGTCAGATGGGGCAGGTACCATGCAGCCAAAAAGCTTTGTTCCTTGCAGCCTGCAAAGCCTCTACCTTGGAATGCTTTTAAGAGTGCAGTGCATTTCACAAACTGGGGAGTGGGGTTGCTGTGGTGCAGGATGGGTCCCTTCCAGCCCAGGTGTTATGAGTGGCTCTGCTTTGCATCCTGAAATATGTCTCTAGCTGTGGTTTATCCTTTCCCTGCTCTAACCCCTTCCAGCTTGTTGGGCTGGGGATTTTGTTCTGTGAACATCTTTGCTGGATGTTTGAGCTGAAATGTCAGACCGACCTTTTGAGGTTTTTCTTTTCTTGAGGAAGAAGGTTTCTATACAATTCATGTCATGAATCAATCCAAAGGGATGCACTTTTCTGCACCAGTTAAATAAAAGATTGTTAAACCTAACAAATGTTTCCCAGTTTGCCTGCACTTTCACGCAGTGTTCAGCTATAAATATGATCTGTGCTTATAACAACATAAACAGTGTGCTACTCAAAAGCAGGAGAGACTATATACCTCTTTTCTCTTTATTTTTAAGCTGCAACAGAAATATATACACACATTCCTAATATGTTTACTTAAGCAGGAAGCAGACGAATGGTTTAAGATAATGTTTCAGCCTATTGTGAGTTATGTGCTCTGCAAAGATTGTTTCCTTTATGTAGTAATTTTTCAAATGGAGAGAAAAAGCTGAAAAATCTTGTCAATTCCTTAATTGTAGGAAAGATTTGCAGGAATTTCAACTGCATTTCCCTCTCAAAGTGACATTTGAGACCACTGGTAAGAGGAAAAGGAGATTAAATAGTCCTAATTCTTTTCATACACTATGGAAACTAATTCCTCTTGCTCTCACCACCGTGTCTAGCTGACTCGGTTGATGATGATTTCCCCTGCTTGTGGGGAGATCTGAGGGGTGATACGAGTTTGAAGGCCTGGAGAAGGAGGGGATCAGTTTAAAGATGCAGATCTCCCGATGCCTAATTTGTAGGCAAAGCTTACTCCGGATTTGGTCACACCCTGTGCTTGTGCTGAGTTTCATTCGTCCATCCCCCCTGCTAAAATATCTTTTGGCTGACATCACCAGTGAAACGGGACATCAGTGAATTCTAAATGATAGAGTACTGGAGTGCTGGCAGCTGATGAAGCCTCATTTCTGGCAGGGAGACCAGTGGTCTGCAGGCACAGCCTAGGGAGACCAGCAGGAACCTTTCCACAGGCTGTGGAGAAGGGTTGGGTGAAGCTTCTCCATCTATGAAAACCACCCCAAACTGGGGAAATGAACCTCTTCTACTCAAGCCTGCCTGTAAGGGAGAGGGTGGCTTGGGAGTTGTCCCATACATGCTTGCCCTGGCCAGAGGGATGAGTTTCCATGGTTGTGCAGGGAGGTCTAGGGTGACCTTCCTCCTCTCCCCCTTGCAATACTCTCTTGTGTTATGTGCTGCCCAGGTGGGTAATAACCCTCAGGTTTCCAACGAGCCTGCTGCACTCCAGCCCTAGGGCACAGTCCCTTGCCCTACCCCATCCTGCAGCAAGGGCCAAGATGAGGACTTCATGCCAAAAATTGTGAAAATACAATCTAGCCAACAGGAGGCTTGTTGGAGCCAAGTTCTACCCTTGGCCACGCTTGAGCACCCATTGTGAATTTTATTTTTGTCTCCAGGTCGGTCGGGACAATCATTTAGCCTTTTATGCACCATGAGCGCTGCCCTGGTGGGTGGGGGAGCCCCCTGAGCTTGCTGGGTGATGGGAGCAAGGGGAAGAAAGGCAAACTGTTTAACTTGCGAGATGCTTAGATGGGCTACAAATAGCTTGGCGGGTGCATATTCTTCCCTCTCATCACCCCGGTGCGTGTCTCGCCCGGTGCCATGGGAACCCGGAGGGACCAGTGTCTGCACCCATGGCAACCACTCCTCGGGTGTCATTCCTCTTCAGCCCCTGATGCTGTTGTGGTGGCCAGAGACCACAATGAAGGTAAAGAGGAGAAGCTTGGGACTCCTGGTGTCAGGAGTAAATTAAAGCTGGGTGAAGAATGAGGACCTGATGGCGGTTTCCCCAGCCTGGGATCCCATCCTGAGTCAATGGGGACACTCAAAGCCTGAGGAGCAGCTTTGTGGGGTATCCTAAATCTGATTGGCAGCTCTATGATAGGCAGATAAAAGGCAAGGATGTATAAGGAAATAATTGGGATGGGGCTGGAGTCTAATTAAAATGGGGGTTCTTGGTCAAAAGTGTAAAGAAAAACACTGCCTGAGAAAAGGCAACTGGGAGCAAACAGATGGGATGAACCCTGACCTCTCGAGTTGGGAGGGGAAAGGAAGGTAGTGGCCAGCTCTATTCTCTGCTGGGCCTTGGGAGGGGTCCTGAGGGCTGATGGGCCAAATGAAACCTACATCTTGTCCCCTTGGAGTGGAATCCTCCATCAGCAGCTTGTGAAGGGGCCTGCTCAGTCCTACCTCTGGTAAGCAGGAAAACATGGTGCTTTGGGCGAGTTCTCCAGTGCCCAGCAAGGTCTGGGGGATGCAGATGCAATGATAACAGTCAATAGCATTAGAGGACATCCTGACTATAGAGTTTGCTTGCCCAGTTATGTGAAGAGAATCCTTCTAGGTTGCTTCTCTTACAGCTTCCTTAGGACATGTTGACCCCTCAGTGAAGAGACACCCTTACTGCCATTGTAAAGGCTGACCCCAGCCTGAGGCACCTTGTGAAATCCTCTGGGCTTCTCCTCCTACCAAAACTCTGTCCAAGTTTAGCAGACTGGTTTATCCGAGTCCCTGGTACACTGCTGTTCTGGGCATAAAGTTATTTAGTGTTGTTTTTCCACCCCTTGATGTGGTGTCACCACAGTGACCCTGGCTTGGCTGCAGCGAGTTGCGGTGGGGATTGTGCAGAGCTTCCATGTACTGTCTCCCAGCGAGGAGAACCTCCTGGGGGTGATGATGGGAGCTGCAAGGGATGAGGGGGACACACATCCTGGTCCCTACTGGCCCTGTGAAGGTCTGGGTGCTCCTGGGGGCAGCTGAGGAACTGACACCGGGTGCAGCGACTGCACAACCGCTCTCATTAGGGCTGTTTGGTTTTTGCAGTGAACTGTGTGTCACACTGAAAACTGATACCGCGGAGAGAAAACAGTGCCCTTTCTTCCCCCGCCTCCCTCATGGAAATGAAGGGGGAGCATATATTTACTTGTAAAGAGATACGGATGACTTGGTGAAATAATAAAGGAGCTGTTAAAGGAGCAAAAATTCCCAAGTAGGAAGAATAAGTAGAGGTTTTATTCTTTTTATTGCATTCGGCTTTCACTAAGCGCAACTATAAGCCCGGCCATAAGAAATGCGTCTGTGGTGCCCAGAGGGACCTGTGGCAGAGAGAAGGTGGCACTAGTGATGCAGAGCTGAGCCTGGCCCAAATCACTTCAATCACTCAGTCGTTAACTGACAGCCTTGTAATCCTGTTGAAATCATCACAGAATGGACACGAAGATGGGGTTTGGATAAGTACCTGAATTTTCTGATGCTTGCAGGAATGTTAGAGCTGGCAAAAAAAAAGAAGTTTTCCAAGAAATGGGCCATCTCTGAAGGTTTTGATGCCTCACACTGCCCCTCTGAGCAGTGCTGGGAGAGGGCAGGGGTTGGGACACTGGAAACTTAGTTCTGTTTTACCTCAAACCAGGACAAAACTGCTGACAGTTCTGTTTGTGTTTCCTTCTTCACTTGTACATGCGCTCCTGGAGTTACGTGTATATTCAAGCCAACTTGTGTACAGCAATGGTACCTGAGCAAACTGAAAACAAGATAAAAATAAACATAGGAGTGACCTACAGCAACCTGAAATGACTTAATTAATTGGGCTGCACTTTTCTGAAAGGTGCAGCACCTTGACACAGTCAGGCAGGACAGTGTGTGTGTGTATCTATCTTTTTTTGCACTTTATTCTAGTGCCTTGTCTTGTGCCTAGGTCCATTGGGTTAAGTGCTCTGTGTCTGCAGTCAATGGCAGAGCTCAGAGGGGGCTCTAAGCATTTTGCCCTGCGTTTTGGTGTAGCCTATTTCACTAAAAAAGGTTATTTTGGTTGAATTTCCCCCTTCATGCCCTACCTACCCTCTCCTCTGCTCTTTCTGTCTGCCTTTGCTCAGAGGTGCCGCCAGCATTATCTCGGAAGGGAGCTGGAGTCAACGCTCTGATAAATTAGCTCGTTTGTTCAGTGCAAAGCATCACACCGTTCCCAGCTGTATTGTTGTTCTTGGCTCAAAAGGTTCTTGCTGTTTTCTAATTTGAATCCAAGCCCTGGTTCCCAGACTACTGCAACGCTCTGCCCATGCACAGCCCCACTGTGTGCCAGCCAGACGTGACCTTGGCCCTGGCCGGGAGTCTGCAGAGTGGGTGTTTGGTTTTTAATCTGCTTGGAGTAATGAGGACACGTGCGAGATGGGCAAACTGGAGTGGCAAGGGACTGGAGACAAGATTTTTGCTGTGTAATAGGCATCCTGGATGTTCTCTTCAGTGCCTTAAATGCAAGGCAAGATGAGGATGATAACCCTCTATTGTGTCAGAATCATGAAGGGATTATTTCTCAGCAGTTCTAGAACCAGTGTAAAATTGTCTCTTTCATTTTCCATCGATTTTTCTTTTAATTATCCCCCCGGCAAAGCTTTTAATTTTCTATGCAGGTATAGTGCACAGAGAGCACATTTAAAATAAGACTCTGCAGCTCTCAAAACAAGCCATAAATCCACACCTTGATGTGGAATCAATAATTTAGTCATGTCAGCTGGATTTTAAATACATTTTGAAATCTAGTAAAGGAACAAATTACAGGAAAAACGTGCTGGGCTCAGCAGGCAGCACCTGCCAGCCCCATAGGCTGTGTAGAACAGCATTAGGCACAGCAAAGCTCTGCAGATGGAGGAGCTCAAGTAAGGAATACTATTTGGTTTCTCACATCCAGCATCTGAATGGAATTGGTATGATTCTCCTACTGGCCTTTAGAGATGCAGGAATGAGAGCTCTAATGAGAGAAACATTATGGGGGGGGAATACTTGGCTTAGGACAGGCAAGGGAAAACTTGGTAATAAGAAAGGACTGTGCTGTTGCAGCCTGGTATCCAGCCTGGAGGAGGATTAAAGGATGATTCTGGCACCTGGATGCTTAAACACTGGATTTTCCGTGGAAACAATTACTACTGACTGTCCCATTCACAGTTTTTTACTCATTCATTAGTTCCAGGTGAATTCAGGTTTTTCCATAGTAGCTGCCCAGAACAGCTTTTTTGGAGGCTGGTCCAGATGATTTGGTGTGAAGGAAACTAGATTTTGCCCAAATGAAAGCAAGTAGTGTTATATATCGATGGAGCAAACCAGCAAAACCGACAAGGATTGGCAGTCACAGACAGATTCATTAAACCATGTCTACTCAGATAAAAGGCCCAAATTACTGGGATTTCAGAGGTGCTCAAATACTAAGTTTGTTGGGTGCAAAGCAATTTTATCTCTGGAAAATAAATTTAGCTTCTGCTGTGGAGTAGAGTATCATAGGGTGCAGGTCAGGTATAAGTTGTTGTTTTTTTTTTTTTTTTCAATTTTTCTTTTTTTCAGAGCTCTTTGTGTCTGTTCTTGAAATGTGCTTGTCCTGTGCTAACTACAGCAAAGCCCTGGAGTGAACCTGCATCCACTGACACCCATTTATTCTGGGTGATCTGCATGTCAAAACCAAACACAGGCCTTTCCTATGGGTTCCCTAGATTAACTCTGGATTTATGCCAGAAATACACATTTAATCCTTTGATTTCATTGGTGTTTCTAGTCAAGCCACGATGCATCTAAGTATGTAGAAATAATTACGTGCTGTGGTGTCATCCCTGATTAAAACCAATAAAACCACAACAGAGTAACATCTGGTTTTCTATGAAAACAGATATTTTAAGTTTTAGTGCTCAATGGTACAGGGATGGAGGTGAAACTTTGACAGGACCTCATTTAAATTGCCTTTTCACATTCTTGGGCTTCTGCAATCACAGCTGAGGGAGCAAGGATGGCTCACTAGCTACGCTGATGTCACTGGGATGTATTTACAAGGACGTAGGCAAAAGCCATATTCATGCTGAATTCCACCCGAGGACGCAGGGAGAGCGGTGCCCGCCAGCCAGGAGGATGAGGTCATTGCAGAAACTCTTTACATTCTGCCTTCTGCATAGGGTGCCCGAGCAATGAGAGCAAAACTACAACAATAACCAACAAGAGGGAAGCTCTAAATGGCACTGCGTGTGTTTTTTCTCCCCTCGCCCCTTCCCCACCAGAATATGGATAGAACAAGCTGTTAAATTAGGTTCTGTCTTGATGGAGACTATATAAGCCTTACAGACAGCTCTGTGGCTCGTTAGGAGGGCATGTAGAGGGGGCTTGCACAGGCTCTGGCCCCAGCCCATCGGTACTCCCAGTGGTATCTGCACTGTACGCCATGTAATGGGGAGGCTTGCAAGCTGCTCTGAAGCTCTGCCATCCATGCTGTGGCTTATTAACCATAAATAAAAGTAATTCTGTGAGTACTGAAACTGCTAGAGCTCAGTTTACTGTTGATTGGTGCCTGGTGGCTCGTTCAAGTTTTATTAATTGCATTAAAACTGCAGCTTGAGCTCTGTCCTTCCCTGATGCTAGAATCTCCAGACTAGTAAGAAATACTGCCTGAGTAGGTTCCTCAGGGCATGACAATCCTGATTGAAGTTTTTATTTCTCCCCATGGTGAAGTACACACCTAACCTCTTTCCCCTGCCCCAAGAGGTTTTCTGCTGTGTAAAGGATTGATTTTTATGCTACTGCCTTTCTTTCACTGGGAACATTAATCGAGGTCTTTTCCTTCTACACACTTTCTGTCTTCTGCCAAATGTGAAGTAAGTTAATATCTCTGATCTCTAGTCCCTGTCAAAAGTGGATAACAGGCTCAAATGCTAGATATGATGAAACGTGTGTACAGCATGACTTCATAAACCTTGTTTCATTTGGAAAGTAGGATAAAAGATCTTAGTAATGAATTTGAATCCTTGTGATTAATGAGAAAAGCCAAAGAGCCTTCATTTTGCTCACGGCTATTCTGTTATTTGCTATTATGTTATTTGCTTCTGTTTGCTCTTTCATTTCTGATATGGGAGGCTTCGTAGTTTTTTCCATAGATATCGGGACCAAAAGAGACTTTAAATCATCCTGGCTGTGACCTCTTGTACAACGCGGGCCAGAGATTTTCAACCCTTTTTGAACCCAATACTTGCATTTGACAAAAGTGTGTCTTCCAAAAACCCATCCAGCCTTGATTTAAGGGCAAGAGATGGTAACTGCCTTGGGAATTGCTAGAAAAATAAGGCTTCTGCATCTGCCTTGGTGTTTAATGTTATTCTCAGGGGAGGGAAGAAACAACAACCCTAGCTTGTTTTAAAGGACTTGGCAGCTCTATTTTATGACCTCGTGCTGTTGGTATTATCCTCCAGGATTTAGCAGCATTTTCCTGGCCAGCCCTTGCTCTGGGTGTTTGTTATTCTGGGCACTTAGATGTTTTGGGAGATGCCAGGTAGGTAAAAGCATGGTGGGTCTGGATGGGCACAGTGGGGATCTGATTGTTATTTTAGTCACAGATGGGCACCGCAAGAGCTGTATAAGCACCTTCCTGCTGGAACACTCACACTTCCAGAAGGTCTGTGATTTCCCCTTTTCTCCAGGAAAAATTAAGGCACTGCTTGCTCCTTATCCTTGCAAGTACTCTTATCTATTTGGATCTGAGCTGAGGCCATGACTTCTTTTAGGGAGGTTCCCCAAATAACTGCCAGATGGCAATCGCATTCAGTTCCTCCAACCGGGCTGGTTTTGAACCACTGACAAGAGGGTAATAACTTCATATTCCTATTCTTTTAACCAGCCAAATCCTGAGCTGGGCTTTCTTCCTTCCTTGTCCAAATGTTTGAATAAGTGAAGCCAAGTTTTCTGTTTTTTATGAAATAATATTGCATTGATTCATGTAGATGTTAAATAAACATGTAAAATAAACGGACTGTGAAGCAGGACTGAATGCAAAGCTGAATTCCCATGGTCCTTGGCTTCGAGGATCTTGTCTCCTGGCCTCTTCCTTGGCAGGGCAGGATGCCTTTAGTTCTACATGTTTTTCAGATGGACAGGCTCTTGTCATTTTCCCACTTCCATGGTTTTACAGGGAAGGAGCTCAGGACAAGCAAGATCAGAAAAGATATACAGGGACCAGTGATCTACTCCTGGAGCCAAAAGATCCCTTGTCATTCATGTTCTCAGACTTCCAAGCCTCAACCTCCTGGTGGTAGAAATGCCTTCTTAAAGTCCATCCTCAATCTCTCTTGCAGCAGCCCTTGCCCCCACTTGTGCCTTCCAGAATAACCCCTTTGTCTCTTGTCACAGCTTTTTTTGCTTGTGCAGTTACCATGTTTCCCCTTGGTCTCCTCTCTCTTGAAAGTCAGGGAACAGTCACTTTTTGGGATGTGCAGCTGTTTAGTGGGCAGAAGTTTGGAAAAACCCCCTTTTGCCTCTCCCCAGTCCTGCCAAGGTTACCCTGGGCAAGTTCTTGGTTTGACTCTTTCATTTTTGCCTACTCATCAGCGGTCATATTCTCTGGGATTCCCTCTCCGTATTGGAATATGTAATTTTAAATTATTTTTTTTTTTAAAGGTTTTTGGCACGACTCCCATCTCTCCCTGAACTCATAAACAACCTCTGCAAAGATTAAAGAGCCTAAGCTGACAGTGAAACACAGACCTACGTCACCTTTCAATGCTGGCCTGTTGCTCACTCCTGCACCTCTGTCTGCCCTCAGCCGGCGTTCCGTGTAGCGCTCTTCTTTCTCCTCCTCTGAGTAAGGCTCATGTCTCCATGTGCTTCCCAAAGCCTCAGGCTGTGAGGGTGCTTTAGAAATAAATCATTCTATCACCCAATTGCTGTAGTGTTTAATTGCCCCCTGCTTGATGGAGATGTCTGGAAACATAAACAGAAGAGATTCCAGCAGTTCTCCCAGTGTCTAAATGTTTGAACCACATTGCGTGCTTCGTGCTCCATCCTTTGCCACCCTTCCAACATCTGTCTGTCTCTTATTTTCAGTACGGCATTGCTCTCTGATGGTGTTTGGGTCTATTAAGTATTTCTAACCAGGAAACATATCTGCAAAGCAGGAGGAAGCTGTGTGTGCTTGCTGAGCTCTACGCTTCTGAAGAGATAAGATGCAGCTGATGGGCATGATGTCCCCCTACAATTGTATCGAAATTTCAAGCTATCAGTTATGAATAAATGTAAGCATGTGAAGGGCTAAACATATTTTAGCCTTGATTAACAAGTTTCATGAAATGTGAATCTTTTTACCTTCACCTCTGCTGTACATGCATCATGTTCTCTTGCAGCTGACAGTGCTCCAGGGGACGGACAAGTGTAGGCATGCTTGATTTCATGACCTCACACAAACCAATTACCCCATTTACAAACTCCATTATGCTGTGCTGAGTCAAAAGCCAGTTTTACAGCATTTTGACACCAGGAGTTAATGTTTCTTTTCTTTCCCTTTCAAGAAAGGAGCTGTCATTCATCCTTTCCCTTCTTTAAACCTGCTTGATAAATCTGTTTTGACTCTTCTGGTGTGCCTTGGTGAACTCCCCTGCAGGTTTAGGCGGGTATATCATGAGAGAATTTGGGTTACCTTTCTTTCCCATCAGTTTAGTAACAAAGTGTATGTGTACTCTTTTCTTTTTCTTTTTTTTTTTTAATTTTAATGAAAGGCTAGCGAGCTTTCATGGGGGTGCAAATGTATCACATCTTTAATCCTTGTCCTGTTCCAGGTACCTTTCAAGGTCCCATATATTGGACTATACTATACTACTGTATTGGACTCTGTTTTCCTGAGGCACTTGAAAAGTTTCAAAAACTTGAAAGTTTAGAGGATTATCCAGAGTTTATCCAAAATCATTAGAAGCTTTTGGTCTGGACTCAGATCTGGAAACTTCACAAAATTAGAAGCAACTTGCATGAGGTTTACACTGCTCCTTGGTTCTGCCAGAGTGGAGGGATGAAGAGATTAGCTTCTCTTGTGTTATTATGGTTTCAGGTACTTGCCAAAGCCAATAAAATGCAGAGATGTGCAAAAATGCTAAAATAAAGCATGGCAAGAAAATGTTAGCTTGATGTTTTCAAACCTCAGTAAAGAGTTGGCTTGAGTTTGGCTGGTTCAGCTTTGGGCTGGTTGCTTCATCTGCTGATTCTAAGACCAGAGGCCCCAGTAGGTGCCAGGAACCAAACGCTGATCATGGTGTGGTTGCCGGGAGTGGTGATGGAGCCTCTGAAGCTGTGTAGAGGACCTTGCGTTTCTCCTGTGAGAGAGACGCGGGAGGTGGATTGAACTTTGTCCAAATCATAAGGTCAGATGCAAACTTGGAGTTTGTTTTTCTTGGGTGTTTCTGCTTCCAGCCTTCTGTCAGACTGACAGAAGAGGGGCTGGGTTCCTCCATGGAGCAAGTGAAGTGGTTATGTGTTGGATCTCTGTGGTCTTTCAGCCCACTGGTTAGCCTTTGTGGCACGGTGAACTGTCACACCAGGCCCCCACTTACTTTGGCCGAATGGGATGGCTATTGGAGTGGCCTTGGCTTTCTGAATGCCCCAGCTGTCTCTGTGACCATGACAAATGTATGCTGATGAGAAATTAATATAATTATCATCCTTTGGCCAAGGGTTGTCATTCCAGTGGTGTGATGGTAGCAGAAGTTTGAGGAGGAAGGTGAATACAGAAGGACTTTCTCTGGCTCAGAGAATCTCCCTGGCTTCACAGTGGGCCAAGAAAAACTTTGCTTCCGTTCCATGTGATGTATTGGAGGCAACTCATTAACCCATTAGCCCTTTGCTTTGGCTGGTGGCTGTGGACCTGTAGTTTCCTCCTCTCCTTTGTGAGATGAGAAATTCATGTGGAATTAAGCACATGCAGCTGAGAGGTTGCCTTTTGCTGGAGGTGGAGACTGGTTTGTTATCTTTGCTAAATGAGAAGTTATTTTTGTCTCTGTCCTGCATTTTTTTTCTTTGTTCTTGGGAGGAGTTTGGGGTTATGTAAGTGTTCTCACTCAGTTGGCTTTCAGGTGATGGTCAAACATTTCCAATCTGGAACGACCACAGTTTTTCTAAGCAAACAGGAGGGTGAAGCAGAGGAAGGACCATCAATTGGGACCCACTGCCTTCCACAATCCACACTCTGTTTTCCTCTTCCTCTCCATTTGGAGATTCCAAAAGGCTTTTCCACCTACATAAGCCCTGTCTGAGGGAAGCTCAGAAAGGGGAGCCGATGCGCAAAATGGTGAAACAGCTCCAAATGCAAAGCCAAGTGTCAATGCAGTGGAGAAGGCAACCACAGTCAACAGTGCAGAATGACATGGTGGCGAGGGGCTGGTTACCTAAGGGAAGGCAAAGGGCAAAAACCCAATTAAAGCCAATGGGAAAGTGTCTTGGGTATGGGAGTGCTGAGTTTGGCTCATAAATATTCATGTTGTTGGTTTTGTGGTTTAATCCATGGGCCCTCTTTAAAAATAAGAACTTTCTTAAACCAAATGAGTTCCCTCTTCCCCTGCTCTATGTCTGGTCTCGAGCTCTGGTGAATTGCTCTCATCTCGCCTGGGCCCTCCTTCACTGCTGTGACATGGCACAACTCCTCCGTCAGCAGCACATTGTTCTCATTGACTTTTATTATTTCATGGGCTAAATTACTGTGTGCTTTGATCTCCTGTGGGACTCACTACTCGGAAAGGGGGGAAAAGGTTGACTTTTTTTTTTTATTCCCCTGTGTCTGCCTCACTCATGCAGAAAAGGAGATAAAATGCCAGGGAGAGACTGTGAGGTTTGGGAAGTATTTGGTAAAGAAAACACTCTAGATGCATCAAGATGAACTCTCAAGGAGACATTAACTATTAAATAGCTTTTATCCAACCTATGCCACAGTACCACCCATCCTTGTGAGCAGAGTGCCATGGTGTGACATGGGTGCTGTCAGTACTCAGCAGGGAATTAAAATGAGGCTTGGAAAGAGAATGAGACTATCTTGGAAAGATAGTCAAGACTATCAAGCTGTAGTGGAATAGACCCCACTGTCCCCCAGGGAATGAGTCCCTGTTTTCTGCTTCCTGAGGTTCTCAACAGGCAGGTGCCACCTCATCTCTTTCCTGTGCGAATGGAATTTAGAAAGACTTCACTGAAGTTACCCCTGGAAAAAGTAATGGTGGGGATGGATCCCACTGTTTCCACCACGGGGACTGTCTCTAAGCTTAGGAGCCATTCTCCTTGCCAGCTGTGTTAGCTTAACACCGGAGGCACCAGGCAGGGCAGAACTGGTGCAGGAGGAGGGTAGGGAAAAGCACCTTGCTTCCACATTTGCCTATTGCACACGTTGTTAGATTCATATTGCCCTTGGGTGTTAAACTTTTGTGGAACAACTGAGCTGCTGGGGTTGTGTAAAGCTGAGAGCGCTTTCAGGGGGAAGTTGTCTGAGCATGTGAAAAAGAGGTGGTGTGTTTATGAATAATGAACACTAGTCTTGGGACTGGTAAAATTCACACGTGGTGCATATTGCCAAGGGCTCTGCTAGGATAGCTCCCCAAACGCAGTCCCTGCACTTCTACTGCCGTTTCAAAGCAGTTATGATAGTGGGCAGTACAACTGGGAGGAGATGTTGCTCATGGCTTTGGAAAAAGGGTTTTGGGCTCAGCTGAGAGCCCCAAGGTCTCCTGGAGAAAGGAGAGAAAGATAGACCCTGAGGGATGTGTTTCTATGACCACAGCAGCTTCTTCTGACCCCTGCCTGCTCATCAGGCATGGTCTGAGCCAGTGAAAATAACTCTAGTACTGCATGTGACATTAATGACCCCTCAAGAGGTTCAGCACCACTCAACACCCTTTTAATCTCCTGGCATCAATACAAGAACAGAAGAGCTTGGAGAAAGCATGTATATTATCACGTTGTAGAGCAGCTCCTCAAAATCTGAGGTCTTAAAAGCATTTAAGCCTTCCCTGTGCTGTTCCAAAAGAGACTAACCCCAAGTTAACTAGTAGGTCGACACTGTAATGTGACCTTGGTAAACCTATGATGTTCTGTTGCTGCCCTTTTGGATGCCTGGATGTGCTTTACTCATTTCAGAGATCTCACCTCCTCTCTATCAGTGGTTGCCAAACTCAGTCTGACACAGAAGTGACAGTAAGATAAAAGGAGGTGGCCTCTTCTATCTGATTGATATTTCCTTATTTTAGGTTGAACCCAGAGACAAAACATAATGGCCAACCCATGAAGAACCCCATGACAGATCACTATGAACTGATCTGTTTGAAAACAAACCAGGCTTTGTATCTTGACTATTCAAGAGTAGGAGCTAGAATGACCTCTGGACACTGTAGGTTCTGTTTGTAGATGTCATGACCTGTGGATGTATTAAATTTTCTTTATAATACATGGATTTGTGTACCAAGCAAATTAATTGTCCTGTTTATTCTACAGTCTTCCAAGCAGAACTCAGGGACGTATTCACAGGCTTTATCTCCAAGCAAAGTTTCAACTGATGAGAAAGGAGAGATTCTGGATGCAGAATCATGAATTTCTGTAGGAGATCACTCCAGGGTAAGACCAGTTAGAGAGCTGACTGAGGTTGCTCAGTCATTCCCAAGGAAATCACCCAGTGTTGGAGATGGAAGTGGGACTGTTGCACCTGAAGAACCAGGAAAATAATGAATAAATGCTGGTTATGTGAAGAAATACCTTTTCAAGGATCCCTTAGTCTTCTCACACCTCAACTATTGATTGACCCCTCTGTTTTCTTTCCACGTGGTGTCTGGCTTGTCTTTGTGTAGTTACTCAGTAGGTATTATTACTTAACACTCACATGAGCTATGTAACACCTGGTGAGGATTGGGCTGCTGCTGGCTTGCATGAATATTTTCAGATTGATATTGGCCTTGGGGCCTGTTGGGGTGTGTGTTCCAGAAAGTGTACTCAAACTTGCAAGCCAGCACCATGATTCAGCAAAGCCCTTGGAAAAATGGTTATATCCTGCTAAAATCAGTGAAACTTCCTGTTTTCTGAGGAACAACTTGAGCATAAGTTTACCTTAAAGTATATGTTTACTGTGAGAAAATAAAATTACTTCTGAAGAGGACTTTCCCATAATCCAAGCTGCTCTTTTGCTTTTGTGTGCTCAGCCTGGCTGAGCCTTTGGATGTGGAAGAGCCTTGTCTGTGTAGGACAATTGCTGTTTCCGATGTGTCTGAGCACCTTTTAGTGTAAGAAGAACTGATCGTGGCCTCAAGCAGGAGATTTGACGTACCAGGAGCCTTCTTGTGCTCATGTCCTTGAAAAGAGTTCAGTGACAAAACTGTTCATTTTGTCTCTTTTGACTTTCATGCTCTTGTTCTTTTCTTGAGTAAATAGCTGGCTGCTGGTTTTGGTGGTGTGCAGTTGAAGTGCCTGACAAAGGAAATGACACCGATGTTCACGTTAACCCTCTGACAATGTAAAAATAGCCGGGGTGAAATGCTGTCCCTAAAAGCCATTCTTGTCTCTGTTTAGTGCACCCTTATTCTGAGGAGAAAAAACATATAATAATTATAAAAAGAAATACGGGAATGTTTTCCTGGACTTTGAAAGCTTTTGACCTTAGAGAAGAATGCCCTATTTATAACAGCAGGATTGTATATTTTTAAAAGCCTCGAGACACACGTGTGCTGAGGAGCCAGAGATGCTCTTTGACTCCAACTTCTTTTTTGACCTCTGCTAGATTAGTGAAGATATAATTTGTAACATGACCCCAAGAATCAAAAGTCTCTTTTTATTAAAAACTTCGGAAATGACCTCACAAGGGAGTTTGAACTGATGAATGCATAGATAAGAAATCCTCTACTGAAGCTCCTTTTGAGAATTAATGCACAGAACAGATGAGAATGTGGACATATTTGGGACAAAACTCATTCATTAAGCCATGCAGCTAGACAGCTAAAAAGAAATGAGTAATAGCTGAAGGATTTTAATATATAAATAGCATTATCCCAGTATCTGTTTAAATTAAAAATGATGAACAAAGTGTTTCATCACATGCTGAAGTGAATACTTGAACATTTTCATGGTTTTACCAAATTTAGGCCCAAAAGTGCCTCTTCCAGTCAACTAATTATATTTCTTTCCAATGTCGGCCAAAGAAACTCGCCTCCTGGTTTTGGCATCTCCAATTGAAGCTTTAGCCTATATATTAATTAGAGGGAGCCACCTTCAGTTGCTGGAGATGATGGTGTTGATTACTTCCCTCTTTTGGGCAGTTGGGGCCACACCACATAAGAATTCATTACTAAAAATGATTGGTTTGGGTTTTTCCTCCCACACTTGTTGCTCTGTGCTTTGAGTTGTTTGGTGGCATAGGGGAGCTGCTGATTCATTGGTTTTTTTTCCTGCAGCCGTACCTGACTTTAAGTTTCTAGTGCAGACAACCAGGTGGACAACCTCAGAGCAGAGGAGGGTCAATATTTTCCTTTGTCCCACACTTACCGCAGACCTGGTACCACTGACGAATTTAGCTGTTACCTGGGGAGGATGTGGCACCGTGGGCTGCTGCAAGAAAACCTTCAAGTGGCAAAGCAGAAGGGCAGAGTGATGCTTGGGAGAAGACAAAGAGTGTCTGCAAAAACAAACAGAAGTTTGTGACCCGTTACTGGACTAAAAATAGTGAGTCACTGTGGTAAGACAGCAAATATTTTTAGAGTCAAGTGCTGTTTCTTTGAAACTTCTGAAGTTTTGTAGGGAGCCATGGCTGAGACTGACTGTACTAAGAAATGAAATGCAACAATTGGGGCTAACTTGGGGAACTTAGAAAGCTTTGGGCATCTTGTCTTAAAGTGAGTTAAGAAAAAGTTTTGAATGAGTCATATTTTTGCTTTTCCATTAAGCAACACTGTCAAGTCAAGAATTTCTTAGTGTCAGCAGCTTTGAATCGGAAACAAGTTCTGAATCAGAAAGTTCTGCTGGACTTCCAGGCCTTTTAAAGTGAGGGTGTGTGTTAGTTGAGCTCCCATCCAAAATGAACAGTTTGCCCTGTGTGAGATGGAACACCGCTACCTGAGTGAGCTGCTGCCACGGCTGGGAGCTCTCTGGTGTGGCTCCAGCTGAGCTCTTGAGGGTATTCTCCATGTAGCTGTTTGCCTTGGGGGGGGGGACCAGAAAAAAAATTAAAGAAGGGAGAAAAAAAAAAAGAGGAAAAAAAGGTAGTAGTGGAATGGTATACTATTCAACGTGAAAACTTGGCAGTCGGGCATACCACCCACTTGGAGTGCCAGATGCGCAGCACTCGGAGTCCTCGGAAGCGGTGAAGGGCTGGGACTGAAGTGCTTCGCCAGCCTCACACTGAACTTCTGCTGAAGACAAGAGTTTCACCGAAACTGAAAGGGGAGAGCACGAGGTGGCTCGGCCACACCGGGTCTTCCTGGCGGGATGCTCTTTTAGACTAAACTACCTGAGGCCTTATGGGACAGCACGTCATCCCGGCGGGGGGAACCTGAGCTTTATAAACCAAGGGCACAGCAAAGCAAAGAGGTTGCCAAGAGTGTAATCTCTGCTTATTATCTCCCTAATATACATCATCTGATTCACTGACAGCGCTCGCTTCCGTCTCTCTGTCTTGCTGCACCCCCCCTTCCTGCCTGCACAGAAGATAAAACGTGTTGTTAGAACTGCAAATGGGGCCCCCGGGACTGCTCCCGAAACCTTGGCAGTAAATTGCCCTTCGTCTCTGCAGATTGCCCTTGACATCTTTGGAGTTTAAAATGTAAAATAAGTAAATTATATTTATTATATAAAAATATAAATGTCACCTTGCTAATCCAAGAAGAAAGTATTAACTGTTTTGTGCTGGACATACAGTTTAGTGACAAAACGTCAGGGTTTCCTGTGTGTGCTCTCTACTATTTCCTCTCCACATTTGCTACAATCTCTCTGAGACCTCTGGAAGCTCACAGAAATGGAGGTTTGTCTTCTGGGTTAATGTCAGTTGGTCCCAATTTCTGTTTCCACTCTGGGTTGTATTGACATGAATCCTAAAGGAGGGTGTTATTTTTTTATATATTTTTTTTCCCTGTTTTCCTCTGGAGCATCCAGCACAGCTGGCTGGAAGCCTTTGGGCACCCCTTGCTGCAGCAGTTCCTGGTTTTTAGGACTCTGCTGGTGCCAGTAGGTGATAAGTAAATGCTATTGCTGTGATGTTTCAAATGATATTCAATGGCAGACCTGGTCTCTCTGGGAGGATGTGCAAAGGACAAAGGAGATTTGAGGTCCCAGTTGTGCTCAGGATAGTTGAGTTTGAATTGTGAATTCAACCACACAACCGGTGTGGTGAATTGGTCTGGTCACAGAACAATTTGGTGAATTGTGGCTGGTCACAGCTCTGCTTATTCACGGAGACTCGGGGGTCTGCAGGGAGTTCTGCTGGTTAAAAACCTAGGGAGAAAACAGAGTGCTTGCTAATTCAGGTCTCCTGAAGACCCCAGGGATGCTCACCAGCATCCAGTCCCATGGGGCAGTAGTGGTGCTGTGTCCCCTGTACTGTGGAGCAGCCAGTGGCTTGTGGGGCTCAACCCATCCCTATGTGTCACTGTTGCTTCTCAACCTGCCTTGAAGAGCTCCATCTGAACTACTGGTCTGGGAGAATCAGTTTTAGGGTGATTCTCTGTGTGTGGAGGCTTCAGGGGGCTGCAGGAGGAAGGAGATGTGTGGTAAGGCTTTGAGCTGAAGGTGGGGTCCATGGATGGGGCTGAGTCTGTGTGGACTGGTGGTGGGGAGACTGCAAACAGGTCTTCAAGGACGGGGCTGTGAATGTAGAGCCCTTCCCTACCTCTGTAACCCTGAGGAAGTGTTTGCAGTTGTGACTTTCAGGCCCAGAAGGGAAGTGCCCTAAAGCAGCGGAGCTGGTGTAATGCAGTAGGAATCCTGCCCCGTCCGTGTGCTTTAGGGGTATCCTGGGGAATATGGGGGGAAAAGGCTCATTGCTGAATGCAGAGGCATGAGACTGAATGCTAAAAAAAAAACCAGTCATCTTTCTGAACTGAGGTGGAAAAAGCAGTGTCACGATCAGAGAATTAGAGTGTTGTAGAGTTGGAAAAGACTTTAAAGACCATCTAGTTCCCACCCCCCTGCCCTGGGCAGGGACACCTCTCACCAGACCAGGTTGCTCCAAGCCCCCTCCAACCTGGCCTTGAATCCCCCCAGGGATGGGGCAGCCACAGCTTCTCTGGGCAACCTGGGCCAGGCTCTCACCACCCTCACAGCAAAGAAGTTCTTTCTGAGATCTCATCACAGTCTCCCCTCTTTCAGTTTAAAACTGTTACCTCTCATCCTATGGCGTCTGTCCCCATCTCTCCTGGAGCCCCTTTAGGGACTGGAAGGGGCTCTAAGGTCTCCCTGGAGTCTTTTCTTCTCCAGGCTGAACCCCCCCAATTCTCCCAGCCTGTCCTCACAGCAGAGGGGCCCCATGGCTTCCTTTGGACCCACTTCAACAGGTCCGTGACCTTATTTTGAGTGCCCCAGAGCAAAGCGTGGAGCTGAAATTCTTGTTTGGGGGAGAAAGTCTCTAACTCACAGCCTGATCAGAGGAACTGCTTGACCTTCCTGTGTTCTTCTCACCGTGTTCAGCAGCACTGCAGAAAGCTGCTGAGCTACAGGAGAACTGAGGGCACAGCGAGAGCTCCCTCCCTTCTTGCTTTTCTCCACAGGGTTGTTTCTGCTAAAAGGAGCCCCTAGAAACCACAAAGAAGGGCAGAAACAGAAATTATAACAGTATTGTTAAAAGGTACGGCCCTGTTCCTGGGGGGTGGCTGGAGGGGAGGCTGCTCTGCATTTATACTGGGGGTCAGACCAGATCTAAGTGGTCCCCTTTGGCTTCAGAGTTTATAGCTTTATGAACGCCTCACAGCATGCACTGCAGGGCCTGTCTCTACTCGATAACGTGGCTGCATGAAAGAGTCATAAATCAAACCTGAAATCTGGCAGGTTTAATAATAAATCCCAAACTTGTGCCAGGTCTGTGAACTTTTCAGTAAAACTGAGGTGCTCTGAGAGTGAACCTGAGAAGATTGATGGTTGCAGGAGTAACGCAGGCAGAACTTGTCAGTTTTGACCCCAAATCAAGGAAAATGCTGTGGTTTTGGCTAAGTGGGGTTTTGTGGTTTTTGTTAACCTGAGGCTCAAAGCAAATGTGTTTGTGAGAGGGAGGGGGGGAAAGAGCATGAATTTAAATGGGAATGCTTTTTTGTCATGTTTCTCACTGTTCTCACTTGGAAGAGGGTAATGCAAGGAAGTGATGGTTTATCTCTGTATCGGGAGAGTAAATAATGCTATGGAAAGCCTATTTTGTTGCTGTAAAGTTCACATGTCCAGATTCCAAATCCCACATGGCCCGACGACTGATCCTTTCTGATCACTCTTGTTTCCCTCCCCCAGAGTTCCTTTGCCCTCTGTCTCTGATGAACAAGAGCAATTAATTCCCTGACGTGAGTTCAGATGGGGGTTAGTGAGGAGCTGAGGGGGCTCCTTGGTGGCTCTGGAGTCATTTTGTGAAGGAGGAGATATTTCCTGTTCAGAGAATGCATGCATTTTTGGATGCAAGGATCCCAGGGGAAAATCTGCTCCCATGCTTTTTCTTCACCTCTAACTGCATCGTGGAACAAGCAGCACCATTGATGCCCCAAAACTCATCCTGTGAGCCTTGCAGCATCCCCACAAGTAAAAAGTCGGAGGAAAAACTGTTAATCTGTCATTTTTTTGGCCATATCTCATAGTTTATCAACAAGCCGGACGTGGGTTTTGCTCTCACCTCTGTGGCAAGAAACAGTTTTAAGAGGAAAAAGTTTCTCCTCTGGAGAATGCAAAGTTTTCAGAGATTTTAGCAAAGGGCTACAGTTGCTGTTGCCCTCTCTGCCTCTTGCACACCCATGGTTTCTCAGCTCTTCCATGTAGATGTGTATATAGGTACAGTATATCTGCCTGGTGCCCTGCTCTGATGCTGCCTCAGTTTTACAGAGTTACTGGGAATCAATGCTTTGGGAAGATGTGGGTACTTGGGTGAGACTTCCATTCAGGTGCTCAGTGGTAGCTTCAAAGCTGCAAGGTGCTCTACTTGGAGAAATTTTTAGCAAGTTTTATAAAGTGCTTCTATTGAAAATCTCACCAGGCATCACTGTCTGCATCTCTTAGGCTCTATATGACTTTATGAGTTACTGACTTTATTATGAGCTTTTCTATTGCTGTTGCTCATAGGACACAGCTGCTCACGTAAGAAAATGCAAAATACAGGCATAAGTGAAATGTGCAGGGAAGTCCTTGGAATATGGGTCAGGGCAGAGGTGGCTAAAGGCTGAGGAGGAAACTTCCTACTCTGGGGACAATAGCTGATTGATGTACCCAACGAGCTGATTTAATCCAGTTGAATTATTTCATCGTGAGGCATAGAACCGCGATAAAGAGGCTTCCTCCTCTCTGGATTGATGCAGGGAGGCAGCCAGATAACAGGATTAATGATCTGAGCCCGCGGTTCAGGTTTCATCTCTAGTTGCAGTATGAATCAGATGTGACCCTGCTGACTTGGTTGCAGTTGTTCCAGAAGGGCAGGGGTTTAATGAAAGGTGGAATTGAGCCTTCTGATCTCAAGGAGACTGGCTTTCTGGGCATGATTAATTTTTCCAAGTCAAACAAATCTTTTGGACCAGTGAACAAGTCTTTGTTCAATGCTGGCAGGGACGTGTTAGGAGGAGGAGACTTCCCTGCTCTGGGCTAGACCCCTTGGGGCCTGCTCATCTCAAATTAGGATGTTGTTTATAGGTGATGAGATGTTCATTGTGTGTGTGCCGTATTTGACCTGCTGGTTTCAGACTGGGAGTGTTTATTAGGGTTGGAGCTGCACAATCTGGGCTGCATCTTTCATGTTTGGGTGGTTTGGTTTTGGGTTTTTTTTTCTGCTCACATGCGTTTTTTGTAACTTGTAAGAATACTTGAAGCAGGGGTGAGAAAAGGGGGGGGAGGGATTTTTTTTTTTTTTTTCCTATCTGAATCAGGGCCTGATCCAATCTGCTGTAGGGCTGGTACAAGGGCTGGAGCAGGAGCAGATGGGCAGGGGCATGTGTTGGGGAAGGGACATGTCAATGCTGGACTAAGGTGTCCCTGTAACTGCACCCAGTGAAGTCCTGCTGCACAGAAGTGCTCAGGAGGGCTCCTGCAAATTTAGCTGGATTTTCTTTTGCCCCTGGGAGCTTTCCCCATGTGGAAGGATCCAAGTGGTGCAAAATAGCCTTTCCCAGAGCCTGGAAGGGAGCCATGGATAGTAGGCTCAAGCCCCAAAGTATGCATGTGAATGTAAATTGTGAACACCTCCAACGCACAGGCTGTTTGGATCCATGGCTCTGGCCTTGGCCTCCTTTCATGGTGATCAGAAAGGGGTGGAAAAATATTTATACTAACAGATTGTGAGCAGCTGTTTTAATGAAGCATTTATATACTGTGCAAACTGTAAATTGCCCAAAAATGGGACACATGTGTTTCATAAATACACCATTACGAAGAATTGGGGAGTAAGAGATTCTGGACCCAGAAGGCTAATCCTCCTACACTTATTTATTTTAATAAAGAGTTTATAAGTTGGAAAGTAATAGTGTAGAAAATAAGTGTGGGGCTTTCTAGGATGCACCCTGCTTTAAAACTGTGGTGGTGGAGAATTAACCTTTCTGGATCCAGCACATTACCTCTTGATTCTGCACGTCACTCTATTTATAAATGTTTCCACCCCACTTTGAGCAAGAAAAAAGCAATCGGGTATGGAGCACTTCCTGCAGGAAGATGGCATTTAGAAGATGGATTTGTTGTGGTTTTGGATCCAAATCCAAGCTTTTGAAATACTTTTAGTTCTCTGCTTTCTTAGCAGATAATTAAAGGCAACGAGCCCGATTCATGAAGTCTTGTCATGTGTCAAATCCCAAAGTACATTTCTTAGGCAAAGCTGTCAATGGCTCGATGCTGGTGTGAGTCTGCTAAAAAAGAGAATGAAGAAGGGTTTTGGAGCTAATATCCTCTTTATCTGCATGTCAGCTCTGTGTTAGGTAGGAATGCAAAATGCTGTTTTGGAAAGATTTCCTCTTACTGATACTAGTACCTTCTCCAGATCTTAGGGGTCTTTAATGCATAAAAATGCTGGTGGGAGCTCAGGTGAAATGCCTGCAGAGGTGAACGTGTGCTCATGCTGCCAATTAAAACTGGAGATCCTGCCTAGAAAGTTGTTGAGAGTTAAACTTACTTATTCAAATAGCATGTGGCCCTGCTGATCTGGGGAGGTTGTCATGGTTATCCCGCATCAGCTGATGTCATCTCCTTTTCTGTAGAAATAAGCGCTTTTCAGCTGACCAGTTCAGGGTAAAGCTGTTTAAAATGCGAAGGCAGCCGGAGCAGCTCGCTGGGGTCTCCGCTATCGGGGAACATATAAAAGCTGTGAATCAGATGGCACTGCTAAATTGTGGAGGAATTGATGGGGAAACTAGTATGGACATGCTTGGATGGGGCAGACCCTGAGGTATTGTGGGTACACAATGGTGGCACTGAGGAGAGCGGCAGAGATTGGGATCGCTGGGGAAGCTAATTGAAGCAGTTGAATAGACAGAAGGAGAAAGGCAGTCAGAAACGTACAAAAGCACAGAAAAATGAACCACTAAGTTGTTTGCCTTGTGACTTGGGGATTTTAAACCTAGGATAAGGGTGGTGAGTGATAAATGGCTTTGGGATGTTAAATGTCAGGTCGGAGGGTCTGTGGCTGGCATTTGCACGTCCAGTGATTAAGCCTTGCATGAATAACAGCGTTTTGCTGGTGAGGAAGAGCCCTTTACAGTGCACGGATCCTGACACTGTCAAGCAGTGCTGCGATGGCTGAGCCCTGTGGCCGCTGGGGAGATAAGGGACCAGCCCACCCTTGATACAAATTTGTGCCAGGGACCAAAAGTTAATGGTAAGATTCAGGAAAAGATGTGAGCAGGAGTCTTAGAAGCACACTTCTGGGGATAGGATGAAAGTGGTAAGGGATATAAGCGTGAAATAGTTGAAGGTGCTACACCAAAAAGCATGTGTTAGGGTGTTTGTGCTCCAGTGTGTGCAAGAAAAGCAGCTGGGTCTGCTTCAGAGGCAGGAGAAGGCCTTGGCCAAACTGGTATAAACTGGATCTGGTGGTTCCTAAGTTTTTAGTACCCATATGTAGGTATAGAAATGTGTTAAGACACAGTTCACAGCTGGAGCAATACAGCCAGGAGGATGCTAGTTTGAGCTCTCTGAGGTCTGATGAGGGTTGAGGACACCTTGCTGCAATTTGGGGTGTTGGAGAGGTTCTGGAAACTACAGAACTGGTAGGGTCCGAATATCCTTCTGAGGTCTATTCCTTCATCAAATGTGGTTGAAATGGGCCATGAGGTTCAATAGCTTCGAGGGAGGAGTGGTGGGGAGGAAGGAACAAAGAAATAGGCAGCGCTGCTGTGTATGACTCATTTTCTTAGGAATCCTGGCTGTAAAAATAACAACCCTACTCATCGTTTTACAAATGCTTTAACAAGCACTTAAACATGGGATGTGAATGCTAAGTGTTGACCAAAATGCTCTGAGCGTGAAAGCTTCATTAATCTGCATGAAAACATGTAAAATGATAAGATAATCTGTACTTGCAGTCACAGAACTGTAAACCAGTCACTTGGTGTCACACCAGTGTAAATGGGAGAAGAATATGCTTTTTCTTTTTTTCTGTTATGGCTGGAGATCTGTCCTAGTCTTTCAGGCTGGGAGATTTTTTTTCCTGCTAAGGAAAAAAAAAATGGAGATCCAGCCCCTAGAGGAAACCTGATCAGAGACACGCTGACTTATACACACACTCCAGGTCTATTGATCTCCCCCGTCCCCTCTGCCCTCTCTGTCTGTAGGTTATAGAAACAATGTCTGTCGGCAGCAACTCTGCTTTCTGTGCTGGTTATTAACTCTCTGGCAGAAGGGAGTCTGCTCTCCCCTGATGGGGTCCCAAGACCCACAACGAACTTAACAAACCAGAGGGAATACCTCTAGGAACAAGCCATTTGTACACAAAGCCCAATGTTTTCTTAAAAAAGAATAAAGTATCAGGGCTCCACAGTTGTGCAAAGATTGAACAAATCTAATGAGAAATGCAGAAAAAGTCTATTTAAGTCTGACATTTGGGCAAGTATCAAACATGTTTTCTTGCAGAAGCTGAGAGTGCAACCTGTTGCCTGTCACCCTTTGTTTTATGGCTTTCCACAAGAGAAAAGAATCATAATTTCAGCTACTGGGCAGGCAAATATTGAGAAAACTTTAGCCTACTGGGATGAGTCCTGGAGAAAGAAAATTCTTTTTGGCTTGCTTTGCCCCTGAAGCTGAAGATTGCTTTAGCACCACTCCAAGGCACTTTCACCAAAATCCTAACCTTGTGCCAATGGAGTCAGTAAGAAATCACAGCAGCTCACTCTGTGGTTCTTCAAATCCCTGTAGGGAAGATGGGGACATTGTCCTGGGGATCTTAGATAATGGAAAAGCAAACTTTCGATCCGTCTTCTCTTTCTGTGTGCCCCGAATATAAACTATTAGACATCTTTGCTCTGACTTCTTGCATTGAACTGGGCTGTATCCAAGGGTCTGACAGGGTCTTCTCCAGCACTGCAACCCACTCACACTTGTGTCTCAAAATAGAACATTATAAGTTTGTTTATTTGCAGGCGGTTCATCCTGCCCCTTCAATTCACACGCTTCTGCTATGTATTAAGTAACTTACTCTTAATCTTAGCATAGTCATCGTGCTGGTATATCTTCAGAGGGTTGGAGGGTCTTATTTCTGGAATGCCTTTGTGAGTCCTAAAAAGCGATAGATCATAAAACTGAGCTGGATCTAGGATGGCCCTTGGAGAAACCCAGCATAGCTTTTGAGTAGCGTAACAAGCTGTTTATTTCCATTCCCTCCATCACCAAGATGCTTCAGAGAAATGCCTACTCTTTGCTCCCAGATTCTTTGCTTCATCTGTGTCCTTTGTGCTTGTGAACATTGCGTGTTTACAGATGTGATGCTCTTGGGGGTTTATTTGCCTTGTGAGAGTCTGGCAGCCAGTGCAGCAGTTGCTGAGGTCTAGCTGGTCTCTGCTGTCATACTTGCTCTCAAGTTGCTTCCATGCTTGTCTTCTTGAAGGACAAGCCAAGGAGAAGTCAGCAGAAAGAAATCTGCAATATGTGGGTCTATGGTAGTTTTTGAACTGTGCAGGACAGTCTGTCCATATCCACGCTGGAGCAGGCTTGTGGCAGTGTTTGCCAACAGCACAGGCACTGGGATGAGGATGGAGTGAGGCCGAAGGAGGCTAACAATGCTTTGCTGAAAGCTGTGAGCCACGTTTCCTTTGCCAGGCTTAGGCTCAAGTCTGAATTTCATACAGATTTCCCTGGATGATGCCTTGAAGGCTGCAAGTCCTCAACTGATTCCAAATCTGGATTCAGTTTGGTGCAGGCCATTTGGTTTTAAGTAAAAACCAGGCACAACTGTAAGCTGTTGACCAAACTTCTCTGGTTTTATATCCCACCCAAACTGGGAAAACGTCAATGTGAAATTCTGTGAGCCTAAACCTGAGCATAGCCTGTGTCTTCCTAGTTTTTGACTTCTGACAACAAAGCTGGCATCTTTCCATGGTAAATCATGTGGTGTCTTCACGTTGTAATGGGGGATTCAGCTGGATCACTGAGTTTTAGACAGCATTAAATGGAGATTGGACTGGGAGCTTTGGAAAGGTGAAAGATTCTCTCAGCCTCTATTGAGACCCTTCAAATCTGGCTCCTGCTGCCAAAACCAGGGTCTATAATATTATTTTCTCTGGCTCTCCCTTTGGAAAACTGCTCCTGGCTGCCTTTCCTTTGCTACCCCTTCAGATGGAATATACGATATTCTCCGCGTTCACTATACATGCCGAAATCCCTGCTAGCATTTCTGCTTTCATTTGCCTAAAATATTCCAATTAGGTACAATCAGTGACTTGGCATAGCCTGGCTTTTTGAAACTCTACTCCCTCTGCCTAGGCTCCTCTTCACAGCATTTCCTAATTGGTGTGAAATCTCCCTCCTTGCCCTGTAGCCTGTGTCAAAGTTGCTCTTCTATAAATTGCTGTGCCGTGTCTCTGGACCTTGTTAAGCCAGAGAGATGTGGGCTCTGCTTGGTCCTTTGGGGGCTCCCTTGAGTTTGCAAAGGCATCTCCTGTTTCAGCATCTGGCCTTCCTGTAGGGGAATCGCGTGTATATTCTCCCGACCTACTGCCTTGTTAAGCTGAGGGTTCATTAACCTGTAATAAGAGGTTTAGGTGTATTTTGCCACTTTGTGATTCTTGTACCTGCTGAAGAAATTCAGTCTTCGATATCTGTTAATCTATCCTATTCTTCCTGTGTGAAAAGCTCAGTAACTGTAGGTAGCTCTGCCCTTCGCTGTGCAAATGTTCCTCTGGTTGACTGTAGAGTTTCTCAGTGAGATTTTTCTGATTTCCCATTTATGTGTTTTCTTGGAGCTGTGGATCAAATGATTTACTCCTGGTGAAGCTGATGTGTTTCCAATTTTTTTTTTATTTTCCAAATGGATGTGAGCCAAGATCCCACGCAGGGTTTAGCTGCCTAATTTATCATTGATTTCACCCCGATGACATGGTCCTTAGTGCCTGTGCAACTGGAATCAGAAAGGGGGTGCCAGCAGGTTGCTCTGGGATTGTCCCCCATGCAGAGGTGTGATGTCCCCACTCTGCCACTCCCCAGCTGTGTGACCTTGGGCAAGTCACAGGGCTGGATGGGGAATACTGGAAGTCATTATTTTGCCCTAGAAAACTTTGCCCACAAAGCTTCAGACATCAAAGACGAGGCCTTGAGGCATGACTATAATCTCAGTAAATAAACAACCACAGAAATAATTTGGGTGTACAGCGTGCTGTTGTGGAGCGGTGGCAGTGTGCTTATGCTGCCAGTGAAGGGGAAAATAAATGAAAGTACATTCTGTTTGGTTTTTTGTTTTCTGGGTGTATTTTTTTGGTGGCGTTGAAATGGTTGGCTCCCTTAAGCCTCTGAGTAAGGCAGTGCACAGTCCCATGCCATAGGTCACCATGGTCCTACGTTGACTGGCTGGATACTTTGAAGGAAGAGGAAAGATATCTCTCAGCAGCAAGTACTGAGGAACCACTTAGTGGAAAGATTTTCCTTAATCTCTTAAAGATTGGTTTATGGCTTGAAGGTTGAAGGCTTTCTAACCCTGACAAACATAAGCCTGTCTGGTGTAACATTAGGTGCTGTTGTCTTGACAAACATAAAAGTCCTCCTTTGATTTCTGATAAGCAATGAATCTTGAGAAGACCGTGTGCCAGGGAGTAATCCAGATTGTCTGGTTGTTGCGCAAGGAGCTGTGTAAGAAGATGTTGTGACAGCAAGCAGGACACTCTGAGGATGCAAAGTGGTGTTTAGGACTTGTTTGCTGACAGAAGTGAAGATCGTGATGAGATAATTGGGTATTGCAACAGCAATGGCATAGGAGCTGTTTGTCTGTGTAAACAATACTCCCTCCTACAGAAGGTGTTCTGGGGAGCAGTAGATGAGGGGTTTGTTGGAGCTGCTTCATGTGTTCTGTGCAAATTGCTTTACAGAAGCAGCAGGGATGTATTTTTCTAGGCACCTAGGCCAGGGCATACTGGGCTGGATTGGGGCTCAGTGCAACAAAAGCAGCAATTTGGTGCTGATGGAGTGATGGAGTTAGGGCAGAGGTTGGTGCTACAAGTTAAACATGGCTCATTAGTCACGAAGTACACTGGAGATAGATACTCTGTAATTAATATTCCTTCAAATCTCGCTTGTTATCAAGCCAGCCAGTGCCGAGCAAGTGCCTTTACTAGGCTGCCACCTCAAGGATGTGCTCTGCCATGTGTCACCTCTGTCAAGCCATCGGACTCATGGGCAGCCAAATTGGGCCTGTGGTCCCTGTCACCTGCAGCTGACCTGTTACTTGTGCAAAGAGAGGTAGAAGGCACATCCAGGGCTTTCTCTTCCCTTACTCCTGCCACAAACCCAGGGTGGGCTCTCTGCCACCACCTTTCAAACAAGCCAGTGCAGACCCTGTTAGTCCCACCAGCCTTCAGGAGGCCAGGTCTGAAAGGAACTCCTTGAGGGAACAAGTGCACTGCTGAGCAGTAGGTGTTCACAGGATAATATTCTAAATAAAACCCAGAGACTGCTTCTACTCCTTACTCTAGCCCTTGTCTTCTGCTGTAGTTATATATCAGACTTCTTTTCAGTGTCTGAGATTTAATCCTTGCTGTTCTCCCCCCTGTTTTTGGCAGACTGAGATAAAACATAAGTAGTAAAAGTCCAACTATTAAAAATAAAAAATCTGGAGTGTGTCGTTCCCAGGGTATTCACCCTTTTATTTATAATGTGCATCCTTTGAGGGCAGCAGGAGAATCAGTGAACTTTAACAGGGTCACCGTAGGTATTAGGCTTCAGTATAGAGAAAGAAGATCATTTTTGGCTTGGAGGAGTTGGTTGCACGGCTGGTTTAACAACCTTCTATAACCTGCAGAGCAAACATATTTGCTTTGGCTGCTGAACAACCTAAACACTGCACCGAGAGCTTCAGCTCTGCTGTGCACGGTGGATTTATCTGCATTTATTTCAAAGCTGTGTCAGTCGCAGCCAGAGGCTCCTCTGGCACAATCTTGTCCCCATCTGTCCTGACAGGCTGTCACTTACACCTGGGTGTGAGGGCCCTGACAAGGTGCTGTGCATCCCTACAGCTCGCCCAGGCCATCGCCCGTGAGTCACCTGATTTACACACTCCTCGCCCACTCTCTCTGCTTTAATTGCTCTTGGCTACACCTACAAAGGGATTGAGGGAGGACCGAGATGCTCTGGTCCAAAACTCCTAAAGCCCCCAGAGACACTGCTGGTGTGTTGGTACTCCATATCCAGCACTGAAGTCCTGCTGAAGCTGGAGTTTTGCAGCTGGCGTGCACAAGAATTTATTTTCTTGACAATATTGAACTTGAATGGGAAGTACACGCTGGGTAAAGATGGAGCTCCCACACCTGTGTTGACTGGGAGGCTTGGGCTGGCTGGTGGTCTCTTCCCCTACCCAACAGGAACCCTTCCAGCCCCATAGCATGCTCATAAAGCTATGCTGTCCTGTGGCGAGTGCTCTTTGCTCTCTTCTTTCTTCTTAAACAAATCCATATGCCACCCCTTCCTTTTCCCTTTGTTTTTCTGAGTGTGCTGGAAGATGGGTACCGAAGGCACGAGGCTTTTGGAGCAGGGATCAGCGTGCTGGACTCCCTGCCTGCTGCCGAGGGTGGAAGCAAAATGAAGAGCAGGCTGTGCCGGGTGATGCTTCGCATCGGGTTTGTGTGCAGCTTTCCAAGACAAACAGGAGCCTGCCCCCCTGCTGGCCCTTCTCCCCCCAAATTCCCAGCGCGTGACTCGGAGCTGGGTAGCAGACACCGAAGGAAAGTGCCAAATTCATTATTTAACTTTGTCAGCGCGGTAAAAGGGTCTGATGTTGGTAGGAGGTGATGTTTTCATAGAGAAAGCCTTGGAGAAAATAAAACAAAACCAACCTCCCGTCCCGGGGCCTCGCTGGGTTTCAGGTTGGGGCCAGGGCTGCTGACTCATCAAAGGCGCAGGTGCCGGGGAGCCTCCCCCCGTGCTGAGCACCACCTCGCTGCCAGCCCTCTGCCATGGGTTATAAGCTTTGCCCCCATTTTTACTGCAGAACCAGACCCTAAATCACCATATTCTGGGCGCAGACCCGCCGGTTTGGCAGCTTTGCATTGCAGTCTCGTGCTTCTACACTAGCACATAATTTGGCCCCGTGCCTTTCTTCTTTCCTTTTTCTGTACCACAGGAAGCAGCGTTTATAAAATCCCTAATGATCCTGTCAGCTTTTATACATTTCCTGTCTTGCTTTTTAAATGAAAGAGGAAAACATAGCACTTCTGACCTGAATTACTTTGGATTGTGTTTGCTGGATGTGGTATTAGTCACTGGTCTGCTTTGCTTCTCCCATCCGTGATGCTGGGTCTGCTTCCATGGCCTTATCAAAGTCCTGTCAACTTTTAATGATTTCCTCAACACCCCCTCTTCCCTTCTCAGATTCAGGGGGAATTTGAGTTCTGGTTTAAAAAGTTACGTGAGAAAATTGTTTTGCCTTTTGGAGTCGTGCAGAAAACCTGGAAAATGTGAGGCTTTCTTACCCTGTAGACTAAACACCAGAAGGCAAGCAAAAAGAACTTCAACTCTGTTACTGAAGATGAAAAAGCTTTATTTTTTTTTTTCCAAGCTAAGCTAGATTGGGCGTGTTTTGTTTTTTTTTTCTCCTGATTGTCTTATTTGGGACTATGGCACAGGACTGACCACCTGCCCAGTGTACATACAGAATTGCCTTGCTGCAGGGGACTATCCAATTTGGTGTGTAACTTCTAGCACTTTTGAGGCCATAGATGGTTTATGGGAGAGTATAAGAAGTCCTGAGAACTCTAACCATGTACCTGCCAGTAGGTTTGAATCCTAAATGAATGCTGTCCCTATTTTTTGCAGTGCAGCTAAGAGTGAGGAATCTGTTTTCTTCTGCCAATACTCAAGGTTTTTAGGGGTTTCTCTAGGCAGCCCTTAAATGTGAGGCACATGGGGCTATAGCTGTGCTGGGCAGAAACTCCTCAAAGCCAAGGGTGGCAGCAGTTCATCTGTTTTTGATGGGTGATGTTGTATTAGAGCAATCCCTGCCATCCATTTAGGAGGGTGGCTTCCTGCAGCACTTGGCAGGACATGCACCAGGAGAGGGTTTTTTCTCCTAGGGAACTCCTTGGTGTGCATATGAGCTGTAAATTTTGCATCAGTTTCTGACAAAAGATAGGGAAGACTGACTCTTGTATCCTCATTACCTTCAACCTTCCCAACGTGATTTCCTGCATTGGTGGAAAACTTAAAAACCCAGACATTAACTGCTGAGCTGGAAGACATGTTATTCTATCCTCTCTCTTTGCTGCCCTGGTTTTTATTTCAGAAGCCTCCTCTGAATACCGTTCCTACTCATAACTTTATGAAATGTGGAGGCCAAGTGCCTGGAAACTGTATAACAGCATAAGGCCAGCTTCTGAGCTGACTTGCACACAGCATTGCACATAAAAGCAACTGCTGGAGCCATTGGAGCTTAACAACACTGAAAGCTGGTCTAAGCAGAAAAATACTGCTCTGATTGCTATAAAGAGGCATTTATGAAATCACAATGCTATAACCAGGTGTCTCAAGCGAGGAAAAAAGTGGTTGAGTGATACATAAAATATTTCAGGCTCACTTTCCTCACCTAAGATAGGGAGCAAATGGCTGAGGACATCACCAGTTAGAAGCTATTAAATTATCTTCAGGGGGAGCTGGATACAGCTTTGAAAGGGGAAGAAATCAGGAGGACCAGCTGTGAGCTGGATACTTTTGCAGTTGAGATGAGGTAATAGGGCCAAATATGTGCCTCTGCAAGTGAAGTGAGTTATTTATTCCCTTCAAAGACTTTCCTGCGTCTACGCGGTCTGAAGATTATTTTTACAGCCAGCGTCAGCCTGGCATGGGCCAGACTTGTTCTCCTGCTGCTGGTACCAGTGAGGAGCAGCCGGATCTGAAGACCATCTCTGGGGCCCTTTGATCAGGGTCTGTAGGATTCCTGGCGACCCAGAGGAAGCCACGAGTGCAGATTATCTTCATCAGGCACTTGAGCTGAGGTTATGTGAAGCAAGTCAGAAAGCAGCTGGACTTGATACTGCTGTGTTTTACTCTATCAGTGGCCAAGAATGGGAGAGCTCAGGAGAGCCAGGATGAGTTTACCAGATACATCTGGTGCTGTGAGGATAGACCCCAATCTGCTTGTGCTGGGTGCCTGTGTTTGGGGTGGGGTGTCACAGAGCAGGATGCAGTCTCTCTGGGTCATCATGATGTGTAAGCATGGTCTGCCCTTTTTTTCAGTGTCTTTATGTGTGGTTTATTTTGTCTTCAGAACCAAGTGGAGGAATCTCTTGATGCTCCTCCAGCCTGCTCAGCTCCACTTAGCTCGTCCCTGGGTGCCTGGAGCCCCCACAGTGCCCCAGCACAGGAAGCCAGAGAGCTTCTGGGCTTGCTGGAGCAGGGGATGTCCCCTGTCCTAGACCATCAGAGCAATGCCACTCATCTACTTCAAAACCAATACTGGGTTATGGCACAAAACAGAGTGCTGTGAGACCCCCAGACTTTGCAGTGTTAGCCCTGGTCTGTTTGGTGGGAGGCAACTGGGACAAGTTAACTGCTTTCTGCTGAAAGCATGGGCTCTAGTGACCAGTTTCTGTGGGCCAGGAAAGAAATTGTGTGCAATGCCACACAGAATGGTGTTGGACACAGCATTGATGCTTCCCCATCACTAGTGGGTATTTACAGGGGGATTAACAGCTCTGGGTCACACATCCCTCTGACTCTAGTGCTATGCTCTCTGTTGTACTCTCCTTATGCTCTCCTTTCCAATGAGCTCCACTGCTCTCATTAATGCTGGGTCCTGCCATCCATCACACCTGCTCCAGAAATGAGGTATAAAACTTCAGGAGATGAATCTGCCTCTACCTTCTTTGAAGGGCTGGAGCAGAGCAAAGATAACACCTATGGTCATCTTCTGCACCATTTGGAGATCAAGCAGTCCAGGTCTAAGCTTGGGTTTGCACTCTGGAAGGTGGAAGATGGAAACAATTGTGCTCCTGTTGCTGCCTGCTTCTCTGATGGGAAACATGCTCAGCGCTGGTGAGTTACCCTTTAAGGAGACTTTCAGCAAAATTCAGACTTGAGTGAGATGAAAGGAGACTTCCAAGAAGCATGGCCAAAAAGGAAAAAAAAAAAAGGGTGAGAGAAATATTTTCTTTGAGATTCTGCTTTAAGAGACTTGGGGTTATCTGGGTTTGGAACATTTAAATTAAGGGAGAAGTCAAAGAAACAGAAGACGTCACCAGGCCACTTGATGCAAGGCGATTTCTTAACATGCACAGATCCCTCCTGACTTTAGGAGACTTACGCATACTTAGCTTAAAGGCTGGAGTTGGAAAAAACAGCAGAGTGCTCAGGTTTCTTACCAGGGGGTTTGATTTGCACCCCCCATGTTTGGCCAGAGATGAATTTCACTGGTCTTACACAACCCAGTCTTTCCAGTGCCTTTGAGCTTTCCATCGCAGTCAGTGCCCTGCTCCCCTCCTCCTGCCAGGGCTGATGTCTCTATTACTCAATATTGCGACCTCAAGCACACAGGGATCTATAACTGAATCCCCTTTCTAATTCTTACTGGACTTTTCGAGGTCTTTTCTTTCAGAGGCTCCTTGCATGGGAGTCTCAAACAGGCTGCTCCATGTTTCTGGCACTGCTGGCTGCCATCCCCTGCCAGCCTTGCCCCTTGTCACCACCTCGCTGGCATTTTTGGGCTGCCTGGAACAACACATCAATGCCCTGGAAAGCAGCAGGAAAACAGTAAAAACCATGTTGGAACTTTATTTTTCTTTCTTGTTTTGATAACCTCTGGCAAGAATCTAGATGAAAACAGAGGGGCCACAGGAATGATTGAGGAGGGATTTTTCTATGTGGTGGGATTTTTTATTTTTATTTTTTTTTTTAAGGTAGGATTTGCCAGGAAAGCCACCCACCTGTTCAGACAAGGCCTCAATTGTGGTAGACAGTGGTGAACAACTGAGTATCTGTGTTCCCCTCCAAGAGCTGCAATTTCTGGGTTATTTTTAGCAGATTTGCACACCTCTGTTTATTTGCTCTCCCGGGTGCACATTCCTCAGTCCCTGCGACTTCCTCCGTAACACGGCCGAAGCCAGAAGCAGAGAGGGGCTTTCTGTGAGTGCACGCCCTGGCTAATGGGAAAGATTGAGATACTGAGTTTTAGCCCAGGTCCTGCTGAATATAAATCACAGCTGTGGGCTTTGCCTCCGGGGGTCCCTGAGAGTGGTCCCCTCTCACAGCGACGATGCTCCGCCACCTCTCCCGTGTCTCTCTGGCTGTTTTTGGAGCTTATAAGGGCTGTATCTTCATCTGCTTTTCATTTCCTTGGATGCTACTGGGCTATCAGCTTGTTTTGTTCTTAATGGCAAGTTGCTGCTCCGCGCAGTCTCCAAGATGAGGGAGGTGTTTAGTCTGCTGTGGGTTTTGTCTGTGCTCATAAAATAAGAAAGAAAGTAACTGATGTCTTGGGGGTGGACAGAAGGGGCTTATCAGTGCAGAAAATCAGACCCATCTGAAGGAATCCCATTAGATATGGATGAGTCCTTAAGTGGTAAAAATAATCAGTCAGCTGCATTAAAAAAAAAATGTTTGTGGATTTGAGTGTTGCTGTCAGAGCCCGGCTATCGGTGTGGTCTCCTTACCACAGTCCCCGAGAGCCTCTTCAATGCTGGTGTGATCTTCTCAATGTGCCTGTGAAGTAGAGAGGGGATTTCTTGTTATTGTAAAGAGCTGAGAAGCGGGGAGATCAGGAGATCACCTCCTGTTTGCCCTGTGGGGCAGGTTGGGCTCCCAGGGCTACCCTGGATCCCTGTTTTGCCTTCGCCTCTGTGACCTGCCCAAGCTCATGCAGGAAAGGCCATCGTGAGGCACAGATTTTCAGTGTAGGAATATTTAATCCCCATGGGCCATCCTTCCATTTCCTTCCCATTACTGCTGAATTGCTCCTTGAGTGGGTCTCTGCTCTTTTTCTCTGTGCTTGGGACATCATTTGCACAGGTAGGAAAGCTGCTGGACAACACCATTTCCTTCCATTCTGCATTTTCTCTCTGAGTTTGTGTTAATTCTTGATCTAATGCATTTTCCATGTCAGCCTGCATTTCTTACTCCTTATGTCGAGCGCTTTGGCCGTTGCAGCGTGGTCACTTGGGAAGGTTTAGTGGTTTGAGGATCAGCTTTGAAATATTCAGACTCATGAGCCACAGCGAAACTGGCTCAGCCCTTCCCTGCTTCCACCAGCGCCAGCTCCACTCGCTTACAGGAACGCAGCATGTGGACTGGGCTGGGGAGGGCTGAAACCAGTGTGACTTTTGTCAGGGGTTTCCTTGGTGGCCTGGGATCTGTGACAATCCTGCTGCTCTCAGAGATGGCCCCCCTGCAGCTTAATGTTGGCTGCTGTGAAGGAGGATGTGACAAACCAATGTCTGGGCAGCTGTATGTAATGTCAGCCTCTGTGTCACTCTGCAGACCTCTGCCTCGATACCCTGAGCTGAGATTTTACATCTCAACTGTGCCCCACAGTTGTTTGGGGTGGTACCTGCACCTGGCAGTTGGTTTGGAGATGTCCATAATGTGAATCTGAGTGATGGACAGTGCTTTGGGATAAGGATGTAGAGCAGCTGCCTAGGCTCAGCTTTGCTTGCAGGGAGGTTATAGGATCGACGAGATGTTTCTACTGGAAATGCAGCACAGTTGCACTGGCTTTGTGTGTGGGAATTCATGGGGAAGAAAAACAGGTCCTTGTAGAGTGCCTCCTTCTCTCTTGTCCTCCTACCCAAGGCAAAAGCAGCCTTTCTGGGCTGACTGAGTCCTAAGCAGACCTTGCATGTAGATGGAGATATCTGCTCGTGTTGCACTCGGAGACTGTTTTCACAGAGGAGCTGATGACCCCTTGCATCTGTCTTAACTGCTGGGTGGTGACTCAGTGATTCAAGGCACAGAATCAGTATCTAAACACGAAATGATGACAGTGATCCTGATGGCCCTGGGATTAGCAGCATCTCTCTTCTCCTGCCATCTACCACTCGCAGAATCGCAGCAGTGGAGCTGGAAACAATAGGAGCAAATTCCCTATATTGCTTTAGTATGGTTTGGCCATGAAACTATGTACACTCTAACCAGCTTGCTGTATGTTAAACAAACAGGGAGACTCCTCCTTGAAGTGAAAGCAGAACCATTAATAATGTTGTTTATAATGTGCTTGTTTGCTGATTTGGAGGTCAAGCATGTTTGACATTCCCACTGCTCAAAGGGGGCTTGCTTCGCAAGGACCTCTGCTTTACATCGGACACATCTCCCTTTTTTGCAAACCACATCTACATTTTCCTGAGAAATGTTTATGGTTTGGAGGTCGCTGACATAATTTTAAACATCTGCTCAGCTCAGAAAGGGAAAGATTGTAACTGTTTTTGCCGTGGCCCTCTTAAGCCACAGTTCTTTCTTTCATGCGCATGATTCATGTGTCACACTCTTGCTTACTTCGAGCATCTTGAAAAGCACAAACAGCAACTACTTCAGAGCCCGTGAAAGCAAACAGCTCAGCACCTGCCCCTCGCACGCTGGGGCTGCCACTTTAAAACAGACTTCTAGAATTAATTTTTTGTGTGCACGGGAAGCCCAGCCTCGACGGTGCAGAAGATGGAGGCTTTGCCTTCACCCCCCTATATTAAGCAAGCGAGGAAGACCTGGACACGCACTGCTAAGCTTTATACCTGCTTTAGAAGGACTAGCTGGGAGGCTGGGGAGTCACCCAGCAGGTGGTGTTCATGCTGGCCATTGCTGTTCCTCTGGAGACCTTCCAGTTTTTTATCAGTAATGGAGGCACCTTTCAATAGCTAGCGTATGGTTATAGCAGGAGCCCTGATCTGTGCCCAGGGTTTGGTTGCTGGTTCAACTGGTGATGAGGTTGAAGGTATCTGCAGCTTTGTCCTGGCTCAGCTGCACCGTGGATCAAGAAGAAGAGTTGTTCAAGGCTTGGTTTCTTATGTTGCTCCAGGAGCTGACAGCCAGGATATCTTCTGAAGACTGTGGATGAGCTAAAATTGTTAAAATATGCCTTTCCCTAATTTTTATGTGCTGTGCTTCATATTCCTGCGTCGCTCTCTCTCTGCTAAATGGGACTATCTTATCTTTCAGAGCCTGAAGTGGAGGTAGAGTTTGATGTGATGATGTCTCTGGAAAATGGCTGATGATAATGATGTGATGATTGATTTACAGAAGTAGTTTCTATTATTTGAGAACAACCCATTTCTCTGCAAAGCCCACCAATCAGACAAACAAGGCAAGGGAAGCAGATGCATTATCAATCAATGAAACAAACTGGGCTGCTTTTCAAATACGAAAGAGATACCCAAGAGCTGCCAAAATGCATTTTGGTGAGGAAAGCAAGACAAACTGCTCTTACTGTAGAGAGAACAGGCCAGGATTCAGAGTTGTACATCGACCACATCCAGAGAGAAGAACAGTAATTTGTATCACAACCTTTCTATAGTGAGCAAATACGGACCCCTGCCCTAAAGGAAGGCACAAGTCTCTGTGGAATTACACCAATACACAGATCTGGGGCTCCTTGTCCTTTGGAAATCAAGCTCCTCTTGTGGATCCTGCCCTCTTAAATTCCAGCTATAAAGTCTGCCTTTGGAAATGTCTCAGTAGCATGGGCGTGGAATTGTTGGTCAGCCTCGTGTGTGTGCTGTCTGGACAGGGTGATGTCTGCCATGATCCAGGGTCTCTTTGCCTTTTACCCAGGTGCACATTTTCAAAAAACATGCAGGAACTCTGTCTTGAAGACTTCCACTCACGTCTTGCACGTGGCTGGTCCCGGACAACTGCATGCAAACCTCTTTGGGGTTGTGGAGACTTGCAGAGTGTGTGATCACAGGAGACTCGTTTCTTTCCAAAACTTAGCTAAAAATAGGAAATGATGTAAATTGTCATGGCAGGATTTCAAGTTTTAAATAGTATTTTAATTTTATTTCAATCCTAGTTCCCCGAGGAGAAAAGGATGTCATGCTGGTATGGAACTGTGTATGTGTGTTTGTGTGTGTGTTACCCACACATTCACTCCTGCATTCTAGGTTTTGAATGCCTGGGACAACTTCAGCAAAATCTGACACTTGAATAGTGGCCTTGAAGATTTTACATATCTAAAAATGTGTGGAAATAAACACCTCAAAAGAGAAAATAATTTTTATTGATAGCTGCCGTGAAGAGAAGACTGAGATCTAAACTCGGCCCCTAGTAGACAGCAAAGAATCCACATAGGGGGATGCTATAAATGCTCCAACCACAGAAGGAGTTTCAATCACAGCACAGCCTTTATTGTGCACCAGAGAATCCAACCACAATGCAGAAATCCCCAGGAAACTACCCTGTGTTATTTCTGCTGCTTATAGAAAAACTCATCTGGTCTATTTGTTTGTTTATTTGTGTGTTGTGTTTTTTGTTTTATGGGGAAGCCGCGGGGCATGACATTTTAAATTAGGATTAGATTGCTATAGGAAATGGTGAGAAAGGTCACAGAAATATCCCTCGCTTGGCAAGGAAAAGCCTTTAAAACCATGTCCAGGCTGTGCTCTGCTGAGCAGGGTGTTTGAAGATGTGCTGAAATAAGGCGTGGGAACGTGGAGCAGAGCCGGGCAGCCCTCTCTGGGGGGCTCGGGAGGCAAGGGCAGTGTTTGGAGGTTAACGTGGTGTGCCAGCACCCAGCTTCCCCGGGTACCTCTGCCCAGCACCACCTCCAGTTGCTGTGCTCTTTCCCATGGGGGTACATCGAGGTTGCAATAATGTAGGACTGGATAATAAAGAGGGACTGGGCTTTCATACAGTATCAACGGTGGGATTCATCTTGCCAAACCCTAGCTGTCTACAAGATACCCAAGGCAAAACTCTTTTCTATAACATCTCTTTATAATCAGAATAAATAGGCAAAACCAGAGTAATCTCCCTCCTGGAAGTACCTCATCATAAGGTAGGTGGGTGCTTCTCATCATGGACTTAAACAGAACTCAGGGTGACCTGTTTAGATTTGATCATGTCACTTGTAGAGACCTTGTTAAGAACTGGTGAATCCCACTCAAGCTGTTCTAGTCCCTAGTGGTGGTTTCTGGAAAAGAGGTGTTTTACTGCAGGGTTTTAGTCCACCTCTATCAACAAGCTCAGCTTGAGACTGAGATCAAGATGATGAGCAGATATTGCCACCATCCAGCTGCTGTGAAATCCCCACGCTGCTCTGAAGCATCTGACAGCGTTAGGATGCTGCTAGATGGACCTTAAGTGTGATCTGCCTCTGAAAACAAAGTGCAGATAACTTCTTGCACAGAAATTGTGATTAGGGCATGTACCTCGTTATGGGGTGTGTGCTCTGAGGATGGTCGTGTCCTTCTGCTCAGAAAGGGAGACTTAGAAATGTGCTTGATGTTGGCTGACTAGTAGCTATGAACGTTTTAGCACTCTTTATAGTGGCAGTAAAGAGCAGAAATTAGAAGTGTTGGAAATCCGAACTGGTAAGGGCTCCTCTGGTTATGTCGATAAATAATGATGATGTATTTAATTCTATTTTTTTAATTCTTTTTTGCTCTCTATTTGCTGATGTTCTCAGCATGATGGGGAGGCAGCTATACTGCTGCTGCTAATCGAGCCCAGCTGATTCTTGCAGAGAAAGTTTCTGCTTGGAATTACAATGCTTTTCTTATTATTATTGTAAGAGAACATGGCAGCCTCTAGTTCTCCCTTTGCCATTTCTATCCATAGCTGCATATCCAAGTGTGGGGGTGTGTGTCCGTATGTACACTCGCTCTTTTATGGGTACTCTGTCCTGATTGTGTTGTCACTCTTTCTATTATTTCTGCACGCTGTAAAAGTTATGAAACTTGAAGAAAGAAGCCAGCAATGTGGTCTGTTCTAGGCAGAGATGCTCTTTCTATGTGGGGACTGGGATGCTGGAAAGACTGACACTTGTTTTTGTCATAAAAACTGCTTTTGCTAACTGCAGTTCTGGCTTAGTAATACCTCTGCAAGATCTTTGGCGGTTCCAAATACCCTTTTGCTATGCTCTCTGCAATTGTTTATTTTATGGTGTCGACTACTTTGTATTGTTGGGACATCATTGCAGGCCAATATTTTACTTGGCAAAAATCTACGAGTCACAAGCTTGGTCTCTCAAAATTTCCCACTGTGAGCGATCGGCGAAACCCAAGCATGCTCTTACATCTGCAGAGGACTTCTGGGTAAAAGAGGGGGATTAGCAAAGAGGTGATCTCAGCCACTTGCACTTTGCATACAGCATATGGGGTAATTTAACAATCATAACTTGAAGTGCTGCAAGATGATGCTTGAGACTCCTCCCCAGCGTCTACAGCTGTGAAGTGCTGAAGCACGCCACTCTCTGCTTTATTGGAGGCTGGGGACCAAACCCAGTTGGAGATCTGAAATTAAAACTTATTCCCTTATTGAATTTGTCATCCCTGAGGTGTGACTGCACACCGCTGTGCATACACACACAGAGGCTCACAAACAGCAATTGGTTATTTTAGGGACAGAGATGGGTGGAGGTGGATTTTGTGATTGCGGATTTGGTCTTGTGAAGTTTCCCTTATTAAAAAGTTTTGATACATGATGGATCAGGCTCTCCTGACAGGTAAAGGAATGTGTTGTGCAAATTTAGAGAGGGGATTTGCTGAATGCTGAGATGGCTCTGTCTGGATGTCTCATCACCATGCCCTTATTTAGAATTTGATGTTGAAGAAATGATTGTTCTACTTTTATTGAAGCCTCCACCTATATCTTTTTTTGCTGTCAGACTGTTGCATCTCTTTGTTCTGGATGAGCCTCGTACTTATTGTTTTACAGAGAAGCCATCATGTCTGGTGAACTGGAGCAGAAACCTGTTGAGATGGGTCACAAGGCAGAGCATACTGCAGTCATTGTAGCCTAAACCCTCCTCAAGAAAGCCCTGTCCACCCCCAAGCAGGCTACACTCCTCACACTGCTCAGGGTTGTGAGGAGCACAAATGGGCAAATCTCCTCCAGCTTGTCTGTTCCACAAGAGCTTCTTCCCCAGTAAGTGGCTTTTTCTGTTTTCCCAAAATTTCACCAGTGCAAGTGATACCCGTGATGGTGCTGGGACAAGGCACTGCTGTGTCCTGGTTTGGATGGTCCCTCTGGCTGTAGGAAGTCTCACAGATTTAACAGGGCTTGGCCAGGTGGTTATGCTTAAAGGCTCAAGGACAGAGGGACAAAACTGATTACTGGCAGATGAGTCCTAATTATGTAGGAACAAACCATCGTAGCTCACAGTTTTGTTAGTCAGAAGCAGGATCTAAGCCTGATTGCCCGAGCAGCCGAGAGTGGGTTGTGTTTCATCCCGGGAGGATTTTGAGGGTTATTTTGGCAGAGCACAATGGAAAAAGCATGGCCTGTGGCTGCCTTCGCAACTCTTGGCTGTATGGATGACAGTGTTTGCCTTCTAGCCTCCCAGGCCTTTTCGCCTTCATTAGCACAAACTTATTTTGGAGCCTTTTTTTCCTCTTTTTGTTTCCCCCTTTTCTTTCAGTCTCCTTCTGGCTTGGTCTTTGTCCCTGAAGCCCACACGGATGGGAGCATCCAGCAGATAAGAAAACGGTGTGAGTTACGTTTTGCATCATCTATGGTTGGAATTTCAGTGCTGCAGGGTCAGCTTTAAATTATCCCTGGAGGGCTGGTTGTGTTTTATAAGCTGGATGGCTTGGCTCACAGCCGTTTGATTTTTCCAAATATTATAAATCTATAGACGTTTGCCTTTGGCGCAAAAAAACTCCCCACTTCGAAGTCAAGAATAATTATTTTCCCAGAGCCAAGGTCAGCAGCTGGAGTCAAATAATGGGACGAAAAAAGCCACTCTTGTTGCTTTTCACATGATTTTTTTTTTTTAAAGTGATTATAAAAAAAATAATTTCAGTGCATTAACATCTGCCCCTTGCTCCCAGTATCCTCCAACAGGGCAGTAATTTCCTCTGAGGATGAATGCCACTCAAGTAACAACCTGGAAGGTCACCCCCACCTTCTTTCCCAGCTTCCTGAACAGAACTTTGGAAAACCCAAGTTGAATTAGTCGTAAAGCAGTTTATACCAAGAAAAAAAGTCCAGCACACTTCTCAATGTGATCGATCTGTACTGTTGATGGAATAGATGTTTTGCAACACTTGTTAGTTTTTCACTTCAACCCAAAGTCACAGAAATAGGGAAATGGGGAGAGAGAAGATGAGGATGGGTTTGGAAATTGCCTTGGGGTGAGCCTGGGGTCCTGCCATTGTGTGACTTCCATCTACCCATTAAAGAGCTCAAAATCTGCTCCTGTCTCAGCAAGAGCACGTGGTTACATCTGAGTATGATAGGTTTGGGGATGTTTATTGTCACCTTTCCTGGGACAGTTTAGTTCTGCTTCTGGGCTCAGACACATCACCAAATTGCCCATGGAGCAACGAGCTGGCCAAACCCTCCAAGCTGTGCTGGCTCCCGACGTGCCAGGTCATGAGACTCTGCTCCACCTGCAGTGACAAATGCACAGAAAGCCATAAGAAACGGCACAAAAGTGGTATTCCCCCTGCCTAATGGTGGGTGTTTCCCTAAGATTTTCCAAGGTAGTCCAAAACCCTCACTATTTCCTTTTCTTAATATTTTTGTTTTGAAAGCTGAAAACAATATAGTTCACATCAATTGAAATCTTTCATTTAGACTCTTACTTTTTCAGGGAGAAATTCCCTTAGCAAGTAACTTGCACTAAAAATGCCAATTTTAACTTTAAGAAAAGTTAAATGGAAAAATTGGGGAATAGTAAAATTCTTTTCCAAGGGAATTTGGAGGGGACCAGGTTCTCACTCTGCTCCTCAGGAGCAGCCAGAACTCCCTTGTTGGTCCCAGTGCTGCGTGATGGGGCTGTCTCATACCCTGTTGCCATGGGTTTAGGGATGAATTCCTGGACAACCCTTTCCACCTGGATCTGTGGAGAGGACTTGGGCTGGAGGAGGAAAGTCCCACACCTCTGGCTCAACTGGTGTGTTTGGAGGAGAAAAATGTACTGTGTGTCTGTACAGTGTATTATTAGCTGTATCTAGCATGGTTTTTCCTTCTTGAGACTGTTGAATTTGTTAAGGATTATTATTTCAGGCATCCTTTCCCCCTGCTACTGAAAGTCCATTAGCATGGAAAACAAACCCTGCTCTCTCTGAGCAGACAGATCTTTTTGGTTTGGACCAGCTTGTGTCAGAGAGACATAACCCAAAAAAACAGTAGGAAGCATTTGACTGATATTCTGGCTGCCAGAAATATTGAAGGTTAAAACAATTCCTGGCAGGGTCTCCCTCCCCTGTGGATCCCAGGTGTTGGACACGTCGATTCCAGCTCTGCCTTTGCTCCTTTGGCCTCTTGCGTGGCTGTGAAGCAATTCATGGCAGAGAAAGCAAAGGGCAAGGAGCCACGGCCAAGGGGACAGGCTGGGCTTGGGCCAGCACACGTTTCACTCCCCAGCTCCATGGCTCCCCGTGCTCTCGGCTCAGTACGGATTTAGCGGTGTCTTGGTTGTGCTGTGGGACAAGCTTTGAGGGCTTTTCCTGGGTGGGGGATGGAGGTGCCCCTGGGCTTTACCATGAACCGTTGCCCTTAGGCCAGGATGGGAAAGTTCAGGCAAGAACCAGATGCATAAAGGTTCTCTGTTGGAAAACCACAGGTGATGGATGCGAGGGAGGTGACAGGTATTACTTTGCAATCATAGGGACATCTTTGGGCCTCTTTTTCTTATTTGCATGGCAATATGATTTGCATGGCAATATTGAAGGTGTTACTTGTTATCTTTTCTACATGGTTAATGTACTTCCCCCTTCAGCTTCCTCTGAACTAGTTGTATTCCCTGGGTAAACATGAGCCATGTTCTGCTCTCCCTCTGCGAAAGACTGACCTGTGGTGTTGCCTGGGCCATTAGCCACCGAGATGGGCTCAAGGGGAAGGGTAATGGCTGAAGTGGCTGATGTCCCTGGAGACTTCAGTAACACAGACCCCTACCCAATATTTAGCATGAATTTGAGTAATTCATTGCTTCTTTCCTCATTTCATTTCCAATCTGTTAAATAATGAAAATAGCGATTCCTCCCTTGTAAGGGAGGTCTTATTAAGTATTTTAGAGGAATGAACCCATTTTGGGATGTAAAATTGTTTTTGGTGTATAGCAGGATAGGTCTGTCACAGTCAGAGCAGAGGGGTTTTTTGCACCAGCAGGAGATGTGCACCCAGGCATCTGCTTTGCAGCTTTATGTACAGGCAGGCCATTTTGTAAAGCATGAATACAGTTTTCAAATGAACTGAATCTCCTTGTGTAGAGAGCTTTCAGATCAGTGGATACATTGTGTTCCAGTCTAACACAATAAAACTTCCCATCTTCGAAGCGATCTCTGAAGATTGCTTAATCAAGCCTTGGAACATCCCCCTGGGCAGCAAATAAATTTTATTATCCTCATTTTACATAGTGACAAATCAACGCTTGGGTTAAGGCTGACATTTTGGAAACGTGCCTCTAATTCTGGGTGCCTTCAGGTTTTATTCCTATCCTCCAACATGCTGAGGGTGCTGCCACCTTTGCTGCAGTCACAAGACTGTGGACTGGTGAGTGTCTGGTCCTCAGCTCATGCTGAGAAGTGAGAGGCGGTGGCAAAGCTGAGGGAGGAAAGGCAATTCCAGTGATGGATGCCCATGAGCTGTGCAGTTGCTGTTAGGATTATTACCTGACTACACTGTGGGTTCCCAGCTCATCCAAAACCTACCAGCTCTGGTGGGGTAGGAGGAACAGATTTGGAGATCTTCAAATTTTTTCCATGCTGGGCATTGCCCTTTGGGCTGTTCACTGTAATTCCTGCTATCAGATGAGGAACCATCACCCAAGGGAGTGAGGCTGACTGTTGACCTGCCTGTTTCTCCATTGCTCTGCACCTGGTGTTGCTGTTCCTGCCCATCCCGAGTGGGTGTATAATGGTTCCCACTCACATTTCACGGGTAAACAAGGTGAGGGCTGGGATGGTCTGGCTGCGAGACCTGAGATGAACATACCTTCCTACACAGCTTATACCCATAATATATGCCTCATAACCATGGGTCATTCTCTACCCAGATACCCACAGAGTTTCGCTATTTGTGTAAGTGGTGTAACCGGGTCATGCAGAAAACACTCAGTAAACACTATGCAGAAGAGCATCTCTCCCTCACCAGTCCTAACGCCCAAAGAGACATGGGTTTATTTAAGAGGCTAAGCAGGATATGGATTTTCCACATAATAAGAAAGGTGTTGACGAGGTTTGTTCAGTTCAGGCTGCCCAAGGTGTGCTTGTTTGCAGGTATGAGCCCCTCCAAACTAAGCAGGGCACCAAAGTCCTCTTGTTTTACATGGTGTGTAATTGGTGTGATCCATCCCTTCATTTAAGCCTCATAGGTTGGTAATGTTTCTTGGGAAACAAAGTTTGCACCAAGTTTATCTCCTGTGGGTGGTCGCTTCTGATGTCATTTGACTTTACACTCATGTTGTACTAATAGAAGTGGAAATGGGAGTAGCTACAGCTCCACCGTGGACCATAGCTTTAGAGGGGTTTTCAAGAGAAACCACTGCAAGGTCTGTGTAAAACCTCAACCCTGATTACGCCATCTTGGCATTGGGTGGTGCTGTGGATTTCGGTGGTGTAGGTATGGAGCACAGTTCCCTGCAGACAGTGTGGTGTGTGGGGAAACTGTTGGTGGTGGGAGAGGAGATAGGGCTGGGGAGACCTTGGCTGCAACAGCAAAACACGGTAGGAGTCCAAACGTTTTGATAAAATGACAAAAATCAAAGTAAATTGTTGGAAGAAGGTGTGGATTACTAAAAAAATACTTTGGCAGAGAGAGTGATTGGGCCCAAGAATGGGGTATATTAGCTAGGTCTCCAATCACTAAAGCCACAGATGTCCCCTTGACACAGGACTTGACATATGGTCCTGATTGAGGTGTCTTGGTGTTACCAGCCAGAACAGGCCTGTTTCAAATTAGAGCTGTCAGTCTTTCCTTTTCACGGAGGTGCCAGGATCACTTGCATTGAGTTAGCAAGAATGAACAATTTTCTAAACAGTAGCTTAATGTGGCATTGGATCTGATATCAGCATCTCTTTGAAACAGAATTTTATTTTAGAAAGCTTTTCTCCTCCTCTGCAGTCAGTGGTGAAGCAGGATCAATTTATCTGATAGAATCTTAATTTTAGATACTGGTAAAACTTCACATCTCCAAGGACCATTGTTTCCACCTTCCTTAATATTGAAATAAATTTTCCTACAACAGAAAAGACCTGTGTAAGAGGCAAGCACTGGACTGGAAGGACAGGAAGAAATGGTGCCACCCAGAAATTGAGTCCAGCAACCTTGGTTGGAGTTCTGACCCCATTCAAACGAGTGGCAAAATTTGCATCAACTTCAGCTGAGCTGAGATAAACCTTAATCTATTATAGATCATAACGCTTTGCTGCATATAATGTGAGTACCTTGAATATGGGTTTCTAGGCTTTGGGCAAGTCTGATCATGGGTTGGTTTGTAGCTGCCTTCCTGAGGCTGATTGCAAAAGACATACTGACTTCAGTGCGACCAGGTTTGGGCCCTGAGGCAATCTTAACCTTTTAGCCAGTCGAGATCAAGTGTTACATGAATTCAATACCTGATGAATCACCTCTTGGGATAGGATTTTTCCCATTGTAGGGAAAAGGGTGTATTTGACAACTCAATATGATCCTTACCTCTTTAACTACTAAGGAACTAATCTAGCTAAATCTTCTGGCAGCAGACATCTGAAAAACTCTGGAAACTGCCGTGCCACGAACCTGGCAATATGCTATAAAAATAGCTTTACGCTGAAATGCTATTTTATTGCAGCAGTTGCTATAGTTTCAGGTTCTGGCAGAGATTCCTTCCCCGTAAACCCTGGCTTTAAAGGAGGGGTGTTGTAAGTCAGCTGTTGTGATTCCCATTAGGCTGAAACTTGGCACCGAGACATCCGTACGTTAAACTCATCCCCTGCAGGTCTTCTGAGCTTTCTCAAAGCGCGTGTGCATGGCTTGTGCACAAGAGAAATATCAGCCCGAATTTACTGACTGCCCTAAAAGACTCCTTTCGCGGTTACAGACAGGGCAACCTTATGGCAAGGCAGGAGCAGCCCCAAGAGCAGCCAAGGGCAGGAGAGACTCAGCGTAGGCGCAGCCGTGTGAGCTGGGATACCAGTGTGAAGGTCAACTTCTTCTTTATTCCCAACTCCCTCTGTTTTGTATATTATTTTTCACTTTTTCCAAGGTGACAAAGTAGAAAATGAGAAAACCCACATGTGTTCCTGGATCTGTGCTTCTCTGCACAACATCTGTCTGTCCTGAGCAGCAAGACGTGGAAGCTGCAGGGAAAAGGGGAGAGCAGAGGACCTCTTCCAGCCAGGTCTCTGCTCGGTTTGAGCATGCTGCATGGGGCATGGCAGCATCTGCAGCAGTAGGAGAAGAAAGGGGGGGGGCAGAGAAATTCCCCACTGACACCGCAGCATTGCCAGGGAGAAATTCAGCATGAAACACCAGAGTATCTTACACCTCTCGTGAGCTGTGCAGAGATGTGGAGGACCAGGGCTGGCCTCTCTGCAGATGCTCTCCTGGGGCTTATTCAGGAGGACTGGAGGCCAAAGTGTGGACAAGATGGCCAAATTTTTCATTTCCTGACAATGGTTTGTAGTTATTTTTGGTTAGCCAGAAGTAATCAGGAGTTTTTTGGGTTTGTTTTTTAAATAATTAACATGAAGCAATCCCCCACCAGAAATATCCCACCTGAAGGTCTGTGTTTCTTGTAAAGGTGGAGATATGTCACTGTACGCGAATGATTTGTTTGGGGTCACTGTACAACAGAGCAAAGCAGAAAGTGCAGTCACTTGTGTCACGGCCTGTCTCTGTTAGTGTGGGTGCTGTGCACAACCAGGCTCGTTCTCACACCGAGTGTTGGGGTCTGTGCTGCTGCGGGTGCTGTCGGTGACGGAGGGGACCGGGCAGTATCCCTTTGGGGGACGTGCATCCACACTCAGGTCTTGGGAATCCCCAGCACAGGGAGAGTCGGGTCTGACTGGCCATATCAGAGCTGCAGAGAGGGGAAGGAGTGGAAGGTCTTTTTTTCTTAAAGAAGTGTAAAAAGTCCTTTCTGTTCCCGGGAGCCTCTGATCTCGTGCTGTGTCAATGATCAGGAATCGCCCATGTGACGCAGGCAATGCCATGGGGTACCTATTGTGGGGGGACAGCCCCGTTGCAGGCAGGTCACTCAGCAGGTTCTATTTGAAGTTTAAGCAAGGTCTGGATATTCTTTCTCTTTTATTTTTTCTTCTTGCCTTGCCGGGACAAATGCATTCTTGTTGTTTTGGAGCCAGCTGGGCTTTATGCAAACCATATGCCTGTCACAGAGGGCTGTCAGGTGTCGCTGCCACCCGCCAGCTCGTGCCATGCCTGATCTGTGATGAAGAGGTCAGTTTGGGAAAGCCAAAGCTCTGCTCCATCCCAGTGCTCTTCCCATGGCAGCACCAGTGTCCCCTCCAAGGCTGCACAAGTCCCACGTTTCTGCAGTATCTCCTAAAGCTCCCCCAGGTGGGACTCATCCCAGCCGGATGCAACTGTGCAGCCGCTGCCTTGAGGGAAAGATGCTAGAATAAAAAGAGTGTGAGGAGCAGCTATTGAGAGAGATGTGAGTGGCCTGGGGAGATCACAGCCTCCCACTTGCTTCTGCAGAGCCCCAAGGGAGATGAGATGCCTTCCTCTCCCTCCTAAGCCAGGGTTTGCTTATGAAAAATGAACCACGTGCCCTGGTCCTCACCACCAGCTCCTTTCCTTGTGGGTTTCTGTGTGCTGCAGTTGCATTTTGCAGACATCTGGATTCAATAACCCCGTCGATACAGCCCATAAAATTAGAAACCAAACACTGCGGAAGGCAGAGGTCAGTGAGTGATTCATCCCAATATAATGTGCTGGGGCTGGAGCGCTCCATGACTCAGGATGGGGCTTTGTGGGGTCCTGGGGGTGTGGTGGGGCAGCCCCCTTGCCCACGGCTCCCCATGCTCCAGGAGGAGAGGTGGGAAAGCAGGGGGAGGCGTTCATGTCCTCCAGCGTTTCCCTGACCTTGGAGAGAGAGACCTGGCACCTCCTGTCTCCCAGCATCTCCGCAGCTTGCGGAGGAAGTGCTGTGCATCCCGTTATTGGGAGGCTAATTGAGGACTTGGAAAAATTGGGCTCGTTTCCTCTCCACGAACTTCTTGTGTAACTACAGGCAAATCTCTGCTTTCCTTCTGGCCTGCTGCTGTGGCCATAAAACCAGGACTTGATCCCCATTTTGGGTGGAGAAGTCTCCACGTGTGTGTGAGTTTATCCCCATGGTGTGCTGGGCAGCAAGGCTGAACTGCAGCCTGCTGCTGGTCTTCCCTGCCTTTGCAATGCTCTCCAAGCACCCAAGTACCTATGCCATCATCCCTGAGAAAGATGAGGTGGCTGCAGTGTCCCCTGGCTGCTGTCCTGGTTGGCCAAGGTCCCAGCTGGAGCCTGGATCTGCCTGGCAGGTCCCTTGCTGCTACCACTGCTTGGTGCCCTGAGCTTTGTTATGGATGGTTTCACCACCGCAAAGTCTTTCCTGTGCTGGTGGCTTTGGGTCCCCCCTGTCTCCAGCCAGGTTTGGGAAGGTGAGAAGTCCGATTCCCTCTCTGTAGTGCCCTGTTACTCCTCTCTCCCCAGAGAGTATAGCTGGAGCTGGTGTTCTGTTTTGCAACACGCCAGCCCTGGACCTGAGGAGGGACCCAAGGTTTGGGTGTGGGTTAGACTGCACATGGGGGTGTAAAGCTCATGCTTTAACATATTAAATGCAGAATAAAAGAGGAGAGGGTCAGAGAGCAGAGCAAAGATTCAGACTGGATTGCTGTGCTGCTGAGCAAACCTTCTGGAAGCCCATGGGTACCTTCATGCCTGCAAGCACAACGGTGTGCCCTGGATTTACCTTCTGATTTCTGAGCCTCGGTGGTTCATGCTCCCTTCATGTTCTCTCTGCATCTAAGAGAGCAAGAAATGTGCATATTTGTGTGGTGACAGCACGAAACCTGCTGTCTCCAGAGCACAAAGGCACTTGGCAGAGGGAGGAAGGATTGTTTTCATCGTAACACGTGTGGGCACTGACTCACGGGGACGCTGGGTGGTGGTGGGGGATGTCAAAGTCAGGAGGAGAGCCGGAGCCTGAGCCCTGCCAAGACTTTACCTGCAGGGCTGCAAAGGCCCAGGTGGCTCCAGTGAGATGTCCCTGGAGGTCTTGTCTGGAACTCGGTTATCACTTGGTGTGTGTGACCCAACTCTTGTAGGAGATGCAAGACGGGATGGTCAGAGTGGGGTCCGCTGCTCGGGCTGGTGGCAGTGGCAAGCAGCCAGCAGTGTGCACTGGCCAAACTGGGGAGCTGGGCCAGGGCTTGTTGTTCCTCCAGTTCCTGTCGAGCTCTGCAGCAATGGTGTCTGGTGATCCTGATCAGAAAGAAAAGGAGGGGTTTAAGCCACCCCATGCAGGACCCGGTCTAGAGAAGAGGTTTTATTATAACTATTGATTTTTGCCCTAACAGTTCTTCCACTTTTACTCCCCCTGCTTGACCACAACACAGTGAGACCACCAGTCTTTTGGCATAGAACCATGTTTTCTTACTCCCCTGTAGCCAAGATGACAATCCCTGGAGCCACTTCCTGGACAATTTTTTTTTTTTTTTTTTTTGGTTGTGGTGGATAATATCTGCGGTTTCCCTTGCATTTGCACAAGTATTTGTATCTGCAAATGCATAGAGTGACTCTCAGCCCCTGCTATTGCAGGGGAGCATCTTATACTTCCAAGCCCTGATGACTCAGAGGCTTTTTCCTCCCCCTGACTCTTCAGCCTGGGTGAAGCCGTTAATCTCCCAGCCTGCGACACGCTCTTTCACACCCACCCTGCCAAATCCCTCGCTTTGCTGGGAGGGGGCCTGCTGACAACTTGCAGTGTTTATAGCCACCCAGGTGCTCCAGCACGGAGGGGTTTTGCAGCTCATGTGGCTCCTCAGGGGAGGAGGCACACGCCATGTCGCCTGGGGGGGCTGCCTCCCCCAGCCCAGCCCGTGCCGAGCTTCTTGTAGAAACTAAGCCTTGTGGCATCGTGTGAGCGTGGTTTTAGTGGCAACGGGGGATAATCTGATCCAGGAGGCTGCTGGCTTCACCCCGCAGCATGGATCTGGAGTGGAGCTGAGGGGGAGACCTTCTGGCTCTCTCCAACTCCCCAGAAAGGAGGGTGTAGCCGGGGGGGTCAGTCTGTTCTCCCAAGGAATGGGTGATGGGACAAGAGGAAATGACCTTGAGCTGCACCAGGGGAAGTTCAGATTGGATATTAGGAAAAATTTTTACACTGAAATGCTTATTAAGCATTGGAACGGGCTGCCCAGGGATGGAGTTGAGTCACCATCCCTGAAGCTGTTCAAAAGATGATTAGATGTGGTGCTGAGGGACATGGTTTAGTGACAGTTTTTGTCACTGTTAGGTTGATGGTTGGACTTGATGGTCTGAATTGCCATAGAATGGGCAGTTCTATGATTATAAGCCCCAGAGATGCTCCTCACCCTTATTCCTCTCTTGCTGCTATGAGGGAAATTCCCTAAAGTTAAGGTGAGAGACGGGATTTTTTGCAGGAACCTGGGTTTCCAGTGCTGGGCAAATGAGTTGCCAAGAGGTCTCCTGTCTTGCCATGAGGGTCTAGGCTGGACTTCAGCAGATTGAGGTGGGTCCTGGGGGCAGAGGGGCTCTGCTTCAAATATCTGATGATGGATTTCGGTGCTGGATTGGCAGGTGCCCCAGTAGCAAGGAGGTTTGGGTGAGCACAAAGTCTGGCTGCCCTGGCAGAGCGTGCCCAGGAGCCTTCCCATGGTGCAGGCTGTGCCTGGTGGGTGCCTGAGGCTTCACAGGGATGGCTCGTGGTCACTTCCCCACCCCACTGTGCATCTCACTCCTTTTAAGGTGAATTTTAATCCTGTATAACTTCATTGAAGGTAAACTGATATTCCCTGAGGAATCACAGGCAGGATCAAAGACCAGCGAGATCTTTTTTTTTTTTTTTCTGGAAAGTTTGGCTGGATTAGGCGAGGGTTTTATAAATATGCAGATCGAGTACATGACCTGGGTTTCATTTCAAGGATATTTTATTAACTTTATTTTTTTGACGTGTTATGGCTTGAGTGTGGCTTGGCTGAACGGCTTCAGACTGTTAATAGCTTTGGCCTTGGTGCGAGCTTGTGCTGTTAACTAATTTGCAACAGGTTTCTTTAATTATAAATGCTCTTACTTTTTCACATTGGCGCAGTCTGCATGGCAGATACCTCTTTTTAGAAACCACGTGCCTAGGCCATGAGGGATTTGTAAAGGCTGTGGCTCAGCTGGGAGTGCAGGCGCAGGCCACACAGGCACCAGGACATCTGCAGGCAGGGGACCAGGCACGGGTTGGGAACACCAAAGAGAAAAGTGGTGTGTGGAGCTCTTAGCAAGAGGATGGAAGCTCAGTACTGCTGAAAAATCACACCCAAGTAGTTTCCAATGATGCAGCCAGAGTAGTCAGCTGCAGATGAAAAAACCCTTGTCTTTATCTCTCCCCAGCAGCGTTTCTGCTCTGCGACTGGGGCTGCAAACGTTTGGGGAGCCTGTGGAGCCGTGGGGAGGCTGGAGCACCCTGGCAGGGTGGTGTCTGGGGAGGAAACGCCCAGCCAAAGGAGGAAAAACAAATTAAATAAAAGCTCTTTCTGTTTTCCTAATTGCTGGTGTTAAAAAAAAACAACCAAAAAAACCCAAACAACAACAAAACCCAGAAAAAACTCCAAAAAACACAAACAAACCAACCTCAAAGGAGTTCACGGTGGGAAAGGATCTCAGTTTTGGCTGGTTTTGGTAACGCTGTTCTTGGTGCCACTGTTCTTGGTAACGCTGCTGCTGGAGCCTTTTGGGGGAACTGAAGCAAATTGGGGTGCCCACTGCACAGGGGAAGGCAGATGTTGAAACAAGACTGTGCTACCAGCTCAGTGGGCTGGAGAAGCTCTGGAGTCCAAAGGCAGAAATTGGCCACTGAGGGAAGGAGAAGTTAATTAGATGGAATAAATCGTGTTATGGGGCTTGCTGGTATCCGGGCGCAGGAGAAGCTCGGTGGCTGAGGAGCATTGAGGGCAGGACGTCCTTGTCTGGACACGCTGCCACAAGATTGGGGCTGTCGTGGTGATCTGACTCATTTTCACCGAGGACAGGTTCATCAGAGCCCTGGAGAAGGATCAGGGCTTTGAGGTGCTGTCGGGCAGCCTCAGATGGATTTGTTAGGTCCAGCTCCCCTCCTCCTGCTGCACCTTTTGCTTTACACCTACGTCCCAGCACCAAACACCCAACAGGGTGACGTGCATCGTGGTGGTGGCCCATGTGTGACATGCAAGGGTTGGATGGGCTGAGCTCCTGCACGGATGGGCAGGTGGGTGCTCCTCTGCTTTGGTGTCCTGGGTCTGGTCAGAAGCTGCCGGCTTCTGAATCAGAGGTTGGCCAAACCACACATGTTCTGAAGCCATGCAGCTCTGATCCAAAAAAATGAAAAGCTCTTCCAATTTCTCCCCCCCGACCCCTTTCCTCACCCACGGCTCCGAAAGCAAAAGGAGAGTTCAGGAGTTTCACACAGCATCCAGTTTCAGGCAAATGTTTTCTGTAAAGCTAACTGAAAATATTATTCCGTGCTGTTCCCACTCACAGGAGACTGTCGGGGAGGTCAGGGCTGCGGGGACATTCCTGCACATCCCTGGACAGGCTTTGGGCAGCCACCGTCCGGCACGTGGTGCCGAGGAAGGTACTGAGTGGTTACAGCGGGAGCCAGGAGGTTTTGTCAGATCCTCATAAACTCTGGGAGCTTTATGGCAACTGCTCAGCCCCAGAGAATAGCCATCCCCAAGAATTTACGATGCAAATGTTCGTCCTGGACTTTTCAGAGGCGAGTGTGAAATGGCTTAAATCATCGGGATTTGCACAGTACGAGCTGATTGGGATGTGTGGCTTCCTCTGAAAGTGGCTTTTAGCAAAGCTTCTCTCCCCCATCTCTCTAACATTTGATGCCCACCTTGCTCAGCAAGGCCCTGCAACTGCCCACAGTGGAAGCCATCCCAGGGGGATCAGTGTGGTACCCGATGAGGGGAGGCCGAGGCTGATGTTTGCACATCCCGAGGGACTCTGGAGTATTTGGATGGGGTGGATCCATCCATAGGCTGGAGAGGAGACACCCTGCCTGGGTGCAACCACCTTATGTTTCTCATTGCTGGGTTTGGGGGTGCGGATGAGGCTGTGGAGGTGCAAGGCTCCGTGCAAAGGCTCAGGTTTAGGAGCTGGGCATTGACTTTTGGTGAATTACCTTCATATTCTTAGTTCTCCACTCACTCATGAGTGTCACAACAAGAGAGCCTGGAAAGACGCCCAAACACACCAGAAAGGAATCTAATTTCTTTTCGAGGGAGTTGCTGCAGAAAAACATTTGAGTTATTTGCTAAGCTCTAATAATGATACTTTGCATTTGCATTGCAGCTTCCACCTAAGGGCATCTTGGCACAGCCGGTAATTAAACCTCCAAGTCCTTGTGAGGGAGACAAAGCCCTTTTCTAACATTTGACAGACAGCTAAACTTTGGGCCAGGGTCAGATTAAGTGGCTTCTCGGAGATGTACATTGAGTGTGCGACAAATCCGAACTCAAACAAGAGCCTCGCTCAGCCCAAAGAGACATTTGGGATTCTGGTCCCTCTGCTCTGCTCCAGTTGGTTTTTTGTAAGCCTCTGTCGTTTGATGGCAGCTCAGAGACATCCCTTCTCCATATTAAATGCAGGAAGGTCTTTTGTCCGGCTTAGGCAACAAGGAGAACTAATTGCAAATTCAATTTTGGTTTAGAAAATGCAGCTTGGTCTACATTACCTTAGCAGCCAAAGAGTTATCTCTTAGGACTTTGCACTAGTGCTATACTCATTTCATGTCTGTTTTCTTTAGAGATTTATGGTCAGTAATTAATGGTATAATTACACATCGACATAATGACGGTTCCTGACACAGCAAAGCTCAGGGCAGGGCACTGAGTGTCACTCATTGTTTGTTCCTGTTTCTTTATTTTGGAGCATGAAAGCAGGCAGCTTCAGGGTTTGCTCAGAGCTGGCTGCCCAGTTCCCAGTGGGGGAAGCCCTGTGCTGGGGTCGGAAGGCACCAGCACCCCACAGAAACCCATGTCTCTTGGCTCTGCTGGGAAGTCTCCTGATGTTTCTCATTACCCATCCTGCTCCCCAGCTGCCTTCATCCTCTGGGCACATCCTGAAGGTGATGAGATGGTGGGAATTCAGCTCTGCTGGTTACCCATCAATGGGGCAGAACTGAGCCCAGTGGAGCTGTTTGAGCTGAAGGAGTTTTCTCTGTGCTTCTGGGCTGCTTCTGGGGTTTCCAAATTATTTCCCCTCCGTGCAGTGTCTCAGCTTGAACAAGAGTGGATCTGGGTGATAGGGGTTGAGAGTGCTCTGGGGGGTTACAGCATGAGGGGACACATGATGGGCTCTTTGGGCTCTGTTTCCTATAAGGAGCCACACTCAGTTGTACAGTTTCATTGGGTACTGGTGCTACAAGCAGGTTGAGGTCTTGGACCTGTTCTCTGGTCCCCTTCAACCTCCCTAGCAGGCAGTGGGGGCATCCATGGTGAGGACAGGTTTCCTCACTCTGGACTTTCAGGGTCAGCTGGTGGAGTTATTTTAGAGTGTATCACCTACACTTGCTGCCCTAGCGAATGAGGACTTAGGTGTATTCTCTGCTTCTGAGTCATGTAGCCCCTGTCTCAGTCCCTGTCTCTGCCCTGCCCCGAGCACAGCAGCCAGTGAGTGCCACCTGAGCCCGGACAGCCATCAGGACACAGCCAGGCTGGAGGGACACGGTTGCCCGTGGATCAGACCTTGGCTGCTCTTCCATCCCCATCTACTGGCCGGCCTGGAAAAAAACTTTTGGGGAAATTTCAAGCAGATGCAGAGTTTGTGGACAGTTGAATTGAGAAGAGTTGACTCGCATTGACCCTGTGATCCTTGTGCCATGGTCAGGAAGGTGGGACCAAGAGCGGATCAGTTCACTCAGATTTTTGAGGGGGACCTTTTCAAGACCCTGTGGAATCCATATGCAGAGAGGGAATCTGCTTTGTGCTCAGCTCAGATTGCTGTTGGGTCTCTAATGATGTTTTGGAGTTTGTTTTCCTCCTTTCCGTGCTGGGTCTTAGAGGACAACGTACTGCTGGAGGGCCAGGAGTGGGACTGCTGCTCCACTGCCTCAGACCCCGGCAAACTCTGCACATCCTTAGGCAAATTCTCAGCTTTCTGCTTTCTCAGTCTATTTTTCCAAAAAACAGGAGCAGCAAAACCTTCATCCCTCACTGGGAGGTTGTCAGGTGTGTGTGGTGTTCCCAGGTAAAGCTGGTTCACTCCTGCTTTCAGGAGTCTGTGTAAAGGGAGAAGAAAACCCCAGTGAGTTGGGACAGGGGCTGGGTGCAGGGCATGGGCAGGTGGGTCCCGATGGCTTTTCTGCCCTGGTTTTGTGCTGCTTCTGGTGTCCTGGTTTGCCCTGACTGTAATCAAAGCCATGCAAACTGATGGCAGTGATGTCGTGAGGGTGAAGCTGGTTCCTAGAGGTGAGAATGGGACAGTGACACCACGGGCATTGGGTGTTCTGCTGCCAGGCTGGAAACACCATGGTGGATGATCTCTCCTTTGCAGGCAGTGGGTAGAGGGGTTGGGTCAGGGTGATGAAAACAGGGCAGTGGCCACACTGGTACTCCCTGCAGAGAAATTGGCTTGGAGATGCCTCTGGGAATTGCAGCCATCAGGTTTTGCAGGTTCCTGGCTGTGGTGGCTGAACCCCAGCCCTCCCTTGGAGCACCTGGCTCCCTGGAGCACAGCACTGACCTCTGGTTTTAATTGATTTTTCAATCTGGTTGGTCTCTCCGTCTCAGCGCTTGGAGAGAGACAACTTCAAGGGGGAGAAAAACCCTACACAGACAGGAGACCTGGCCCATGCCCAAAGCAATAAAGCACCAGAACAGGGAAGAAAAAAAAAAAGGGAAGACAATAAAGCCTCAGAAAGCCCAACCTTGCCAGGAGGTTTACTCTGCCTTCTAGGCAACTCTAAGGTCACATTGATTATCTGATTATCCTACATCATGAACAAATTAGTCTGTGATTTAAATGGGGGGGTGTAATTGCCAGCCATCAGACCTGGGTGCCCCCCTCTCCTCCCCAGCGAGGCAGGTGCTCTCACCTTCATGCCCAAGCAGGCACTGAGTTTTCTTGCTCCTTGTGATGCTGGCCAAGCTGCTGGTAACACAATTCTGAATTTCTACCTAGGAATCTTGTCTCTAGGCATGAATGTTTTGAGGAGGTTGTGTGAGGAAGACTGTTCCCCTGGTCGCCCACTCAAAGGGTGAAGTGGTCAGGGTGGCTCTTGCTGGCACTAGGGATGTGGGGCTGGGAGAGGCAAAGTAAGGCTGGGTACCCCTTGCTCCCCAAGGACATTATCAAAGAGGGGATGATGTAAGCTCAAGGGAAGGGATTTTGCCTCCCACTTGTTCTCAGTGATGTGTTAATTTTCCCTGTGAATTTTGTATAAAACATTTAGGAAAGAAAATGGCATTGAAGTCCCTAAAAACATTCTGGTGTACAAATGTAACACTCAGCAAACCCTCTGCAGTTTTCTTTTGTTTGTTTCTGCTTTAGATGAGATGCTCATCCTGTGTTTGGGATGTGGGTGGGAGAAACCGTGGACTGGACAGGAATGGCTTTCCCCATGTCCTGGGGAGCCTGGGACACAGGGGACAGAGGACCCATTGGCCACCCACCTCCAAGTTCTGCTCAGCCCTTTCTCCCAATGTTTTCCTTTCAGATGGATCGACTGGGCAATGTCTGCCCGTTGCAGACACAGATCTGAAAGGAAGAGGAATCCCTACAGCTCTGAGCAAAGAGAACCGATAGGTTGCTCCGGCTGGTGCTGAACAGCAGATGCCTTTAATAATGCTGAGATCAAAATGCCACTGCCTCTGCTTGCAGTGAGGTCAGCTTGTCCCTGTGCTGATTAAGAGAAATCAAGGGCTGTGGTGAGAGAAGCCATCCCAAACCCCAAACCAGCCGTAGCCACCCCCTGCTCAGGGACGAGCCACAGCCCAGGCTGGGTTTGTTCAGAGACGTGTCTCTGCTTTTGCTGTCAGGGCCCCTGTTCAGCCTCAGTAAACCCCAATGACTGCACAGCTAAAGCACAGCCCCTCTGATCTCAGATCCAAGTGCAGCCTTTCATATTTAAGAGAAAAAAAATAGCAAAGTCCTCCTAAAGATGCAGCCAAAGCGGTGGTGATGCAGGACCAGGGGATGGGTTTGTGGGATTATGGAAACTGGCTGCAAAGTCTTCATGGATTATCCTGAAAGGATGAGGTGTGGTTGCAGATGGGTTACTGAGTGTCTACTTCATACATCTACTGCTACCAGAAAAAATAATCAGAAAGTAAGTTATATTGGCAGCTAAAAGCATAATTTCTTCTAAATCTTAGGTGAGAAATCGAGCCCGGGTTTTGTTCCAGTAGCTTCTAGAGGTGGCTCAAGCATCACACCCCCTCCTGAGACTGGGAATACACTGAAGCATTAAATATAGTGAAAAATGGAATGCTTGAATCTTGGGGAGGATATATTTATTCTTTAGGCATGATAGCTGGCATAGGCGTGCACATCCCATGTATACGTTATCTCACATGGGACATGGAGAGGGCTGCCCTTGATAGCTGATGTGTGCAGACAGACCCCAGAGCTTCCCGGCTGCAAAAGCGGTGGCAAACTGGAAGCACTGGACTGTTGGGGAGAGCATTGCAAAGTGCAAACTCGTTTGGGTCTAATTATTTTAGTGCAACAAGTTATATTGTGTGGGAAGCTCATGTACTGTTCCTCTTGCCATCTGCTGGCAATTAAAAATCTGGCCACTAGCTTTACTGCGAGGAAACAACAATGCTCCTTAGTAGCACCAGTGGGAGACTGGATGATAATGGATCCTTGAAACGACCATATTGCCCCAACCCTGACACCAGGGCTCTGGGCTGAGGACAGCAGGGTCCTGTCCTCAGGACAGGGTTTATATGTATTTTACAACTTTGAGTGTATACAAAAAGAACACTCGAATTCTGAAGCTCTCACTTTCCAGGCCCATCTGGATGACATTTTTTTCCTCTGGCAAATTTAGTCAGATTTTACTGATGACCAGAGAGACCTGTTTTGGTGAGTGGTGCTGGGGGCTTGGTGTTATTTTTAACAGGTTTGAACTGAGAGTGGAAATCCTGCCTTTGCCTCAGCAAAAAGAAACAGGAGGAAGAGGGATGAAGGTGGGTGAGGAGAAGGATGATACTTTTGCTTCTCTGAACAGGACAGATCCTTTTCCGCTACGTGAGCTGTGTCTGTCCCACCAAAGCCACAGCCTTTGCAGCGCGATACAGGGCTATCTGTCAGGCAGGTTGGTGGCACAGTGCAGGGACTGAGGTCCTGCAGGAAAGTACAGGATTATTTCCCAAGGACAACCTTTCTCTTGTTTATGAACCCAATTGCTAGCTTCAAGCTGTGAGGGTGAATGTCTCAGGCACTTGACACTGGAGATGTGGAATAAGATCTTTACAGTGTCCCATGATGGTGCTAGGCTCCAACTGTGATTCCTCCAAGCTCCCTGGGCTTTTCAATGAGCTCCAACAGCATGGTGAGTTCCTGTTTCTGCCTTCCCCTCCTGGCTCTTGGTGGCCTTCCAGGATTAAACTCCTTCATGCTGCTGGAAAATCTTTTTCCTGACAAGGCTCTTTTGAAGGGTGGTGGTTGTGTTCAGCTTATGTTCATTATGCAAACAGTTCATCATCTATGGTCTACTCTTCTTCAAGAACAGTCTTTCTTCCATTTCTAAGATTGTGGTGCTCTCAACAGGTGGCCAAACAACTCAACTCTTCAGTGTCCACCTCCAGAGCATCTCCTATCTAGCATCAACATGCAAAGCAGCAAGCATTGTTCCGCTATCACAACATGGGGATTTTTATGAGCTCCCTCAGATTGTCTTGAAGCAGGTGCTGAGGGCTTAATAAAAGGTGTCACATAATATGACTTCCAAGCTTTTTCACTACCTCTTAGGCTTTGGAAGATATCAGCTTAATCAGAGCCTTAATCTGTAGGGATCTGTGATGAAGGATTTGGATGGCAAAAAATCCACTGCCACTGGTGACTGCAGCAATGCTGGGCCAGGGCTGGTTTTTATGAACCTTATATACGTATGTATGGATGGATGTACGGCATCAGTGGAAGCTCCTGAATCAGTCTGGAAGGAGGTAAATGACCCTCCAGGTGCCTTCAGAAGGTGCCCCCATCTGCTGAGCAGGCAGGGGCACAGCCAGAGAGTGGCAGCGAGAGGGACCTGGGTCCCAGGGACCGTTGCTGTAGGAGGTCAGTACCTGAGGAATTCCCCTGAGGAACCTGAGGAACACTTCGAGCATTCATCTCACTGGGACCAGAGATGGGTCAGTGCTCAGAGCATTTGAAACTGCCTTTTTCCGTCTCAGGAAGGGTGCCTGTGTCCACATGCTCCTCTGGGGTGGCTGCCCAAAGTATGTCCACCGCATCTGCCTGGCCCCTGCAAACCAAACATGGGTGTGTGTGTGTGTGTGTGTGTTTGTGAGTGCTCCAGCAGTGGTGGGGAATCACCACTGTGAGACCACGGTGAATCCCAAGGTGTGAATGTCACTATCTCTCCCTTGATCTCTTCTAAACACGCACCGACTGCCTGCCAATTTTGGGAAGGAGTCTATCATTGCAATTACCCGTGATCCCCAGTGATATGAGACATTTAATCAGCATCTCCTGACTTCTTGTCAGATTAATTACCACCAGCATATGGCTTTTCTGCTGTTTTCAGGCAAATCTCGTCATGGGAAAGTGAAGAAACAGCCCTGCTTGCAGGAAAAAGAAGGGCAGAGAGGGTCTTGTGGCTTTATGGTGGGGGTGTCCATGTCCACTGTTGCTTTTGTGGTTCTCTGTCAGCCTGGTTTTGCAGGCACTATCAGTGGGAGCATCACTTCCTTGCAAACATACATCCTGCTCTGCAGGACTCCTTCCCCTGACCCTTCCCGGTCAGCGTGGGTGAGCCCCCGCCTCAGCCGGGAGGGACGGGGGTGTGGGGATAGAGAGGGGGAAAGGGAATGGGAAAAAAAGATTTGAGGAATGGCATGAGGCTCTTCTTCCCCTTCAGTCCGTGGGCAGCAATAATTTTTGGCAGCTGCTCTGCTGCTGGCCTGGGGGGCTTTCGTGTACATGTATCCCCTCCCGCTTTCTCAGGCTGCGGCCCTGCTCAGAGGCCTAGAAACCCAGCCCCGCGCGTGGGCGGCCTGCAGGTCCCTGGACGCTTTTGGGATGGCGGCCGCCCTGATTTTCTCCTCCACGAGTCCGCTGTGATGCTGAGCACTGCTCTTCCTCCCACGCTGGGGCCCGCTGGGGGATGCTGTGTGAGTGCTGCTCCCCATGTGGTACCCATTAAGGATCCTGGTGTACAAATGAGTGGGCAACACATGGGGTGGGGGGGAAGCAGTGGGCAGGGCTGCCAAGCCCCAGTTCCCCCAGCTGTCCCCAATTAGAGCCCAGCATCCTCCCACCAACCAGTAGCAGAGGCTCTTTTCCATTGGAATGAGGTCCCTCTGTGCCCCAACCAGTGGCACTTTCTCTGCTGTGTTTTAAGAGGGTGGTGTGATGAGGTGCTGCCGGGTTCCACCACCTCCTCCTCCCGGCAGCATCGCCTGGGGAAGAAAAACCCCTGGTGGAGTCAGGGTCCTGGTCATAGCATCAACCTGCTGCCTGTTCCCACCTGGATGTGGGCTGGTCTGGGAGGGTGTGTTAGGGAGAATAAACTGCAGCTCCCAAAAGACATACTTAAAATCACTCTTTTCTTAAAAGGTGGTGTCTCCCTTGAACGCATCCATGAAGATACTGAAGGGAACAGTACGGGAAATGCCTGGCTGGAAGTGTGACAGGTAACTGCTCCCGAGTTCAGCAGCGTTTCGTTGCCAATGTGGTTGGAATTGCTGTGGTTTTGTTCTTCTTTTCCAAAAAACCAGATAAAATCTGAGATATTTTTTCCCAGAAATCTCCTTGTCTCTTCCCTCTCTCCCTGACAGAGGTTGCGGAGCAGAAATGTGTTTGGAGCCCCTTGGGCTTTTCCCATAGAGCACTTGGCTTGTTAAAATATTTGACATTAGGGTTCTTTATTACCTGCAATAAAATGCCTCTGCTAATCTTTAACGTGCAGCGTGTCAGAAAAAAGGGATCGCATTAAAAACCTGTTTATGGGAGTGTTACTAAAACTTGTAAAAAGGAGTAAAAGTGAATGATGACAGAAAAAGACCTTCACTTCTGTGACAGCAAAGGTCGTGCCCAGCCAGACGGTGCCTGGTAAAAGCACCAAAGTCTAGAGCAAGGCTCAGTGTGAGGATGAACTATGGCCTCGCTCCCTCCCCACCTTTGATTTGCAGAGATTTCCAAGCCTGTTGCTTTTTCCCCCTCCAGTCTTAATTCAAAACTTCTCCTTCATCAAGCCAGTCTGGAAACACACCGGCTCAGCCTTCCCCGGGGGCACGGGCAGAGCCATGGTAATGCCCTGTCCACCTGGCACTCAGGTTCAAACAACGTTTTATGACAGCTTTCCCTCTTTGGTGTAGTTTGGCTAGTGTTTGAATATTACAAAGCTAGTCTTTCCTGCAGCATTTAGGTTTTTATAAGGCTGCTGTTTGCTGCGATTAATGCTTTGTGGCTTTTGGTATCTTCATCTGTTTTCCCCGTTGTACGAGCAGGGAAGGGAGTGAGGTGGCTGCGGTCCCTGGGGGAGATGGCAGTGCCATACCTGCTGCTTCAGTAACAAAACGTGCTAACAAAAACGTTTCAGCCTTTTAGAAGGATAATTTGGTCTTGGCCCCTGTTTGAATCAAGGTCTGGGAGTGTCTGTGCTGTAATCGCACGGACATGCCTGTTCACAGAGCTCAGTTATTGGATTTCAGACAACGGAGAGGAACAGCATCAGGTGTCAATTTTTTTTCTGCTGCTTCTACTCCACATTTTTAATATAATTTTTATTGCATTCAAGATAAACAGCAAGTGGATGAGTTCCCATGGGAATCGGGGTCCATCCACCATCCCGTCAGTTTAGTCAGGGGAAAGTACAGTCATGTGGGAGTCCCCAGTGCTTTTGGTGCTGGAGTGCTATGATTTCCCCTCTTTTTATGATTTCATTATATTTACCAAAGCTGGTTCGTGTTAAGCCGTAAAGCGGCTGTTGCGTTGCCCCGTGGTGGGGGGAGGAAGGGAAAAGGGCTGTTTCTCCATGTCTGGTGTTGTGCTCTGATCCTCACCTTCCTCCCAGGACAGGGCAGGAATGGAGGCACCCTCAGTGTCACCCTAACTGCTGCTCTGAGCAGGGTAGGGGGGTGGAAAGGGCTGCAAGACCCTCTCCTGACCCACTCTACATGATCCTAGAGTGGCAACCACACATCCCTGCTGTCCACAGCTTCTTCACAACTGCTTTGATCTGGAAAAGGTGTTTGAGTTGGTCCAACACAGTGTATTTATGTAGCATTGCCCTGAACTTAGGCTCTGTGTCCCACCAGCCCTGGGGAAATACCTCCAGGGCATTTCCTGGGAGGGAAATACCAGCTGCCTTAGATGCTGATAGCATCCTTGGACAGGTCTGTTGGTCTTGGTGTGACCCCATCGTTGTGGTTATGAAGCTGGTGCAGCCAGTAGGTCAAATGACCTGCAAACACTGAGGACACGCTGACCTGAGTTGATATATAATGAATGGCAGAGGGTCTCAGGTGGATACGCTCTGTGGAAGTGGTTTCTGAAGGACAGATGCTATTGAGTGCTGGGACGGCGTGTGTTGAGATGGGGAGGCCGAGCGTGAGGCCGTCAATAGGATGTCTGTGACCCACAGGAAATCTCCATCCATGTGTGATGGTGATGGATTTGGTGACAGACTCAGAAAATGGCAACATAAGGAGTGGGAAGGAGATGTGAGAAAAAGCTGGCAGATGCAAAAGGCATGGGAGAGCTGGAGCATCTTCTGCAACTGCAGTCAGGAAAGTGTCTGGAGTGTTCAGGAGGTGGGATTGATGCCATCTGGGGAGATGGGTGGTGGCAGATGGAGCCAAAGGGGACATTTGCATGTGCCCACTTCATGCTACATCTGCCCCTGGGAGTTACAGCCTGAGATGTGGAAGAATGTCTTTCTTTTATGCTGGAAGCTGAGACCTCAGAGCGAGGAACCCGCCAGATGAGGCCTGGAGAGAAAAATTCTTTACTGCGGTTGCGTATTTTGAGAAGCCAAAAGTCAGAGTGAGGTTCTTCAAAGGCAGAGCTGCCAGCCCTGCTCCACAGATGGGCTGCCTCGCACCCACTCCCATGTGTCTCCCGCCCCAGCCCACACTGCTCAGATCTGAACCGCCTCATGTAAATCAGATGCAGAGCAGCTGGAGGACATCAGTAGGTGAGGGACTGGAAGTGGGGTTGGGATCTCAGCGAGGGTGTCATTAAGGCGTTTGGTTCAGCCTGTGGAGGCTGAGGTTCTGGTTTGTGGCCTGGCAGTGTCCTGGTGGGGTGTCACTCATCCCCCGTGTCCCTGGTGGGGGAGGCACAGCTCCTGATCTCCTGGGTGGTTCAGCTCTGGAGCATCTCTTAATGGGATACCATCAAGGGAGGGGTGGTGTCAGCCAGGATGCCGTGCTGAACCCATGTTCATAGAGATGCTCACACCTGCCTCTTCTGTGCTTTCTTCCAGGTCTCAACTCGGCCAATGTGTCACCCTTCCACATGACCCTGGAATGACAGACAGGCCGGGTGCCCTCCCTGGGCGCTGCCCTGTTCTGTCCTGGGTGGACCAGCTAATGACCTGTGGACAAGCAGAGCCATGAACCTGCTCAGCAGGAAACGCAGCCTTCTCTATCTCATGGAAATCTGCTCCCCACCTCTTGGCCTGAGGCTGGGGCTGGGCCAGGGGGAGATTAATAGGAGCCAGGAGGTGAGACATGGGCGGTCCTGGTGCTCTGCATGGTGACAGACCGCTCGCAGGAGGAGTTTCCAAATTTCTGCCTAACTACAGTGTGGAACCTCACCTGCTGGATGGAGCAGAGTGGATGGCCCTGTATTTGGGTTCCTCCTTGTCCCTTACTAGAGCCAGAAGCTGCTGGTGGTGGTGCTGTGCTCTCCATTTATGTGTCAGGGATGTGCCTGAGCTCCCCGTGCTGCCATGGGTGCTGGAGGCCATCCCAGTGCTGCAGACATTGAGGCTCCATCCTTCCCAAATATCACTGCCCTGCGTGGGCTGAGTCACCATCTCCTGGCTCTAAACCCAGCAGACGGTTTCGTCTCACACCCCGCAGCCTCGCGGGGTTTGCTCGCTGCTCCTTTGGCGGCCAGGAGATGCTTAATGGACTCTGGTCCTTCCCTGAGGTGTGCTGAGTCACACACGGGAGCAAAAATATCTCCCCCTGCTTTTTTATTTATTTTTTTTTTCCCCCCCAATTAAAACATCGAGTTTGCCTCCCAGAGCAGGACAGGGTGGTGGTGCCCCCAAACTTGCTCCGACAGGGATTTATGGTGGGGAGCTCCCAGATGTGGGGGCCACACCTGAACGTGCCAGTGGTTGTCCACCCTTGGAGGCCTCCCCACATCTGCTGAGGGGGACCCGGTGGGCGCACAGGGCCCACAAGTGGAGGCAGAGGTGAATACCTCCTTTGACACCAAGAACTAGACCGAAACTATGTACACGGAGAGAGCTGGGGCGGCTTTTCCTGTTTTTCCTGTTGGAGGCTTTGAACTGTGTCCTGCAGGGTCAGTGCACGGGGAGACACCTCGGGCTGGGATGGGGAGGGTCTGAAATCCTAGACCCTGGGAAAGGGGAGACCGATTGCCTGGGAGAGGTATCGGAGGGGGACCCGCAGAGCCCACCCGTCTCCAGGGCATTAGTCAGGAGGAGGAATTTGGGAATGAGTAGTGACCCGTGTTTTCCAGAGAGACAGAGGTGGCTTGAGGCGAAGGAGGAGACCAAATTTGATGTTGGGGTGCTTGGTGTTTGAAAGGGTGCTTCTCCCCTGCACACAATACCATTGTGGCTGGTTTAGCTGCTGTTGGTAAGAGTGTGGTCTGGAAGGAACAGTGAATGCCCCAAAGCATTTGGGATCTCGGAGCACCAGCTCTGGGTGGCTGTGACCCACCTCAGGGTTTAGGAACCCCACAGGGATGTTTTGAGGTAAGATTCTTGCTGCCCAGACCGGGTAGGCTGCCCAAAGTCAAGAAGAAGGGAGCACAGCTGAATCTGTAAGGTGTGAGGGCAGGTTTTAGGGGCAGAGTTTTGCCAAGGGGTCTGTGACCCTTTCTCCTGCTCTTGCACTAAGAGGCCAGCACAGATCTCAAACCTCTCAGCTCTCAGTCCTGGCCAAAAGGTGGGTAAAAGCTGCTGGGAGAGGGTAACGCTGCAACGGGAAAGGCAGGTAAAGCTTTGGGGCCACTCATCAGGCTGTAGCCTGATTTTATTGCTACAACTATAAAGATAGAAAAGCTGATAACATGGGACCGTTTCTCCTGGAGTACAGGAAGGTGTTTTATACTGAAGTTTGTTGTTCTGCTGGTGGAGCAAGGGACAGGTCCTACCTGTGGGCCACATTGTGCAATCCCAACTTCAAAGGGGTGTCTGCAGGAGAGCAGGGGAGCAGTGCTGGTCGGTTAAATCTGCTGTACTGGAGCAGCTGGGCCAGCAGCACATCCCCCCCATCAAACCCCCATCACCGAAAACATCCATGCAAAATAAAAGCTGTTTTGCTCATCTGTGGGTATCTTGGGGTTCTCCTCACTGGGACGGGTTAATCTGGGCTTGTACCTTGCCCCATCCAGGACTCGTGCAGGGGTTCCAAGAGGGACCGGGTCTCCTCGGGGTGGCTTTTCCCTGCCATCCTCTGCCCAGTCTGGTTATTGCTGCAGCAAATGGTTTTCTTAGTGTCAGGTTGTACAAGTATGAGTTTTACTGGCCCTGTGGAAATCACTGCTATGTTCAGGCTGGTGTACCAGACAACTCTCCACGTTATTTCTATTCTTCTGCTGACACCTAGTGTGTGAAAACCTGTAGCACAGTCACTAAGTGGGTTGGGAAATTTGGGTATGGGACAAATGAGACCATTTCTTGCTCTGTTTGTGGCCAAACAGGCACCAGCATCTTCCACAAGTTCTTCTGTTGGAACCTCAGTAACCCAGGTGACAACCAGTAAGGGGGAAGAGACCCTGCAGGCTAGAGCTGACTGGCGTAGAAGAGCTGGAAATTAATTCTAACTGGAGCAGGGGAATGAATTTCAAGTGTATTATTATATTATAAGGCTGAGCCACTGAACAGTCTTCACCGGCAAGGGCTCAAACCACACTGCCCAAGTCGTGGAAGGCAAGAACAGGGGCTCTGAAAGTGAAGAACCACCCACAGTACAAGAAGATCAGGTTTGAGACCTCTTAAGGAACCTGAAGGTGCATAAGTCCATGGGACCTGATGAAATCCATCCATGGGTCCTGAGGGAGCTGGCAAACAAAGTTGCTAAGCCCCTTTCCATCATATTTGAGAAATCGTGGCAATCTGGCGAAGTCCCCACAGACCTGAAAAAGGGGAACATAACTCCAATATTCAAAAAAAGGAAACAAAGAAGACGTGGGGAACTACAGGCCAGTCAGTCTCATCTCTGTGCCTGGCAAGATCATGGAGCAGATCTTGCTGAAATCTTTGCTAAGGCACGTGGAAAAAAAGGAGGTGATTGGAGACAGCCAGCATGACTTCACCAAGGACAAATCGTGCCTGAAAAATTTGGTGGCCTTTTATGATACTGCCACAGACTTGGTGGACAAGGGCAGAGCAACTGATGTCATTTACCTGGACTTATGCAAAGCATTTGACACTGTCCCACACAACATACTGGTCTTAAAATTGGAAAGTCATGGATTCGACGGATGGACTGCTCAATGGATAAGGAACTGGCTGCCTGGCTACATTCAAAGGGTTGCAGTCAACGGCTCGATGTCCAAGTGGTGGCCAGTAAGGAGTGGTGTTCCTCAAGGGTCCGTGCTGGGACCAGTACTATTTGATATCTTTGTCGGTGACATGGACAAGTTTGCTGATGACACCAAGCTTGGTGGCGCAGTTGACACGCTGGAGGGAAGGGATGCCATCCAGAGGGACCTGGACAGGCTGGTGCAAATTGCATGAAGTTGAACCAAGCCAAGTGCAGGGTCCTGCACCTGTGACATGGCAATCCCAGGCACAAATACAGGTTGGGCAGAGAATGGCTGGAGAGGAGCCCTGAGGAGAAAGACTTGGGAGTGCTTGTGGATGGATGAGAAGCTCAACTTGAGCCGGCAGTGCATGCTGGCAGCCCAGAGAGACAACCCCATCCTGGGCTGCATCAAGAAAAGTGTGTCCAGCAGGTCTCGGGAGGTGATTCTACACCTCTGCTCTGCACTCATGAGACCTCAGCTGGAGCACTGTGTCCAGCTTTGGAGTCCTCAACAGAGGAAGGACATGGACCTGTTGGAACGGGTCCAGCAGAGGGCCATGAGGATGATCAGAGGGATGGAGCACCTCTGCTATAAAGACAGGCTGAGAGAGCTGGGGTTGTTCAGCCTGGAGAACACCCACTTGGGACACCTGCTCCTGCCCTGCAGAAGGGTGCTGGTCCCTCGTTCCAGCCCAGTGACCGTAAATCCTCCTAATGCTACCATGGGATGTCCTGTGGCTTCAGGGCTCTCGTGCTACATCAGAAGATGGAGATGGGCAGGTGCTCCTCCATCTTCGCACGTAAAATGTGCTTTAACATAATAAGAGCTGTGGGAAATTTCATGCAGAACCATTTACATCGCTGTTCGCATGACTTTATTTTGTAAAAAGCCCTCTCAAATCTTGCCAGAAGTCAAGGTTTATTTCCCCACCCTAAGGGTGTTTAATCCTCATCTCATTAACTTTCATTTTAATGTACAATTGCCAAGGAGAGAAAATAACTGAAGTATTTTGTCTTAAGGAAAAGATCAGATATAAATTTATCCTGAAGCCATCAGAGATGCTTATCAGCATGTTTTTCTCTCTTCCTTAGCTGCATGAGCTTGCAGAAGAACCAGTTTTGCTTTCTGGGAGAAGAAATGACTGCTGGAGAAATTCAGCTGGGCAGCAAGTCCCTGCTTGGGATGGGTTGATGATTGGAGCATGGGATAGAAACAGAAAGGATCACTGCGTGGGATCATGTTTGGGTGCTCTGGGCAACAGAAGGACTTGGCCCTAAAAAATGAAGAGAGATTTTTTTTTTTCCCAACAATTAATGCAGAAAAACTTCCTCGGAGTGGGCTGTGGTGTATTTTTGCAGTGGAAACTGTCTGCTTCTCGCTTTTAGCCCAAGTTTACAGAATCAAAAAAAAAAAAAAAAGTGTTAAGTGTGCTTATTAAGCCAAATCTCACCTTCTTTTTCAGACTCTGATGAGGCTGGACCCGGGCACCAGGGTGGCTGGAAGAAGAGCACATCAGGGCATTTGACCAGTCCCATCAATGGGATGCAAAGCTGGAATGAACTTTGCTTAAAATGAACTTTTGCCAAAATGAACTTTTGCCAAACATCATGTCAGCAAAAAACAATAGGAAAGGGAGGTTATTTTTTCCTATTTTGGTACTTCCCAGCCATCTCCTGTGTCCTACTTTCTGTATGAGGTTAAAACAGGAGAGCAAAGCCCCCCTTCTACTGCTGCAAGTAGAAACACAGAGAGTGGTGGAGGTGGAAGTGGGAAGACTGAGATGGTTTGGGGGAATCAGGTGGGGCTGAGCAGCAGATTCCTGGTAGAGCCACCCTGCTGTGGCGAGGACAGAGTTAAGAGGCAGCGTTGCTGGAGGAGCTCAGGTGTGGCTCTGCTTTTTCCTTCCTGACCTCCAGAATTACAACACGGTATTGGGGAGAGGTGAAGAAATGCTTCTCCCAGGTGATCTGCCCCCAAAACTGGGGCTGGAGGGTCCCATCCCTGCCGTGTGGGGCCCTGAGGGCAGCACCTTCCCTGGGGACAAAGCTGGCCTGGAGGACATCGTCGGTGGGGAAGGTGAGGCAGATGGTGCACCCAGATTTGCCCTGGGTTTTGAACAGCTCTGAGAAAGCAGCCAGAGCTCAGGAGAGCAAAAAAAGGTGAGATTTACTGTGACTGCTGCTTGGCTGAGGAGGTGTTGGTGGTGGTGACAACCTGCCTTGCCTGCCCGGAGCATCGCCAGGCTCTCATGCAGTCCCCCCAAGGACACCGAGCTGCTGACCTGTGGGTTAGAGCACTTGACTCTATAACCAGAAACCTGGTCGTGAGTGAACATCCCCGGTAAGTGAAGGGTAGATAATTTTAGCTGTTAGCCCAGAAGCAAGTTTTATAGGTAAGTGTGAAAGAGTGAGGTTTGAAAAACAATGTTCTTTGTCCTTTCTCTCTATGGATTTACTTTCTCCCCCTGTGAGGATGAAGGCTCTGCTTCTAAGACAGGTGGCCTTGGAAAGTTCAATAGAGCTCTTGGTCCTGTGCTGTGGCTGGTGCTGTGCAAAGGGCTGCCTGGAGAGCTCTGCTGATGTGTGAGGGTCAAATAGCCTGAGGTGTGAGTCCAGGTCTTCAGAGATTCCACTGATCCCAGCAGGTATCCCTCGTGCCTAGTTTTAGGTGCCTGGCCTGAGATGCTCTAGAGCAGTTGGCAGGGCTGGACCATGCACCAGTTCCCTGAAGCTGAACACTCACTAACTGGCAGCTCTTCTTCCATCCCTCTCCAGTTCTTAGGCTGGAAGGTGAGTTTAAATCCCTCACTCCAGGTGAACTCCTCTTGCAGCACCTTTAAAAATCATGGATGGCAGGATTGCATTACTATGGGCGCATCACCTGCCTTTGCTTATTAACAAATGTTTTATTTCTTGCTGCTGGCAGAGAGCTTTCTCAGGCTTTGAGAGAAGAAGACAAAGCTGGACAATATGTGGTGATGAGTTCTGGTGTTGTTGAAAAAGTGCAGTCAAGGCATCCAATACCTACCACAGGGCTCAGAGATTTTCTTTTTCTTGATCTTCTGACCCCAGAGAAGGTAGTTCAGTGGTGGCTCTGTCTTTTTTCACAGAATGAACTTCTTCAGACCCTCTTGGAGTACAACTGGAAGCTGAAGTCTCTTGGGAAAGCAATTCTCAGACTACAGAGCAGCCTATGGTAAGGCAGAACAGAGCTGCGTTTGCTCCCAGCTTCTGTTGGTGCCACAGATGATCTGTCTCTCTGTAAAATAATGATACTCACAATTCTGACCGATTTCTAGGCATGGGAGCATCAACAGAGAACCACAGGCAGAGGTCCTAACAATATTACTTGTCGTCTTCGGCAAAGCATGAGCCACAGCAGCAGTTACAAGGACCAAAATAGGCTCAGCAGCTGCCAAGTGTGACCAGCTTTGTAAAAAACTGCCTTGAAAAATGGCCTCGGTCCCTTGCTTCAAAGCTGCTGCAGCCACAGCTGCCTCTGTGCTGTTGAGTTTTTCATTCCCAAAAGGCTATGGATGTGCCAGTGGAGAGGGGCCAATGGCAGCAGGAGGTGATGTGAAGGATGGTACAACAGGTGACTTCTGTCCCATAGGTGTCTGTCTTAGGTTTTGTTTTTGCAAAGCTGCACCTGAGGGCAAGTGCTTATAAGCATAAACAGCTCCGTGCTGTCACCCAGTGGGAAAAGCAGAGGCCCAGAAAATTGCATGTGAGTCAAGCTAGAGCCCACCGGGCTGAGCTCTGTGACAAGATCATCGCTTTGGATTCTCAACGTTACCCTGGCTGCTGTGACAGCAGGTACAACAGGCCAGGGACTTCTTGAATGTTTTCGATTTGCTGAAACTGGAGATTTTCAGTGGTCCTGATAAAACATCCCTTAAGAACATGTTTCAAATCCAGGAGGGACTTTCCTGTCAGACCTAGAGAAAATGAGCAACAGCCAGATAAAAAGGGCATGAACTCGCAGTGTGAGCAACAGAGACCAAACTCCCTGCTCATCTCATCGCTCGAGACAAGACGCATCAACTCACCGTCCTGCTGAGTCCCTGGAGACTGGGGTCAGGCTGGAGCTAACTCTGCTTTATCTTCTGGTGAAAAATGTCAGGTCTCATCCTGACAGGGAATGGGAAAACGTGTTTTCAGAGCTGACAGTGCTGTTTCTTGCCTGGCTTCAGTGGCAGGTTGTGATGAGGTGTTAGCAGGTTGCGGCAAGATCAAAGGGAGAGGGAAAGGATGCCCCAGCCCAGGAGGGACGCTGGGTCTCACTCCAACACCACCTTAGAGCAGAGGGCAAGAAAGACCAGAGATTTCTGCCTCCCCCCTTTGACTTTGTCCTGCTTTTTCTTTAAAATGATAAACAGTAGCAGTCAGCCCATAATGATTTAGGACGTGGAAAGCCTGAGCCTTATCAGCATCACTATCCTGGCTCCTTTTAAGTCCCCCGTAGCAATCTCAGGAGCAGCAATATATAAACTGGCTGCGTTTGTACCCACACAAGGTAACATGGCTGAGCCTCATAAATCCCACCAGTTTATACATATCAGCCCAGTTTCCTCAGCAAAGGGAAAACTGCTGGGTGCCAGCAGTGATGAAGAGAAGGGCTTGTGCTGGCTGGGGTCAATCTTGAAAAGGGCTTTTCACCCCAAATGTCAGTGGCGACAGGGCCTCAAGCACCAGCACTGCAGCGAGTTTGGGATGCTCAACTGCCTTCTCTCCTGTTCTCAGGCAGGAGTCATCTCTCATAAAAAAGGCAGCTCTGCAGAACAGCTGGAATGCCTCTAGGCGGCACGAGAGCGTGTCCCATCACAGCGGGACATGCAGCCTCTTGTCCGGCTCTGCATGAGCTGCTTGAGGACCCCTGGGTCAGGGAGTCCTTTCTGGTCTCCATCCCTGTCGCTGTGTGGGTTGGAGGCAGCACCAGGGCACCCCCAGCCCTGTTTTTTTTTCCCAAAGGCTGACGTGGGGTTGCCTAGTGTGAAACTAGAATCAGGCCCTACATCTGCATGTGCTCACAAAATTTACCTCTGCCAGGTCCTTCTCCCTTGGACAATGTGAGGAGACAGTCCTGCACAGCCAGGGACCATTGCCCCATGGTGTGTGAGCCCCAGGTACCATGGCCCATGGTTCTGCTGGGGCAGCAAACATTTCTTTCTTTCCTTCTGTTGCTGACGAGATCTGCTTGATCAATACGATGGTGCCTGCAATTGGACCATCCAACCATCATATCTCTGCCCCCTCGACCAAAGACACAGAGTGATTTCCTCAAGTGTAAGTCCTGGGTTTGATTCGGACCTGCCTTTCAGGGGGAGGTGGGGTTAGGTGAGGGATTTCTGGAGGTACAGAGTGAAACCCATCTCACCTGTCTCAGACACGTACCTCCTTCAGTAGCGGGGCAGCACGCTCTGGAGGGGTCTGTCTCCTTCCACTGGCAGCAGAGAGAGCCTCAGGGACTGGCTTAGACTCATAAGGACACTTAGGGAAGAAAATCCAAATTAAATAAAGGTTTATGTATTAAACTCCCTGGTAGCAGACTCGTACAAGGAATTCAGTTTAACTTTCATTCATTTAAGAACTAAACTGAGTCATGGTCATTTTAATTCTGCTAAAAAACAGTACAAATAAGTTTAATGTGGCTTATCTTAATCCACTTGAAAAATCAATTCAGATTAATTTTCTTGAGTGTCTTGCATAGTTTGCCTTTGATTTTTCACATGTTAATTACTTTTATTGTGCGTGGCTGAAGCTCCCATCAGTCACAGAAAATGCTGCTGTGGTTGTGTGCAGACTTTAAATACAAAGCTCATATGTTGGACAATCAGGATGGAGAATGCCCCTGCGTGGGTCATTGTGAAATGTAAAAAGTTTCACAAAATCACTGTGGTTGGTGGGGACTTCTGGAGTTTTTGAGTCAGGCCTTGGAATGGGCTGCCCAGGGAAGTGGTTGAGGCACCAACCCTGGAGGTGTTCAAGAGAGGAGTTGACACGGTGCTCGGGGATATGGATTAGTGTTGGGTTGGTGGTGTTTTGGGTGTGGGGTGGGGTTTGTGTGAGGTTTTTTTGTTTGTTTGTGGCTTTTTTTATTACTATTGTTTGTTGTTGGTTTTTGCCTTGGTGGTTTTTTTGTTTGTTTGTTTGTTTTCATTGGTTGGACTAGATGATCTTAAAAGGTCCCTTCCAACCTAGGCGACTGTAATTCTGTGACACCCCTTTCCACCACCACACAGCGCCCCCCCCGCCCCTTCTCCAGAGGTAACTGGGAAGCGCTGGTGATGAGCAGGGAGCAGCAGAAGCGTGAAACCAGGAGGATGAGCCGGTGAGAGGGCTCCGTGCCGGGAGGGAAAGCGCATTCCCCGGCGGAGGAGCAGCAGCTCAGCCCGCAGGAGGGTGCTCTCAGCCCGCGGCTGCTCCGCTGCCTTCCTCTCCCTCCTCCTCTCCCTCCTCCTCTGGCAGCGGTAGCAGGGACGGGGCCACGCAGCCCCCAGCCCCCGCAGGCATCCCGATGGTCTCCCCTTCCCTCGGGAAGGTTCTCCCAGTCCTGCCCAGTCCCACCCTCCACCCCGCTGAGGTGGAAGGTGAGTGGCTGAGTGGTGCTCTCCTCTTGGGTGATGTCTCACCTGCCCCGGCATCCCCGCATCCTGGCCACCCACCCCCCCTTTCCCCCCTCCCCGGGTGGCTTTCGGCTTGGACACAACTTTGGGAGCCCAGAGGTGGCAGAGGGGACTTCTCTAAGAGGGTCCCATCGTGGGTTAATTTAGCTGTCCACTCTGCAGAGTGAGCCTTGGGGACCCAAAGTGACCTTTGCAGGTCCCTTGCACCCAGGGCCAGGGCACAAATGGGTGGGAATCAGAAAATTCCCTGCACACACCGTTGCCCTTTAGCAGGATGGGCTGAGCTGCAGGGACTGCTGAGAAACTAAAGATTTCCACCCTCCAGAGGTCAGCAGAGCCAGAAGAAGAAGAGAAAGAAGCTTTTACAAAGCACTTTGCAGAGGAGGTGAGTCCATCATAACCCCATTCTGCAAGTGGGGAAACTGAGGCAGGGGTTGGAGAAGCCATTTGCCAGCAGTCACCCAACAGAGAAATGCAATTAGGTCTCAGGGTGCCTGGTCAGCGCTGGGCCAAGCGCAGTGTTAGTGCCAAATTTCTGCCTTTATCCCAGGTGCTTTCAGCCTCGGGGCTGTGACGGATAAATTATTGTGCTCTCTGGGCGAAACAAAACCAGAAGTGGCAAGAGAGGGTAGAGGAAAAGAAAAGACACCAAGGCATGGGAATCTGAGCACGCCTCTGCTGCTGCTGCTGCTGCTGCTCACCAAAGGGCTGGCCAGAAGCCAGGTTTTAATTTTTGAAAGTTTCCCCGGGGAGAAAAAGACAAATAAAACGCCAAATCAAAGCCACTGGCTGTGGAAGTCCAAATGTTTAAAGTTTATTCTCATTTAACCTCTATTAAAAATAATCATGAAATGGAAAAAGAAATCTGCTTTCTCATGACCCAATCAGCCAAGAGTTAGTGTTTCATAAAATGGTCCAACAAGACCCAGTGTCTTTGAGATGAAGATGGACAGTGGCATCTGGGCAGGAGATGGCCATTTCCATAGCGAGGACATTAACAACCAGGTGCCCTCAGCAGGTCCAGGGTGGCTTCTCCACTGCCAAAGTGCCAAAATGAGTGGACGTGTTCTTTCTCCAAAAGAAAAGTTGCTCTGGTGACGGGGATGTAACAGCTGGTGCTTAGAGAGGCTCTTTGGTCTGTGTTATGAGAAATGCCAAATTACACAATTAAATCAGTCCCTGTTGGATTTAAGCCTTGTGGGCCTGCAATCCTAAGGGTGCACTGATGGATTTAGTGCCGTTTCACCCGCGCTCGTTTCAGGAGTGTTTTAATATTTTACTCCAGGACAGTAACTGGAGCGAAGGGGCTGTGAATTGCCCCCTGGCAGAAGGGGATCTGATGCTGTCGAGGGTCCAAAGGAGAGGACACGGCTGAAGCAGAGGCTGTGTGGCCTCAGGGGGTGGTGGAGCCAAGGCTTGAAATGAGGATACGAGTGGGCCTCCAGCAGACCCAGGGACAGGGGAGAGCATGGCTTCTCCTCTCTTTCCAGGCTGGAGTTTCCTTTCTCCTGGCAACATGCTGCATCTGGAACCTCCTCAGCTGTGTCCATGCCCGTACTTGTCCCCCCAGAAATAAGTTTAGATGTGCTTCCACTTCAAACTGGTGTGGACAGAAAGGAGAAACAGCCACAAAACTTGCTCATCTTGAGCTGTTGCAGATGTGGGACCAGCCATGGACCCATGTTCAGCTGCAAAACCAGCTCCTGCACCCGGGCTCAGTCCTGCTCCCCCTTCATCCCCAGCACAGCCCCACCACATCCCACCAGGTACTGGGTGCCCCTGGCTGCAGGCAGGGATCACAGTGGTGGCATTGTGTAGCCCCATGCCCCAGTGCCACAGCTAAGGACAGAGCTGGAGAAACCTCCACCCCAAGCTGGCTCTGCTCAGCTCTCATTTCAGCTTGGCAGCCCATGCCCAGGAGTTATATATTTTATCCCCGGAGTGCGTTCAGGGATTGGCATGCAAATAACCCCACTGCTGCCTCAGACTGCGATAATTAAAAGTGAAGTTGTAAAACAAGCAGCATCAATTTTTGGTGCATGTCCCCAGCAACACACGGTGATTGGACTGAGTCAGGAGACATTTCCAGCTACGCAGCAAACTCTAAATAGCCTGGAGAGAATACATGGGAATTTAGCTTGTGCAGCAATTTCAGATGTCAAAACAAGTTTCCTTGTTAATATGAAACTATTTGGACTTTGCATTTTTAATTAAAGCTTTTAATTATCCAACTGTATTTTATTAGCTTTTATGAAGACAGCTGCTTTAAATGCTATAAGCCAAATCTGTGCTCTGAAGCACTACTTGTCCGAGACAGGGTTTCGGCTGTGAACAGCCTTCATTGTGAGTAAATGGGGCTGTTTAATTTAAACTAGAATTTACTGTCCCAGCTTGATTGAAAGTCTTTTTATGGCTGAGACAACAAATAGCCTCGGTGGGAGGGTTCCTGTGCCCGCTGCTGGGAGGGGATGCTGTGCTGGCAGCTGGGGGACTCAACCATCAGCCCTCGGGGTGAGCATCAACTGCTTCTGGACAGGGTTTCTCTGCCCACCTCACCTCCCTTCTCCCTTGTTTTGTCTTCGAGCAATAGACTGAAGCCTCTCAGACCCTTGTGATGGATTTTGAGATGCTGAGGCCTCAGCGTTGGTGTTACTGGTGGGTCTCTGTGGAGCAGTGGAATCACTCTCTCCAGTGCAGGGGTCAGGGAACTTGCTGGGCTCTGGTTTGCAGGGGGTGAGACTTCACAGCTCATCTTCTTCTGTACCTTCTCTTCAGTACTGTGATTGCTGACTACCTTTACCAAGCAATAGCCCTTGTGGTCCTGCTCATAACATGCCTTATTTATTCATTGGAATCATGTTATTTACAACTGCAGAGTGGTCTCTCTTGGTTTACAGCATGCCCAGAGTTCAACAGGTCATAGAAGCCTTTATGTTCTGCCTGTGCAGGAGAAGAGGCAAAGAAGAACAGAATATCTGAAAACAATTGCAAGGGAAGAGCTGACAATCAGAACAGGGTCTCTGGCTGGAGCACAGCCCTGTGCTGAGCTCAGCGCCAGCTTCACCGAGAGCGCTCCGGCTCGAGACCTTACTCTTCATCACTGTCAAGAATCAGCAGAGCGTACTAAATCAGCTGTAATTTGCTGAGAAGAAAGGCAAAGTGGGCAGCTTTTAAGCACTGATGCAGGTCAATCCATAGCTGCTGAGCCCTAGCAGGATCATGGGCTGAAGCAACGAGCGAATCATAGAATCATCTAGGTTGGAAAGGACCTTTCAGATCATCGAGTCCAACCACCAACCTAATACTGACAAAACCCATCACTAAACCATATCACTAAGCACTACATCTTTGAAATACCTCCATATAAATACCAGACAGCTGTGCACAGAGCTGAGAGGGCAGGTCAAGACCCTGTGGATGCATTCCCACGTTAGAGGATGGATCAGCAGCCTTGGTGATGGGCAGGACTGTTCTCTCCACACCTGCACGGAGCTGCTGGAACCTTCTTCTGGCCTTTTTTTGTGTTTCAGGGGAGGTTAAACTGGGATTGATACAGGTGGAATATTGTTCAAAGGAGATGTTACCACCTACAATGGCACGTGGGGGGCCAAAAGGACACCAAAGCAGACCCCAAGGCTGTGATGGAGGCAGGGGTAGTGGTACCCTCACCAGCAACTATTTGTGTCTCAGGTGCCATAGGTTTCCTTTTCCCTTTAACTACCTCTTTTTTTCTTCCTTCCCCCCCCTCACCCCACCTTGGGATCTGGGACGTTTCCAGAAAAAGATGCAGTATTCTGTGGCAGTATCCAGGCCTTGCTGCAGCTGAGAGCTCGTAACGATGAAGATTTAATGCAAATCAAATGGACTTTTCATCTTAGCAGAAAAGTATTTACAGCCCATTAAGTAGATGGGAAAACTGGTCATTTTTTTTGGAGGGGAGCAGAGAAAAAAAAATAGTGCTGTGTAAAAAAAGTGGCCACAAAAGGCTCTTAGGTTGAGAAATTTAGCCTGAGAAATTTATCAGCTTTGGGGATGGAAAACTCATCATTTATATATAAAAATATATCACTTTTAATTACACAGCCAACTTCAGCTTTACTCATTAGCTACTTACGCTGCCCTGCCAAGTTACACAGTGGCGAACTGGCTGGAATATTTTATATGGCGTTTTATCCTGGATCTGAAAAGTCAGCATATGGCTCCATCAGCCTTTGTTTTCCTCAGTCATAGGGTAGGGAAATGAATGCAAAAAAAAAATGGAGAAAGGTTTGAAGACAGGAAGGAAAAGGAAGGTGAGTGCCTGGAAATGCACTAATGCATTTGTCTGGGATGATCTGGTCCACGTGGGTGCCTTTGGGTCTGCAGCTCTTTGGGGTGGGTGCAGCCAGAGCTGATGGTGAGGTGTCAGAGATGGGACCATCCTGGGTGAGAAGGCTCCAAACTGCTTTTTTTATGTCTAACCCCTCTTCCTCACCTGGGTCACATCCACATCTCCTCCCCACTTATGCTTACGCCGCCTTCAAATGCCTCTGATAAAGCACTGACTCGTTGCCGGGACAGCCAATTTCTGCACCTAATCACTCTCCCTTCTAAGACAGTTTTTCTTAATGCCTTGCCTGAAATATTTCCATTTGTAGCTTCAGGCCCCAGCACTCCTTGTTTTACCGTTTCCAGATCATTTGAATAATCCCCCCCTTCTCCTTTGATGGTATTTCCCTGGAGGTATTTATAGCATTATCACACTCCCCATTTAATCTGCTTTCTTACAGACTGTATAAAATTAAACTCCCCCATCTCCTCTCCATTGCCTGCTGTGCCCTCTCAGCTTTGTGTGTTTGTGGCAGCTTGTTTTGAGCTGTCTCCAGTTTGGGGGGACCCCTTTGATAGGCCATGAGAAGCCACAGTGAAGGGCAGGGGCTGTGCAGAGCCCGGGGATTGCAGAGTCCCGTGGAGGGTTTGCAAAGGACCCCATGTAATTTAGGGCATCTGTCACCCTTTCCCTGGGTCAGGAGAGCTTCGCTGGGAAGCCCATTGTGGTCTCAGCAGTGTGTTTGTGTTTTTTGGTATGAATAGTGCTAAGATGACCCTAAAATGTACCTGGTGTGCCAAGGGCAGCGTGTGCCAAGGGCATCAGCAGGCGAAGTGCACCCCAACCAGCTGGATTTGCAGATTGATGAGGTGCAATGGGTCCTACTTGTCCTCTGCAGAGAACCACCAGCAGCAGGGGAATGTGGAGAGGATCTTCCTTGGAGATTTGGGGTGTCTCCTGAGCACAAAAGTCCCTGCAATGTGAGCTGCTCTGAGCATGGGGGACACTGGAAGGGCACCCCGACTCCTGCTGTGAAACCACACAAACCAAATGCAGCCAGACAACTCTCTGCCCTTTTTACCCACGGAAAAGCTCAAGCAGACCACAGGGTGTTTCAGAGAAGACCTGTTTGATCTCCTACTCCATCCCTTCCACCTGGCTACTGCTGTCTCCTTCTCCCCTCCCTTTGTGTCCCTGGTGGCAGAAGAGCTCAATCCCCTCTCACTGAGCCAATCTGCCCGCTGGGGGAGAGCAGGGGGTGTCAGGAGCAGCTCCAGTGGGAAAATTTAAATTGAAACTCTTTTTCAGGGTCAACCACATCTCTGGAAATCAAAGTCTTACAGGAAATGTCTGCTTTGCCTTTTTTTTTTTTTTCTTCCCCAATCAGAAACTGAAATGTACATTTTTGCATTCTGGAAGAAAAAAAAAAAAGATTTCCAGCGCGAATGGAAAATAGCTGATGTCTGATGTTTTTAGAACTTGCCCCAAAGGAGAGAGTGCTTCGCTGCTTTTCTTTACCTAGAACATCCCAGGCCAATCTGGATGATTGCACAAAGCTGCTGGAAGAGCTCTATGCTGTAGAGCCTGGGTCAGAGATACGTGGCTTCACCTCTGCAATATGCCAGCTACAGAGGACTTGTTTCTTCCTGGTCCAGCTGTGATTGACATTATATCCCCAGAGATGGTTTCAAGCAGAGGGAACAGCAGAGAGCAGGACTCTAGCCAGAAATAGTTCCTTTGCAGTTTGGGGAAGCTGAAGCCATGGGCAGCAGTGGGGAATGGGGGGGCCTGCTCAGTGGAAAATGCCTGCACCAAGGTGGATGTAATGGGCAAAACCAGATTACTGGGAAGAGGGAAAATAAACCTTTGAAACGCTTGTATCTGATCAGTAACTTTGAAAAGATACCAGCCTGGCAGCGGGGTACTGACTGACAGGAGGCCTTGAAACCTGGGTTGGGGAACATGGATAGATGAACACAGTTTTTCCCATTGAATGGGAAATATTGCCTTCAAATAATAATTAAAAAACCCCAAACAAACCATTTCCCTTCCCCACTTTCTGGGAAAGGAATTGGGAACGGGAACCTGTGGACAGGGTGCAAACTGAACCTTCCTGCCGAAACAGAGAAACTGCCAGTTTGTGGCTCCCGTGGACACGTTTTAGGCGGGAACTGCCTGGTTTTGTGGAAGATGTCCCTGCTGCTGCAGCTGTATTTTCCCCCCCTGTGGCAGTACTTGCTGTGCTGCACGGCACCGGTGGCTGCAGGACAGGAGGCTGGGAGCCCTGCCTCACGTTCCTTTCTGGCTCATAGCACCCAACACCTTGTGTCCCCCAGTAAACTGGAATTAATGGGCAAAGTTCACAGTAGCATCATTGTTGTGCATGTGTGGGATATTGAAGGCAGCCCTCCCTTTTTGCAGTTACCTAACTGGCAAGAAATCAAGGGACACTCAAAGCAAAAAGAAAAAAAAAAACAACCAAAAAACAACAAAACCCCTAAAACCCTCAAGTCTTATGTCAAACCTTAAGTCATCTGACAGAGCAGTAAATAATGGATCTGGTGACCTAGACCTGAAAATATTTACATTCCCTTGGCTTGGCTGATAGCAGGGGTTCGTCTTACCATGTCTCACCTAATTAGCAGAGGGCTACAAGAATCCAGCGGTGGGTTCTGGTTTCTTTTTCACCTCGTTTGTAATGCATGCTGCTCTCTGGCTTGCCACGGAGTTTGCACATGGGTACATGTCGGCAGGAAGGTACGGGCAAGGTGTGTGGTTACGCCTGGGGACTGGCAGGACTCAAATGCAGCAGCAGCTTGGAGACCCAGAACAAGCTCCTGCAGCCACCCAAGAAGGAGCTGGCCTTGAACCCCTCTTAGTCTCCATTGCAAAATCTGTCTGAGGGCTGCCAGAGACACAAAATTCACAGTGGACTGTGAGCTCCCTGATTTTAGGACTCTTCCAGCCCAGGGGCTCAGCTGGCTGTGTCTGTGCTCCTAATAAAACAGTGCCTGGGAACAGTTCCTGGCCCGTGCTCTGCCCAGGCAATGTGTGGGAGGGTGCTGGCTGGCACGGGTCAAAACCTGTGGTCAGAAGTGTGAGAAACAATCAAACTCTATAGATAGCAAGTTCATGTTCAGGCCTGTGCCCTGGCTGGGTTTAGTTTACATGTAGAGAAGGCACGTGCTGGGAGCAGGACTGTTTTGTGCAGATGTAGGAACGTGTGGTAGGAGACATGCACAGCTGAGATGATTAGAAAAAAAAAAAAAGAATAAAAAACTTGATCAAACTGCAGTGTGGTGAGTGGGAAGAGGATGTCCAAGCAAGCTGCAGCCCAGCATGTCTAGGCATGGGTGCAGAGGAACTGGACCTGTGTTCGGTTTGCTGTGGGGTGGTATCTCCCGGGGGTTGCAGCAGAGATGTCCATGGGGAGGGGACATGATTGCCTGATGCTGCCTGACCCGGCAGCAGAGAAGCAAAGGCAGAGCTAGCTCCTGGTCAGGGCACCTAGTGAATGGAAACTATTCTTTGTTTTGAAAAATTCAATTTAATACTCTCCTTTTGATGGAAGCCTGACTATATTCCTCAAACATCCTCAAACAGCTTTTAGAGCAAATGGTTCAGAAATAGTTGTGTGATGAAATTGGTAATGACCAACAAAGGCAGTTTGGAATTAAAGTCTTCACTAATAGACAAGGCTTTTTTTGCAACACAAACCCCCCAGTGCAGAGGTAGGAAATGCCAAAGCAGGAAAGAACAATTTTCTTGGGTTTTTTTTTTTTTTCCATGGCATATCCTTACCTCTCTTTCACATATGTCAGAAATTCTCAACTTTGTAAAGGATTTAGGAAAAAAACCAAACATCCACTTTCTAACCCAAATAATGGGTTGGAAATGGGGTGCTAAAGCACTTAACACTTAGGTAAATATGTTTCCATTGTTCTATTAAATCATAGTTTACTCTTTATAATTGCAGACATTTTAACTTGGCAGGGAAAGCAACGAGGAGCAGACCCTCCCTTTTCATTGCACAGAACTGGAAATAGGTGGCTTTGTAATTGCGTTTGCTTTGTGGACCAGCTGACATCCATGGACCATCAGTGGTCTGCAGATCCACAGCTGAGCAGCTCTCCCAGCCCACACACAGACAAAGCGCTGCTGTCCGGGAGGCTGTCTGGCTCATGAAATGTAAACCATGAGTACTTGGACCTGTGAGAAGATCTCTCCCCTGCCCACTCTCAGCTCCTGTATGAGATATGAAGAGACATCGGAGCGTGTGTGCCTTCAGGGCAGGCTGGAAAATCACCCCCAGTGACTGAGCAGCTTTGGCTCCACATCTTGCAGTAAGGTAGGGAATAGAGAGGGAGCCAGGGACTCCCAAAAAGAGCCTGGGTTTGGTGATGGCTCTTAGTTGGAGAACTTGCTGCTTTCCCTCAGCTCTTGATGTGTTTTAAATGCTATGAGGGCTGTTTAAAAATTATCTTTGTTAATTAGACCATTTTACCCGGCAGCTACATGCTCTAGCTCTGGGCAATCCTGCTTCAGCAGGGGAGTTGGACTAGATGATCTCTACGATCCCTTCCAACTCTAAAAATTCAGTGAAATTCAGATGCACAGATCCAGCTTTGCTGACAGCCATGGTGGGGCTTCTACTTTCATAGCCTTGCTCCCACCAAGTAATCAATCAAACCTGTCTCCTCTCCATCTGTGGATCACTTCACCTCCAGCAACACTGGCTAAGGAAAGCAGGATGCATGGAGCATCCCATGGAGCGTGCACAGACACACGCTGTCCTTTCCCAGCTGCAGCTGCACTGGGGAGAGCCATAGCTCTTTATCAGCCCCCTGGGCAGCCTCTTCCAGGGCTCTGGCACCCTCACTGGGAAGCAGGTTTTTTTCTCATATTTGAGTGGAACTTCCCATGTTCCAGCTTGAGCCAGTTACCCCTCGTCCTCTCACTGGCAACCACTGAAAAGAGTCTGGCTCCCTCCTCCTTCAACCCACCCTTTAGATACTTATAGGCATTGAT
>BJBW01001423.1:392460-418020 GCA_004320125.1 Scolopax mira
ATCATCTTGGTTGCCCTTTGCTGGACTCTCTCCAGCAGCTCCCTGTCCCTATTGAACTGGGGAGCCCAGAACTGGATGCAGTATTCCAGTTGTGGCCTCCCCAGTGCTGAGTAGAGGGGGAGAATGACTTCCTTTGACCTACTAGCCATGCTCTTCCCTATGCAGCCCAGGATTCCGTTGGTCTTCCTGGCCACAAGAGCTGGATTTTTCTGGATTTTTTTTTTTTTTGGTGACCTTTTCTTGGCCAGGTGCCTGCAAATGGGAAGTAAAGCATTGCTTTGTGTTGGATGGGTATTGCCCAGCCTGACAAAGAAGGACCTCCTGTTTGCTTGATCACCTGTGATGCCAGCACGGCTCTGGCCATGTGATGGGCAAAGCCTGGGTCCTCTGTGCAAAGGCCATTCTTCCTCTGAGCTGCAGGTATTGCTTAAAAATGCATTTTTCTTGCCTTTCATAGGCATTTCAGCAGAACCCAGCACTGCAGAGACCACTAGCTCCATTTCTTGACTGAACAGCCTTTGCTTCTGCTGGGGCACACAGCTGGCTCTTCCCAGAATCCAAATTAAACTTTAAATGAAAGGAAAACAGCCCAGAAAGGAATGCAGAGTTTTGTGACATGCTGGCCCAGCTTGGAGGAGCTCTGCTGCACAGGGTTGGCCTTATTTTACTCCCTCTTGATCCTGGTGTGCAATGATGCAAAGCCCCTTTGAATTAAATTATTAAGCTGGTGATAAGAACATCATGCTCAATTTGTTGGCGTTCCGCTAAAATGTCACATACATGATTTATATGGAGGAAGGGATAAAAAGAGGGGTACAATTATGAGGTTGACCCTACATAAATTAAGGACAACTACCCCCCCTCCCCACCCCACCCCAAAGCCACGTTGTTTTTGCTGGGATGGATTGGGTTACAGAACCACGCTGCGTGTGGAAATGCTGAGGGAAGGGGGAGCAGAGGGCTGGATTGGAAGGGGGTGTGGGGTGGCAGCAGGAACCCATGGACTGGGTTGGGGAGGGAAAAAAATAAAGAGTGGGGGTTTGCACAGTTGCTGAACAGCAGCATTGGCTCTTGGCAGTGAGCAGTAAGGGAAACCAGCCCCTACACTGCACTGTGTGTGGTGGTGTTGGGCTTTTGATTTGCCAAAATGCAGCCTCCAAAATGTCTACCCTGAAATATCTCAGTGGAGGGAAGGAAAAGCTGCTTCTCTCTCCTCTGCTTATTATGAGTTACAGGCAGAATAACTGGTACCTGACGTAGGCTCCTGGTTAAAAGCTGTAATAAACACACCCTCATATCTGTCTTCAGTGGCCTTTTCTCCCTGGGCTGCTTAATGCCAAGGAAAGAAGTAATGAGGAGGTGACCATGAGCAGCTGAGGACCTAGAGAGCCAAGGAGCAGGCTGTGAAGATGGATTGGTGGTGGAGCAATGGTGGTGTGAAGGTGAGGTAGCAGATGTGGGAGGACACGCTGAAGCACAAGACATGTCTATGGGTAGCTGGGGCTTGAGAGAAGCTTTAGCTGTTCTCCCTGCCACGTGTAGCATGTGATGTCTTTGGGTCTCTTCTCCTTAAGTAATGCTCATTGTCTCTGCTGGGCCGATGGGGTCTCGCTCTGGCTCTCAAAGGTGATTTGATAAGGACATTATGTGCAGCCCAAAAAGAGCTGCGTTTCCCCATGGGCAGCCCCAAAAACGTGCATTGAAATGGTGACCTACTGGGCCTTCAGCTACTGTGCACTGGACCCCACACAGCCCTCTGAATGCGTCTTTATCTTACCTCGCCATGCTCCCTGCTTGCCTGGGCTGGGGGTCTTGCATCATTCTTACAACACTTCTCAGCCTGACCTGTTTTGCCCTGGGTTGTACAAACAGTCACATGAGTGAATGTTATTCATGTCTCGTACAGAGCTTGCACTATGTCTTGGGCAGCGTATTACAAACTTTTTAAAAGAAAAGCAACTGAATAAAACCCAGTCAGCTTTGCTCAAGGGCCAGCATCCTCCCTTCTTGTGCTGCGGCCAAGGAGGCTCCGACGGGGCTGTAATTTGTAGCTCACAATAGCTCTCTGTGGCAGGCAGGGGATGGAGAAAGCTTCCCTTCATACGGCAGCGACCGCAGGCAAGTGCATCCAGGGGGGCTGCAGCAGCTGGGGGCTGCCGAGGATGCAGCAGCCGGTCTAATGGCTCCTTCCCCATCTCCCAGGCCTGAGACACCCAGGTCTTCAGAGCTCCTCAGGTTTTGCACCCAAAGGTCAAGTGCCAGGGAGCCTGAACCCCCAAGTGACCCATCCCAACTGTTCAGCCCAGCCCAAAGCTCCCAAAGCCCCCAGCACAGACACATCAGCATCAGGCACATTAAAATCTTAATTGTGGTTGAAGCTTTTCTTCCCAAATTTGCAAGGCTGGGTTTACGTCTTTTAATATTGAAGAAATTAAGCTTGATGCTAAGACATACTGGCTTGGTGATAAATGGTGTGTGGAGAGATGTTTTATGGGGCTATCATGGGGCACTTTATCCATTGCTACTTGCAAACTGCCAATTCATTCCTTATTTATTTTCAGAATTGTTTTTTATTGATTCCTTCCCCTTCCATTCCCCCAGACATGCAAAATGAGGGAAGAACAAACAAAAGGAGGTGCTGGGGGACAGGACACGGGCTGGCTTGAGGGATTGTGGTGGGACCTGGTGTGTCACCTCGGGTCACTGGTTGAACTGGGAGGGGTGTTGGGCATCATTACCCCCCTGGGTCCGTGTCAATTTGTGCATCATGAGCTGTGGGTTCAAGTGCTCCTGCTGTATAAACCACCACTGAAGCTGGGATGCTCGTCAGCAAAAATGAGGGTTGAATAAATAAGGGAGAGGGAGAAGAAGGAGCTCAGAGGTGGCGTGGGGTGGGAGAGGGCCCATTAGTCCTTGTCAGGGGTGGGTGGCAACCACTCAGCCCCGCAGCTGCCATCCAGCCTGGCCTGGAGCAAGCCCTTTAATGCAGGTTCAAAATGTTGTTTTAGAGAGGAGAAAGATGTTTTGTAGAGAAAAAAACACAGATGCAGCACTGCTGGAGAATGGTGCTGTGCTGCGAAGCCCTGGGACCACATATGGGGAAGGGTTTGTGGAGTCATGGCACCTCCTGGGGTGGACCATACGGGGACCCAGTGACACAGTGGTGGTGGGAAGGCTGCCGCAGAGCTGTAGAGTTGCCTGCAAGGTGTCCCTCCATGCTGGGGCAAGGAGGATGGCACAGGCCTGTCCCAGGGGACTTCTGCCCTCGAATAGCTGGGCTGTGTGGCCTCACAGTCACCCAGAAACCCCTCAGTGGTGGTTGCTGTCTTGCCTGAAGGTGATCCCAGTCCCTGCAGACAAGGGGGAGGATGGCGTGGGTGGGTGCCTATGACCATGGATGCCACCTCCTCCCCATGCAAGCGCAACTCACTCTGCAAAATCCATAGTAGGGCACAGGAGGGACCACTGCAATTAACCTCAGATGCCTGGACTAATCAGCTGGCACAGCATCCAAACACAGCTCCTGTGAGCCTGGTGAGCAAAAGTGGTGAGGAAAGTGGGCACTTGAGAGCACTGAGTGCCCCCTTCTCTCCCCTCCCCATGGGCATGCACTTTCATTAGAGGGCCTGAATGCTTTTATTTTGCTGTACCACTTTGAAGTGGAAACCAAATTGCATGTCTCCCTCTTCCTCCCAGCTCCCCTGAGCTCTCCTGGTTTTAATTAGTTCCATCTGATGTTCAGAGGCTTCCAAGAAATAGATGTGCTTTTAAACAAGTTGAAAAAAAATGGTGGTGGCAGAGCATTGGGAGCTCTCAGTGACGCACAGGCTGACAAGGGACATGCCATGAGCACAGTGCTCTGCCTGCAGCCAGGCTTCATTTCCCCCTTTGCCCAAGGAGACAGCCCTGCTGTGCACATTTGCCATGCCCATCAGCTGAAGTTTGCAGCCAGGTATCTTTAAGCAGGGTACTGAGGTAAAGGATCATGGAGAAAGATGCCTGATCGCTGTGCAGGCTTCAGGTCTTCCTTCTGATCCAATCCTCCACCTGCTCATGCTTTGCTCTGTGCTCTCTCTTTGTATTTCAGCTTCTCAGACTAGGTTGAAAGAAACAATAATGAAAAAGAAACAATATCTCATAGGCATCTCCTCTCATTGCTTACAGATACCTTGCTGTATAGAAACCTTTGCTGAGAAAGACTGCATCATTCCTGTCGGAGTGTTAAATAACTTTAACATAAAGTCCTAGCTCAGCACAGACACTGGGTGAGCAGAAAAAGGGGCCACAGTCTCACAGGAATGTCACTAGCCAGAGTCCTTTGGGACAACTTCTGGGTTTGCACTGCACATCTCCCCTCCCCTTTTGCTCTGTCCCCTCTCTGTTCCTATGCCACATACGGTCTTCAGGTCAGGCTGCAGGAGGAGGGTTTTATTCCCACACAGGTTAACTTTTACTGTGGTTTCCCTTGTTCTCCTGATAAACATGGCCAGTAATCTTAGCAATGTTTGCTCTTTTGATTTGGGGAACAGTGAGTTGGAGCATATCCCTCTTATCTTGTCGTAATTAATCTGCTGTCTTCTGTTCTGGTTGTCAGGTATTAAGCTGCAGTGTGGCTCTGACTGTGGATTAGGTGAATGAGCTGATTGCAACTGCACCTCCTAGTCCTGCCAGTGTCCCAGTAAAATTCCAGGTTCTCTTGCTGCAGCCTGGGCTCATCTTGCAGGGAAGGACCAGCAGCCTTCTTCAGACAGCCTGTATTACGAGCATTCTATTCGAGCATCTCAAAACCACTTAAAAGAGCCAGACATGGAGGGGTAAGTCTTATCCTGCCAACATGAAATGTGTGCATTTCCCATCTGCCTCCCCCCCATAGGACACCCCAGGGTCTCTCTTCCTCAAGGGGCCCCGATGCTGCAGAAAGCTGCCACTGCTCTGCAGCTGGGGTGCAATTCCCTGGGGGGGCTGTCTCCTGCCTCAGTGATGTAGGGCTTGGGCACCAGCTTAGTGCTGGTTTGTCCCCTTGTCACATGCCCTGCATCTGTCTATCTCGTATTCAGGGACACAGTGACCCTCTGGGTCTGTTGCACCCAAGAGTCACCTCTTGTTATGTCCCCAAGCTGTGGGGTGTCACATACTGACTGATGTTCAGGTACTCCAGGAGTCACACTGGTTGCTCCATGTGTGTGTAGTGCTATGAACTACTTGTGCCTGCCTGCACCCTGACTTTGTCCTTGGCTCCCCGCTTTGCAGTTGCTTACATTTTTGTAGATATTTTTAGAAATGTTAGGTCCTCAGACATCTGTTCATTAAAATCCTCCCTCTCTTGCAATGAGACAGCATCATGCATAACCACAGCCAGCCTGAGCTTTGGAGAGAATACAGCTCAAACCTCCATCTTGCAGCAGAGAGACCTCAGTATTTGGGCCATAGCAGCCAGGACCATACCCCAAAGAGTGCAATACTTGCCCCTTGGGAGCATCCCTAACTGAGATGGCACGGGCTGTCGACCAGCCAGGAAGGGGTTAAGGGTCTGCTTGACCCACAGGGGGCTCTGCAGGATATAAAGGATGGGGCGGGACCAAATCTTCTCTCTTCCCAGAATGGTTGGAAGAGTTGGAAGCCACGTGAAGCACTTTAGAGCTGGAGGTAGCCCTGTGTTTGACCAGACCAGGGCTGGCAGTGGCTTTTTCCATGCTGAAGTTCCAGCAAAGTGCTGGTAAGAGAGCTGTGAAGCCCTGGCCTGACACCCAGGTACTGCTGTCCCCCCTTTTCCCCCTTCTTGAAGGTCAAATTTGCAAAGAGCCTGGTTTTCTCTGTTGGTTCCCCCCCCCCCCCCCCCCCCCCCCCCCCCCCCCCCCGCCCCCCCCCCCCCCCCCCCCCCCGGGAGGCTGGTTGCAAGTAAATACAGAGATTGTGTCTGTTTGGGTTAAATGCACCTAGGTAAGCTATTGCAAATTGTGTTTTCCTTGAGGACTCGGGGAAGGTGTTGGTGCAGGCAGCAAGGTTTGGGCATGGGTCTGGATGAAAGTAACTTGGCAAAGTTTTGGTGGGTTTGGTGTGTAAGGGGCTGGCACACAAACCTAAGAGAGGGCCAGCTTAGTTCCTGGTGAAAAGGGGTAAAATCTCCTTTGGAGACTGGGCAGTAACTCCACTTAGACTAGCAGTAAATGTACTCTTTCAAGACTTACTGTGTACATGCCTGTATGTATTTTGTTTCATTTTTTAATTTAAAATACCTCTAACAGTTCAGTGCATTTGTCTGGGGAGAATATTTTTGTGTTTTGCTCTCAACAAAAGCTTGCCAAGCACAAAAAATCTTCAAATGCCAGAAGTCTGGTGGAACCCCACTCAATTACAGCACATCTCCTGAAGTGATTTCCTCCTCCAAAGAACTCTTCTGTTATCAAGTGTGATTATGTAGTGTCACATTAGTAAGAGCTTTGCAGCTGTGATTCCAGATGCTCTTTCCTGGACAGTGTCCTGTATGTGAATGATTAAAAAAAATAATGAAGCAACAAGCAGATTTCATCACTTGGTCCGTGTTGTATCTGCAGACAACAGACTGGGAGGAGGAGAGGAGGCTTTAAGGGGAGTATTTTAGAGTGTGTTTCAGTGCTCTATAATCTACATTCTATGGAAAAGCTGAAAATGAGTTATATTCATATGCTGTTGCAGAATGTTGTGTATCAGAAACAAACAAAACCCCAAACCCCTGGAAAGCTTAATCCTTTACAACTAGACACTCTAATTTTTTTTCCAGATCTGGTTCAAGACCTGGAATTTGTTTTTTGAAGCCCTGGATGATCTAGGGTCAAGGCTGGCTTGCAAAAGGAATGTGTTGGGGGTAATATAGATTTCCCTCTGAATGAGGGCTGGTACTGACAACTTGCAAATTATGGCTCAGTGCAATCATGGTTAATTAAAGGCAGTCTGTGCTGGTATTGAAAATGCAGTCACCTAATGAGGAAATAGGAAACACCATTGTCTCCTAACTCCTTGATGACTGTGCTTGTTTCTGTTTTGCACTTCATTAGCCCTTCCTCCACAGACCTTGAAGTTTGATCCCAAGAAAGAGCAGTGTTTCTTGCCATTTGGTCTTGGATTTCTTTTTTTTTTTTTCTTTTTTTTTTGGACTTGGGAGTAGACAGAATAGTCTGGATGATACTGAGTAGTGTTGGTTTGCACGTCTTTGGACTGTCTCAGAATGGAGGTTCTCAGCCTGTGATTGTCTTGGCTCTTGGCATATGGCTGAAGAGGAAAGGTGGTGCCTGAGTACCTGATGATGTGTGTTGCTGTGCCAGCTGAATGAGAGGAAAAATGTGGAGTACTCAGTGGAAAACCTCATTTACCAGCCACCTATTTAGTTGCTCCTCATGTAGAAATGTTTGGGTGTTTCAGGGACCCCAAAGGACTTCTTGCATTATATATGTCCTGGTACTCACAGGTGATGGGAATTGTAACATTCAGGCCACCAAACGAGGGCCAAGGGTCTAAAGCCTCCTCTCCTTTGTATTAGCTACTTAACCAGGAGGGACAGACTCTGTGATATGCCATTGATGTAATTCTCCTTTTAAACTTATATATTTATATAATCTGTCTGTTAAAAGGCTGGAAACTCTGGACAGGTGGTTTAATGTCTGGCATTACTTAGGATAGGGCGAGTCTGTCAGAATCGGTCACACCAGTAGTTTGAAATAGCTGTGTTGGGGATTAAAAGGTGCAAGAGAAGACTAAGACTTCAGTGTTTAGCTGAATGGTGCTGAGTTCAGACTCATCCTGTGCCAGTGCAATGTGCTGGGTAACCAACATAGATGAAGTAAGAGTGAGGAGAGCTGACACAGAGCTTTGAAATGTTACTTTCTGCAGAAGACTAGATGATGAGTGGTGTCTTTGGAGGCCCCATATGCTTTGTGCCCTGTGGCTGGTCCTGGAGATGTGTGTCTTCAGGCTCCATCTCAGACCCTCATGGTTTTCTGTTCTACCTGTGCTATGTACCTTCCTCCTCATAGAATTGTAGAGTGGTTTAGTTTGGAAGGGACCTCCCACAGTGCTGTGCTTTTTATCCCCCAGCAGTGCATCAGGCACCGAAATGTATTGGGTTTTGTAAATATATTAACAGTATCACAGAATTTTAGTGTTTAGTAGTTTGGAGAGTGCTCTTGTGTGGGCCCAATCCTGCTAAATGCACAGCATCCAAGGAGACCCTGAGTGCCCTTTCTCTCATCAACTTCTGCACCAGGGTCAAGCCCAATGTGACTTGTACCAGAAATTGAAAATTCAATGTTTGTGTTGCTCTGCAGCTCTCAGTACTTCCCTTGCATGTGCTCTGATCTGGTCAACCCCAGCTGCTGATGGAGTGTGTTGATTCCAGACACCTGGTCTCCCTGAACTTCTCCCTCACCTGCTGGTTCTGCCTCTGTGTCTGTCTCTACCCTCCTGGCCCTTCAAGTTCTCTCAGCTTGTTTTATTCCATCTTTGTTTCTCCTTTTCTTTGTAACTTCTCACCATGCAGATTCTCTTTTCCTGCTCTTCATGCTAAACAGCCTTGGTACAACGTATCCTTCTGATAGCTGTCTGGGAGCTTCCCTTGAAGCTATCTGGGAAAGTAATTTGACTGGAGAGACGTGAAATTTCCGGTAAAAGATGACTCGGTGGAATTGTACTGTTTCAGGTATCAGTTCTTGAATGCAAAGTTATCTATGGCATTGCGGTTTAGTCAGAATGTTTTATTTGAGCTTTGATTTCAGCTGCTTTGATTATAGTGAAAATGCTGGTGAGATAATGCTGAGTCTTCAGAGTAGAACAGAGCCAAATTTAGAAATCTGTTTCACTGAGGATGAGATTTGTTTTTCCAGCAGCTGTGGGATTTCTCCAAGCTTTTGCCTAATTTCATTTTCTGGGTATGATGGTGAGACGCCCTAGCAAATAAGTACTGTATCTTACTGAAGTTTGCAAAATCACATCTTTGTTATAATTAAGGCAAGACTTTGGTCTTACAAGCTAGTCAAATTAATTAACAAGTAGAGTTGAATTATTTGAATACCACTCCCAACTCGCTGCGTGTTTGCAGTCAAATTTTCTTTTCTTAAAAAGTACTTTCTCCTTGGAAAAGGCACACTCTCCTCATTGGTTAGGGGAGGTGGAATTGCCAGTTTAGAAAACATTCTCTAATAGATTTTCATAGCATGCTGGCTTTACTTTAAGATTCCTTTCAGTTGCAATAATATTTTAACAGTTGTTTCTGACAATTGTGGGCAAATATTTGTAGATCTGTATGCTCTCTGTAGTGGATGTTGTCTCTAATCCTAAACAAAGCTCTTAAGACTGTAGGCTTTGGGTTTTCATGGAAGTTGCTTTTCATCATATCTTATGTAGCTATAATTTAAAAGCAAAACAGTGTGAATAAATACTTACAAAATTGATATTCTATCCTATTATAAATAAATATGTGATTGCTGTGATAGAGCATCCTGAGCAGTAAAGTGATAGCAGAACAGTGCTCTGGGTTTCCCAAGATACAGCCTGGTACAGGACAGCATTTAAGCATGTGCTTAACTTTAAACATATGAGTAGTTGCATTGACCTCAATGCATCTACTATGGGTTTGAAGTAAAGCACTGGCTTAACTGCTTTGTGTGGTTGAAACATATAAGATTTCCATAAATCAGAAATGACTGCATTCCACCTTTCAGCCCTGCAGAAAGCCATTTTAAGTCCTTTAACATGCGCGTTTTGCCACATTGTGTGACCCAGCGAGCTGTCCTGAAGGCAGCCTTTGCAGAGAGTATCTCATAATTGTCTTCACCTGAGTATGGGGAAGCTGAAGAAGTTCAGATTTTAATTAGTCCTCTGGTACGCTGCTTCCACATGGTGTTGTATGTGAGCCCTCATCGAGGACTGGCTGTGGGGAGAGGAAGGAGCTGGTCTGCAAAACCCTTCTGTGGGAGAAAAAAACCCACACGTGTTCTCTTGACTCAAAGCAATGTTGCGTTGTACTGTTTTAAAAAAAGTGTTTATAAAAACATCTTTCACGTTTTCGTGCAGGTTGCACTGGGAGATGTGAAATCCTTTTCCTTTTCCTTTCATGAAGAGCAGCAGGAGCAGGAGGTAACTGGTTAGCTTTGCGGCTCAGCTGGTAGACTGTCTGGAAGGGGGCCAGGGGGCCTGGGTTCAGTCCTCTGATAAGTCATCAATTTCTTTCTCACCAAAAACATCTGGTTTGGGATGCTGAGTTATGAGCTAATATTAAATACAAAAGTTTATAGCATCACATATATAATATTGTTGATTAGAAGCATCAAGTAAAGTAATTGACCAGAGGGGACTTGGTGTGAGCAGCTGGTAGAGCATCTGGAGGGGAGCCAAGGGGCCTGGGTTTAATTCTCAGGTCATCTATTTCTTTCTCACCAGAAACATCTGGATTTGGATGCTGCAAAGCTACGGCCTATTGTCTCATGCAAATGTTTCTGGGATCACACTTTTTTTGTGGTAACATGATTCCAGGAACATTTCCATTAAGTATTTATACCCAGAGAATCCTGTAAGAGGGACGAGGAGAAGGTGTGTTCCCGCACCCTGCTAAAATCAAAAGCAAGGATCACTTCCGTGGAGCCGTGATTTTCAACCAGATTCTGTATGGAGGCAGTTTTGAGAAATCTGAAGCACATGCTTAGGTTGGATTTGCAAACCTGACATTGCCCTGAAACACAGCAAATTAAAGTGATGTCGTTTTCCGGGGTCACTGGGTGCCAGGGTGCTGTGTAAGGGAGGTGTCCCAGCCTGGTGTTGGTTGGAGGAGCCCCCCAGGCTCTGAGCTCTCTGGACACTAGGTGTCAGAAGAGGTTCATGCTTCTGCTGGCTGAAGCCTGCTGGGGGTCCCCTGCCTCCCCCTGCTGTCACCAGCCCCAGGGGTGGCACTGCCCGGGGTGTGGGGAGACCCCGCTAAGGGGACCTGTGCCCTCTGCAGGAGATGCACTTCTCTCCTTTCTGAAAATACTTCAAATTGTAATGCTCAATAAGCAAAAAAGGGAGCTCAGGTTTACAGCAGGCTGTGGCTGCTCTCTGCTTGTCCTTGTCCTTGCTCCATTGCAGTGGGAAAGCGGAGGCCTCTGGTCAGTCTGGGGAAATGGAGGGTAAATGCCCCCAGAGGGAAAGGAGGCCAATTCCTAAAAATGGCTTTCTACTGGTGCTACAAAGTCCTGCCTGGGTTTCCCAGACAATGGTTGCTGTTGGCAAGTGGTGGACTGGATCTCAGCTGTGGCAAGCTTGGTCCCCACTGGTAAGTGCACTAAAGTGACACCGATTGGTAGGAGCTGGAGATCTGTCCTCTGTGAATTAAATCAAGGAGTTATTAATAACTTAGCAGCGAGTGTGGTTTGCAGGTAAGCAACCAGGATGGAGGTATGGCACACAGCTCAGAAAGCTACGGTTTTACACCATTCTGCTGTCTGTCAACCTCAGCTGTTACTTTTTGGTGGCTTTATGCCTGTGTAGTTTTGCCAGAGTCTCTTCTGAGCTGGTGGAGAGATGGCTCTGGACTGAGCTGTTCCCTGGAGGAGCCTGTGCTTGTGAACCTCTGGCTCACTCACATACTGGAGTTCAGATGTCCAATCTCTTATTTAGCTACCCTCAGTTAGCTATTGAGCAGTGCTAATGTGAGAAGATACCGAGGAGTGAGCCTTGCTCCAGTTGTTTAGCATTTTTGCCTTTAATTTATTAGGAAGAGGTACAGCCATCTCTAACTATTCTGCCAGATTTCTCACGAGGGTCTCATCTTGGTTTTTGTTTAAGCAGTAAGTGGCCAAATGGAAATAAAATGTTAGTCTACCTGAGTTTACCACCTGAAATGGTTTAGAATGTCATTACTGGGCTAATTCCACCATTCCTGCCCCTTCCCCTGAATAAAAATACCATTTAAAAAAAAAAAAATCAGAATGGGACATTTTCCAGAGGAATATTACATTTCTAAGTATGGATTTTAACAGCCAATCTCAACCAAACAATGTACTATATGGTGCCAGAAATAATAAATCAGTGCAGTCCTCAGGACTGAAATGGAGAATTCCCTCTCCCCTTGTAACTCCTTGGAACTTTAATCTGAAATATGCCACGAATCAAAGGATGACTTATTGGTACACAGGAATTCCCATGCTTGGTCAAATCTGATTTCCACAGAGTCTAGCACTCCGCTGCTAGTGGTGGCCAGAACCAGATGCTGGGGAGAAAAGACCAAAAAAGAGTTTTTAGTGGAGGTATGTTTGCAGTAATGTGTCTGCAGAGAACACTTAATTTTACTAACTTTCATCAATTAGGAGGGACTTCAGTGCACCTGATCTTAACCATGCAGAAATTGCTGCCTGGTCCTGCAGACTTCCTTAGTGGAGAGAGACACAGGGGTCTCCAGAAGGCAATTCACCCCCTTCTAAGATAAATTAAGGCTTGTTATTGATTTGATTAGAGAAAGCCTTGATGTTATCTAAAGGTAAGTGCCTCAGCTAAGGCGTGAGGAATCCTAGTGACCTTTTTCTGCCCATGAAGGTGGATGCTTCATCCTTTGAGGGTCTGAGCTATGGAGGGTCTAAGCTATGTTCACCCCCAGATGATTTCATTGTTACTGTGAGGGCTTTAAGAGTGGGAGGGGAAGTGGTCCAGTGACTCATACACAGGACTGTTGCTCAGTTTCTGGATGTCTTCTATAATTTGGGGCAAATCTGATATCTTCAAGGCTATTGGGAACTCCCCATTTATTGCATGGAGACGGTGAAAATGGTTGCAAACAAGAAAATTCTTTTTCATGAAGGTGTTGCAGGGTTGGAAATGGTCCTTTTTGCATCTGTTCCATCTGCCTTGCCCTTGAGAGGGATCTTTTAAGGGCTTTTTCAGTGGCATTTTATCTATTAAACCTTAATCCAACCCTGGCTGTATTTTTGGGGGTTGATCAGTAGGGATAGGTGATGAATTTGGTTTCAGAGCTGCTTTTATAGATGTGTCATTCCTTAGTTTGTCTAAAAGGCCCATTTTTTGGATGATGAGCCTGTTCCCTTTCTGCTTTGGCTGAAGTGGTATAGATGGGGTATTGCACCAGGGCAGGATGTAAGCAGAGTTCATCTTATGGCTTAGTGCTGCTCTCACTTGGATTTCACAGTAGTCACCTTTAGTTTGCTTATTTTGATCACTGGGCAGTGATTTTTTTTTTTCCAGAGCTGTCCTCAATGACTGCACTTTCTCGGATACATATAATTCATTCAGAACTTGTTTACTTCCTCTGTTTTTCACTGCACTGTATTTGTCAGGATGAAATTTGCTCTTTATGAAAGAGAGACGTTGTTGTTTTCTCCTGACTCACCTTCCTGTATAATTATCTAGCTCCAATGTGCCCCAGGCTATGTAAGATCTCAATATTATTGTTATTAATAGCACTCCCCCATCCCAAGCATGTACATTTGCAGCAACTTCCCAGCATGTGCAAGCAAAGCCAACCACAGAGTCAACAGGAGGACTCCATTATACGTGTGCTTAAGTGTTTGCAGGCACCGAAGCTTAGATTTTCACAAGCAATTAGTGATGTTGTGTGCCTCAGCTTTGATGCCTCATTCAGCACATTTTAGACGGGGCTGTTTATTGCAAAGTGCTGAGCTCTCACCCTTTGAGCGTCGGGCCCCTTTCAGGTGTCTGGCTGGGCAATCAAAAGTGGTCAAATACTGGAATTTTTTTAGTCAGTCAGCTCATGGATTAATTGTCAAATGGTGTATATCTCTAAATGCCTTGAATGCTCAATGAATTACCATATATGATCTTCACACTCTTTTCTTACAGTCCACATCCTCAGCTCTTTTCTGTATCTATATTAATGCCACTCTCTCAGGATCACATGTGCTTTCATGGGATATATTTGTCATTTAGCATACACTGCGGTGTGCTAACCCATTTCTGTCCTTCTCTAGGCAATATATTGTATCTGTAGATATTTATCCCTATTTGGAAAAAAAAAAGTATTTTAAAAGCAGTCATGTGGAAATAGAGCACTGAGTTTATTCTTTTCCGTTATTGTATAAAAGTACCACCTAATCTATCCTTACAAAATGCTGCTTGCTTGTTGGCCTGGAGACAATAACAGTTGTTTGGACAACTGAATAAAATACCTTTTCTTTTCAGTGTATATCCTACAGGTATGTCTTAACAGAGGAAATTCCATGACAGTGTTGCCAGGCTTGTCTAAGCTCATGTTCAGGGCTGGGTGCCTGAACAGTTTTGAGGTAGGCACATCCTTTTCCAGTTAGTATGATTTTTATACTTTATTTAATTCTTTTATGTGAAGAAATCCTGGGTTAAGCTTAGAATTGGAGAAGAATTAAATGACTTTTGAAGAGAGTACTGGCTGTCTGCTGGGAAAGGCAGCATAAAAGTGAGACCTGGGTTTGAGTTGTGTTTTGATCAAGAGCCAGTTTCAGGTGCTGGTGAATAGGATTTGAGAGTGGGACTCGTACAGCTGATCGTACAGTCTGTGCAGCTTAAGCTGAAATAATAAAGCCCAGGATCGTGCAAATATTTCAGTGGGAGCTGGAAACCTGGGCTGGATCTGGGCCCAGGGCTGCGGTGAGGAGCTGGGGCTGTCTTGTGGCCCACATGGAGGGAACCCATCAGGGGATTGCATTAGGAATATAATGAGCTCTGTTTGATTCTGGATTAACTTTGTCTGGCAGTTAACACGTGAGGCATTTTGGCAACGGTGAATCCTGTTCCTTTTCTCCAGTCCTTCTCCTTAGGGCAGATTTCAACAAAAAGTGAATTCTTTGTATGTGCTGAACTCTTTGGAAGTCTTTAAAGGCCTGTGGTTCAGATGCAACTTTCCCATCAGTGCCCAACAGATGTGTTATAAAGTGCTCATGAACTAAGTAGAAGTGCTGCTGTTTTGAACTCCTGCAGACAGTCAACAGATTCACATGGGAAATTAAATGAGTGTAATTTTGTGGAGAGATACTGCACACGGCTGCTAAATGAGCACCACAAAAATAAAACACAACCAACAAGGGCTGTTTGATGGAGCAGCTGGGGAGGGGCATAAATGACAGCTGAAGGATATGATGACTTGTAAATGGGCTCCTCTGGTTGTTTAAAAACTTCTCTCCATTTAGAGAAGCCTTGGCATTTGGTGGGAGCCTGCAGGGATGCCTTTGGGGTGGAAGAAAGCCCTGTAGAGAGGGGATTTGAAGGGCTGGTGGAGGAACAGCATGCGTCAGGGAGATGTAAAGGGACTGTAAGTCAGGGGAAGCTAGAGGGGGTTGGAAGTCCTGAAGCATGCTGGGCTGCATCAAAAGAAGTGTGGACAGCAGTTGGAGGTGATTCTGCCCCTGTGCTCCACTCTTGTGAGATTCCATGTGTGTCTAGCTTTGGACCCCTCGGCACAGAAGGGACATGGACCTGTTGGAGCTGGTCCAGAGGAGGCCACCAAGATGATCACAGGGCTGGAGCATCTCTGCTGTGAGAACAGGCTGAGAGTTGGAGTTGTTCAGCCTGGAGAATAGAAGGTCTTCCAGTCCCTAAAGGAGCTCCAGGAGAGATGGAGAGGGATTCTTGATCAGGGAGTGGAGCCACAGGACAAGGGGGAGCGGTTTTAAACTGAAAGAGGGAAGCATTTGGTGATATCTTGGGAAGAACTTCTTGGCTGTGAAGGTGGTGAGAGCCTGGCTCAGGTTGCCCAGAGAAGCTGTGGCTGCCCCATCCCTGGAGGGGTTCAAGGCCAGGTTGGATGGGACTTGGAGCAACCTGGTCTGGTGGGAGGTGTCCCTGCCCAGGGCGTGGGCTTGGAACTGGGTGACGTTTAAGGTCCCTTCCAACTCAAACCATTCTTTGGTGATAAAGGGAGGCTGTGAGGATAATTGATATGATATTCAGAGGTATGGCTCTGACTCCAGGTCATGGCATCTGTTATTGCCCCATCCAGCACGTAGAAATCCAAGCCTGTCCTTCACTGCTCCTTGCTGCGCAAGGATGCCAAATGGTTCCCATTGCATGAACTTTCCAGGAGCTCTGTGGCCTTGTTCTGATACCACAGGAAGCTCAGGCTGTCTCCAAGTTTGCATAACCCCAACCTCTGCCTCTGCTCAGTTTTGAACCTCGCCTTCATCTATAATACCCAATTAGTATTTTGAAGTGTGTGTGTGTAAAAGCCAAACAACCTTTCAGGCTGTAGAAAAATGATTCTTTACTTGGATGGAAGTTACTGCTTATAAATAAATTTACATTTGTAATGCCTATTTAAAATAAAAAATCAAGTTGTATGTGAACCATCTAAACAATATTGAAATTACTATTCACCTGTCATGTAACTTATAAATCAGGCATTAGCCATCTTAATAAATTTGGTATTAGTAATATAAACTGAATAAGAACTTCTGGAAAAAGAAGTGAAATTTTGTAGCTTGGAGCATAGTGACATGAAAACAGTTTTGAGGACAATCTGGATTTTACTTCTGTTTATGGCCCAACCCTGTTTCCTTGGAAGGACAAGTCAACATTTGATCAAGGGATCCAAATCTTGGTCTTGTTTCTGTTACTGAAGCTTCTGTTGTGATCTCTTATTCCCCTGTGTAAATGTTAACAAAATCACAAATTTCCATGGATTTTAGTATCGTTCCCCCGACTTTGGTCAGTGAATGGGAGAGCAGGGACATGTCTGTGGAGCACAGGGTATTTCCTGAGAACACAGAAACCATTCCCTGGCCTAAGTGTTATGGGCTCCTTCTCATTCACATCCGATGCGAATGCATTCCCCTCTTTGCTGGGAATAACCGCTTGACCATCTGGTTTATGTTTGTTTTGCTCCTGCTGACAAGGAGGAGAACACTGGGGAAGGGCTGGGGAGGAAGGGTCTTGCAGGAGACCTGTTCCCTGTGTAAGCTAAGCCCCATCAGCAACACGCCGGGGGCCCTGCAGGCACTCCCCCCTGACCTTGCGTGGCCTCTATTAGCAGAAGCAACCTGGCACCCCAAGCAGGGAGATCTGTGGTATGTGCTGGCCCGACATCTGTTGATAGTATGGGCTGGGTCATAACAAGGAGCTCTTTAATCACATAATGAAAGCCACATTCCTGTAATTGTATAATATACGGACACAGCTTTGTAACATCACTTGTCTGAATGTGATACAAATTGGATGCAGAAGCTTAGCCTCTTTGGCAACAGCTTAGTTGAGGATTATTATTTTTATTTATAATGTAATTTCAGTTGACTCCCTCATTTGATGCCCTTGTATTTACCTTGATACTGCATTGGGATTAACCCCTTAAAGCTCTGCTCACCTTGACGCTGTCTGTAACCAGGTGACTGCACAGCTAATGGGCAGGCTGAGTCCTGGTTCACTGGTTTTGATATCTGGGTGGATAATAAATGTATTCCCAGCTTGAGCAGTTATAAATGGCTTGTTCTTCAGAGCATGAAGTAGCCATTGGTTGACTGGGATTTGGAAGGAGTGTTGTACAGGCATTCTTGTACCCTTTCCATAAATAAATATGGCCAGAAAGAAGAGATGGGAGAGCTGGTGCATCTGAGACCTGACAGACTACCAGCAGATTGGCAGTGGACCTGCAGAGGACCTGTTCTGTTGGGAGCAGAGCCATTGCTGCTCTCTGTTCGTTGGGAGAGCAAGACACAAAGCACCTTGTCCAAAGGTGGGACAAGGCACCCTTAGTATGGGGCAAAATGGGATAGAAATCTCTTCATCTAGCAGCTGATGACTTAAACTCTGGTATTCTGATGTTGACTTGCTTTGCTGCCCCTTCTTAGGAAGAAGGGTTTGATTTCAAACGGATTCATTCTCTGCCTTCTATGAACTGACTTTTCTTGCTGCAGTCCTCAATCCGTGTGGGACAATACAAACTAGGAGCCCAGTCTGCTGAGATGTTTTACAAGCTGCAGTGAATGTGAATTAAAAAAAAAAAATCATACTTGAGGAGGGAAGTGGAGGAAGGAAGACACTTGATTGCAACAAGAATCAATTTCCTCCACTTGCATTCCCAGCTATTTTTTTTCTCCCCTGATGATTATGGGTACTGTTTCTGGTTTAATTGGGGATTTTCCCACCCAGTGCTGAAGCAGGCTGAAAGTTGTGCAGCCTTTTCCCCTTCCTCACTTAATCACCACTGGGCTTTTCCAAGGTGCTTTGGCTGACTTCTTGCATTGTCATCCCATTTGAAGTGCAACAAAATATTAATTTATTGAACTGTACTGAGGTGTGCACTTGTGTTTCCTGTTCCCCAGCTGAAACCTTGAGGTCACATAGGCTCTGGTTTTGACCTTTAGGTTTGAGCAGCTCTTAACTTCACACCGGAGACAGTAGAAGGGCAAAGCTGCATGTCCTGCTGTGTTTCTCTTGTGCTGGCAGTGGTATTTTAGGGCAGCCTTTTGTTGGATATCTCAAAAATTAAATGCTGTAGGCTGTATTTCACAGGCTCTAACTAGGGACACAGGAAGGTACTCTGCAGAGGCCAGAGGGTGAATCCTTAGAGAATGGGGAAGAGTCTTCCTCTCTACTGTGCTGTGCTGCTCAGCCTCCTGCCAGCCTGCCGTGGCACAAGGATGCAAATAGATTTGCTTGTGCCTGTACCAACGAAACTAGTAAAACTGCTGGAGTGTGTAAATCTCTGCTGGGTAGAAACCACCTGAAATGAGGAAAGATCTGTGGAAGAACCTCTCAAAAAGCCTAGAAACCCTGTGGGTCTGAGCTCTTTGATAGCATCCTAAACTGGATTTCAGCAGCCCTGCAGTTTGGAGGACACTGGCTGAATGACCTTGGGAAACTTTTTTCATCTTCTTTGGTTTCTGGAGCTATTGAAGTGAAAGCTCTTTTAAAGACGCATAAATGTTAAGTGCCCAAAATGAGCAGTGTTGGAGATTAGTGTTTCCTCTAGCAAAAATCCTTCTCTGAGGGGGACCTGAAGAAGAGGGTGGACTTAGCTGACCTCCTTTGGAGCAGACCAATACAGCCGACAGCCTGAAGGTGTTACTTAGACCCACCTCCTGGTGTAGGTGCATGTGTACCTGCATGTATCTGAACTTGTGTCCACATGCTGCATGCATATATGTCTGGTGGACCATATGGATGCGTGTACAGGCACCTGCATGTGTGTAGCTGTAAAACTGCTTCTTTTATAGTTGTGTTTCTTTCTGGGGAGCAAAGGGTGTTAAATGAGAGAGAAGAAAGTTGTTGAGGAGTATAGAAATGGTAAGAAGGAGACAATGTATTAGAGTCAAGTGGTCTGAATGTGAAATTTCACTCTTCAGGGAAAGCTATGGGCAGACAAGAAACAGTATTGGCACGGGGAATACTTCCACTGCAGGCCTAGAAAGCCTACACCTAGCACTGATGGTATGATGATATCTGTCGAATCTGAATAGCTTCCCTTTCATAATGATGTAAATTAGTGAGATCATGCAGTGCCTTCATATAGAAATATGCTTTGTGATTTGTAAAATCTGTATTTGTGTTAGTGACGGCACCAAATTAGGGAGAAACCCCTGTTTGGTTTGGTGTGACCCCTGATGCTTTTTCATCCCTATCAAAAAAGTAAATGTTCTTGCTAAATATGTTTTAATTTAACTCCTGGCTTAAACACTTTGGTTTAGAAAAGACATCAAACATATTTAAAACATGAAGTTGCCTCTGGAAAAGTTAGCATAGTTCAACTCTGGGGCACCTGCCCCTTATCTAGAAGTGAATTACTATTCAAAATTTAATTTCAGGTTTTTCCCTTGATGGAAGCATTAGAGGAATTTGACCTAAACTTGTGAAGGGCTTAAATCAACCCAAACCACCAAACTGTTAATGAGCAAGATTTCACTCTTAGCTAATGCTTGCTTGGTTTCTATATCAGCTTATCCAGTGATGTAGCAAGAGGTTTGAATCTGGACCACAGGTCAATTTTATTTGGGTAAAATCTCCTTTTCTCCAAGGACATCTCCTCTTCTGCATCATTATCCCAGTGTTTCAGGATGGTGCCTGGGAGGAGGTGTGCTCTGCCTGGCTGCACTGGTGGAGGGCCACTGTGCTCCCTAATTATCAAAAAAACCCCAACCAAACCATACAGTGCCCAGGTAACTCATGGCTTTTGAGATACTATCTGGGATTATTTGCAGTATTTGGAGATCCTTATCTGTCAGCCCCTGAGGGCGTGTTAAATCTCAGCCGAAGTTTACTGTCTTGGTTCTGAAATAATTCGTATTGTTTCTGTCAGGGGAAGGGAGCCCACTTGCAAATGCTTGTGAAGGAGACAACGTGGATTTATATTCTAATGGGGGGAATTTGGCTGTGGGACATCTGAGTGAATACAATCTGAGTTTCATTAAGGCTACACCTCATTCTTTTAATTAACTTCTTGTTCTTGTCCTTGGTGAAGTAGTAATTATTTTTTAATTAGCCCAACGCTGCATTGCAGAGCTAGCCAACCCTAGCCTCGTCTCAGAGAGGTGTCATAAGAATTAAGTTAATTAGCTTGTCACCATCCCTGTAAAATATGGCTGTGTTTGGCAAAAAGGAAAAAAAAAAAAAGACCCTTTGCTGTTCCAAGGTTAATTAAAAAACATGGTGCACAAGAGTGTCAGGTTGGGGAGAGGCAGATCCTGGGGTTTGGCTGGTGCTGTGATTTGTATCTCATGTGGACTTGGAGGCAGAAAAATCTATGTATTGCTGGCATAATTCACTGATTCTTGGTGGTGCCCTCGCAGCCTGGGGTGAGCTCTGCAGCTGGGCTGTGGGATCTGAGCCTGTCACTGTATTCTCTTCTCTGCAATTTCTGCAGTTTTCACAGGTGAACAAGTATTTTTCAGGTTTCAGCATCTTGATGAATCTGAGTATCTGACCAGAGGAACAAAAATCCCATAAACGTTTAAGGATTTGTAGAACTGATCCATCTCTCCCCAGTTGTTTTGATTAAACTGATGCGAGTTCTGTAAAAAACAAACTTTAGGATTGAAAAAGCTATTTTCTTTGACAAAAAGTCCATCTTGGTGAGAGATTTCCCACTAGCTTTAACAGCAGCAAGCCCTGGTCCCTGCAGACCCGGGTCTCTGTAGGAAGCATGCCCACAGGTGTGCTGTGGCAGCTTCTCTTGCCCTCACAGAGAGCCCAAAGAAATTAGGCTTTTTCTTCAAGCCTCATCTCATGGTTATTTGACAACTCAGCGTTAATTTTTTTTTGTTTGTTTTTTAAAAGGCAATTTCCAGCTTTCCTGATTGAAGAGATGAACTTGAATATATGATTCCTGTGGGATTCAGAGCTGTCTCCTAAATCTCCCCAGATGATAATGGCGCTGCTTTCTTTGCTCCAAGGGAATCCTTTTTTTCTATGTTGCCAATTGCTGCTTCTCCTGGATGGACTCGGACTATTTGTTAATACTTTTCTCTGTGCAGTGTCCCAGGAAGGATGGTCCTGACATCCCTCCTGCTTGCCAGGGATGGGCTGAGGGTTAAATTCATACCATCACTTTTCAGAAGCAATTAATTTGTACGTGTGACATTTAATCAAGGGTGAAGGAACTCCAGCAGCCAAAGGAGCAACTACAAGGGTTGGGTGGACTGGACATGCTACCTGTTGGTTTGGGGTTCACATCAGAGTGATGTGGCTGATGCTATAGAAGGGTGGGGTTTTTTGTGATTTACGTGAGCTTAAAGGACCAGATTCTGATTTTAATTCTGGCTTATGTGTGAAGAGTAGGAAGGGAAGGCAAGAAGCTCTTGAGGAGCTCTTGGCACAAGATGGAGATGCTCTGTAGGTAGAATGGCTTCAAATCAGCAGTTTGTTGGTGTGAATTACTTCATGATGGTTTGCAGGATCAGCCTGTGGCACAGGGATGGACAGGACAGGATGGCACATGGGACTTGGAAGCAGCAGTCCTGCCATGAGTGGAGATGGGGAACGAAAGTATGAAAGGAGCAGGGTGAAGGCTCTGAAAATGGCATGGAAGATGTAGAGCTTTAGCCCTGAATGGACATCTGGAGCTGCCTGTGAGAGTACAGTAACGCTGGGCCACTGTTAGTCACAGGCTAGTGCAGAACTGTCCAGGGGATGGTCTGTGTCAGAAATGTTAACTCCCTCCTTCTCTGTCTCTAGCAGGTATTCCCTGGCTTGGCCAACAGCCCTCACTGGGCCTTGTGACGTTTTTGAATGATGTTGAGTCAGTTTAGAAAAGGCTTCTTCATTCCTTGATGTATTGTAGCCATTGGCTTTGTGGGGTTTAGAAGAAACTTCTGTGGAGAAGCTCGTACCATAAATGTCTGTCTGACAATTCTTGAGGATTTCTTCAGATCAGAACTGAAGATCTTTTTGTAAAGAGATTTTTAGAATATTTCATAAACTGGAAATATTTTAAGTTAAAGTTTTGATGCATATGGACATAGTTTCATATAACTTTTCCCCAGAAAATTCTACGTCTTCACTGCAAAGTAATCATCTTTGATCAGGAAATGGAAAGCTTTATGTCACAAATATAAAATCATTCAGGTTAGAGACCTCTGCTTTTTTCATTGCAAAGTCAACATTTTCTGTAGGCAGCAGGCTGCTTTTGTAAAGAATGCTATATAATAAAAAAAAAAATTATCTATCAGTAAAGCTTTGAGAGAAAACTTATGATCAGCCCTGCTCTATAGCAGCTGGCCACCATCAGAGACAGGATACCGGGTAGACAGGCCCCTGGCCTGATCCAGCAGAGTGATTTTTATATTCCAATGTAAATAATCATTTAAGAGGTAACTGTTTGGGGCTCCCTTAAGCTTTCAGCTGGGGGTCTGCAGGCTCTGTGTTTCTAGCTCAGACGAGAAGGGTCTTAGAAAAAACTGAAGGGGAAAAAATAATTCCAACAACCCCAGTGGTCTCCTTCAGAGAATAAGGATATTAACTTCGGCTTTAATAAAAACATAATGTTAACTAATCTACTGTGAAGAGCTTCAACTGCAAACCATAGCAATTTACCAGTGAAAAATTGGAAAGGGATTGAGGATTGGAGGGAACCTGCAGTCATTAGCTGCAGATTAAACATGAATTAAACTGCTTCTGATTGTGTCAATCCATCCATCACGAGGATTGTGCCTTTCCAGCATTCCTCTGCTGAAGGGAAGAAAAGAAAGCTTTGGCTGGATTTGATGCCTTGCTGTGGTGGAGATAACAGGAGGAGGTAGGATGTGGGGTGGTCATGAGTGATTAGATATTCTGCAGCATTTAAACTGGTCAAGGCTTCTGGTGTTCCTGGTTCTGCCACTGCAAATACTGCTTTTAAAAGTAACACTTCTGTTTCTGTGTCCCAGAACATACATCGTGGCCACGCATCTCTAGGACAGGAGAAGTGTGAAATGAGAAGGGTTTCCAGCAGTAAATTGGAATAATGCTGCATTCCCAGGTGGAGAGCAGAGACATCCACTCCAGCTAAACTTCTAGAACAAGGTCAAGGTTGGTTGAAGAGCAGCACTGGGATCGGGTCCGCTCCGTGCTTGTGTATTTGTTTTTTGTTTCCAGGCATTTCTCACTGGTGTGGGGAAGTCAGTGTCACGCAGGTAGCTTGGTGGTGTGTCAGAGAATGGCTGACTGGATTCCTCAGGTCTCTGCTCAAGTAAGAGTCACTGGAACAGCCTCCTGAAAAAAGACCTGTTCCTCTAACATCTCATAAAGTGTATGCATTTTATTTGGTACAACTGATTGTATTTATTATCCACATGGATCCTGTTGCAATGCAGATGAACACTCTGTCAGAAATGACTAGAAAGTCTGAACCAAAAGCCTGTGTCCCATTTTTTGAGGGCATCTGGACCTTGTGAATCACCTTTGCCTGGAACTGTGCTGTAGTAATGGATAACCTAATTCTGAAAAATTTTCCTGCTTAAATTGGAGGGAGGTTTGGATTTTCCTTCCCCCTTCAGGATGTTTACTCCTAATCACTCAGTCTTGCCTGAAGAGACAGAAAAATGTCAGCAACCTGCAAACATCCAAAAGACCATTCCAAATTGTGTGAACAATAAGCAGAAATGAAATCCTAATTGCATGGCATATGGCTCATCCTTACAAACCTTGGTACTCAAAGAGCTGAGAGGTAATAACCACTCAAACAAAGTGGAGGATGTATTAAGGCGATGCCTGTCTGAGCTATCAAGCCGCTTGCAAGAAACACATAATCCCTTTTAATCTCATTCCTTGCATTCCGTGTAGCTGTAAGGCTGCGTTTCAGTAAAACTGATTTTCTAGTTGATGAGCAGAATGTAAAGGAGCTGGGAAGATGCTCCCAGCTCACTGTAGAGCACAGCAGGTTGGTTCCCATATTTGCTGTATCAACAGGGGAGAGGGGCCAGGCTGTAGCCCCAGCCCAACCTGCTGTAGGTTTTTAAACAGAAGGATCAGGAGTAGTCTTTTTCCTGTGGTGTTAGACCAAAGGGCCACTTATGGCTTTCTGGTACGTGGCCATGTGAAATTGGTGGTGTCTTCTCTAACCACAGTCCCCCAAGGTTTTTCCAAATCCTCCACCAGATTTCTCTGTCATCCCTGTTGTTCGTAGAGCTTTTGGACTGGTCAGTAGTCAGCTGGGGTTGTGCCTTCTGTACAGAAATAGGACTCCAAGTGATAATTTTACTTTAGCATGGCAAGGCATAAGGCTTTTTCTCTGAGAAGGGAAAACAGAAAAACCAAAGTCATCCCCAACCTGAACACTTCCAGTTCCTGAGATCTTCACAACTGAGTGAGCTGACATGGCAAATGCTGACCCTTTCAATTGAGAGCAGTCAGTGTACAATATAAGCAGCCAACTGTGGTAGACTTGTTTTCCCATTGGGAAAACAAATTAGGTTGTACCTTTGAGTGCTTTACTACGCACCCAGATTTAAGAGAATGAGCAGCGTGGGCTCTGGGGAGGATGTCGTGTTGGTGGATTAGCCTAGACTTGACCAGGCAGCATGTTAAATCCTGATGTATAGTTGCCTATGTCCAAGTTGGTTTTCATTTAGGAGCGGGGCGGAGGTTGCAGTAACATCTGCCCTGTTGAGCAGGACCAGCTCCTACTTTATGGTTCAGATGAAACCCACTTAAGGTTTAACATGTGGAAGCAAACTCTGCTTCTATCCAGACACTTGTATGGGTGATGTTGTGTGAATGCTTCCAAGATAGCAATTATAATAAAAAGTAAATCCACCTCCACCTCTCAGCATTTCCCCGGAGACTAGTGGGATTTTTAGCTCAGCTTCAATCCTAATCAGTGTTCTTCTCTTTAATAATCTACTGTTTGAGAATCTTAAATTGACCCTATTGTAGCTGTTTCATCTCAGTGAAATGAATAGGTTCTTTGAGCAACTCCATGTTTAACAAAACTATTCCACAATTGGATCAGTCTGCAGGACTTAGTCTGAAGTGTTCAGAAGAGCTTGGAAGGTGTGGGAAAGACTTGTGGCAAGTCCTTTTCTTGTAGTATCTTCACCTTGTGCTCTAAGCAGCAGCCTGGGGTTTATTTTTGCTTGCATGGCAGAATAAAAAATTGAATATGTGGGAATTGTCATTGGGGGAACAAATTGAAGCTTATATGGGAGTTATTTC
>BJBW01001425.1:0-22151 GCA_004320125.1 Scolopax mira
ATCCATTGAGCGCCACTCTTTGGGACCTTCCAGCCAGCCAGTGCTTGATCCAGCAGATCATCCAGGCTGCGTGCAGCCAGTTTTTCCACAAGAATTCTATGGGGGACAGTACTGAATGCTTTTCAAAAGTCCAGGTATACAATATCCAGCCTTTCCTTCATCCAATAATCAGGTCAGCTTGTCATAGAAGGAGATCAAGTTCATCAGGCATAAGCCCATGCTGAATAGACCTGATCTCCTGGTTGTCTATTATGTGGCTTGTGATGGCTCTCAAGATGGCCTGTTCCGTGCTCTTCCCTGGTATCGAGGTCAGACTGACAGGTCTAGTTTCCTCCTTTTTGCCTTTTTTGTAGATGGGTGTTAAATTTGCCACCCTCCAGTCCATTGGGACCTCCCCAGTGAGCCATGGCTTCATGTAAAAGATGTAAAGTGCCTTGGCAATCATGTCTGCCAACTCTTTCAGCACTCTTGGGTGTCACCCATCCAGTCCCATAGACTTGTGTGCATCAAGCAGCATAGCAGGTCACTGATCTCTTCCTCTTTAATTGTAATATCTTCACTCTGCTTCCCCTTGCTGTCTCCTAGCTCATGAGGCTGGGTGTCCAGGGAACAGCTAGTTCCACTGCTAAAGACCAACACAAAGTAGGTGTTGAGCACCTCAGCGTCTTCTTCATCCTTCCTGACTATGTTTCCCTCTGCGTCCAATAAAGGAGGGAGATTTTCCCTTTTGTTGTTAATGAATTTATAGAAACATTTTTTATTCTTAACTGCTGTAGCGAGGTTGAGCTCTAGCTGCACTTTAGCTGTCCTAATTTTCTCCCTGCATAGCTTTGCTGCCTCTTTATAGTTTTCATAAGAGATCTGCCCCCTCTTCCAAAGGTCATAGACTCTTGCTGTTTCTGAGATCCAGCAAAAGGTCCCTATCTAGCCAGGTTGGTCTCCTTCCTCGCCTACTTGTTTTTTCTCACAATCACGAAGGATCTCATTTCACCAAAACCACAAGTTATAGGCTCATATTGGAAGGAAACTCCAGGTTCCCTGACAAGGAACAGCAGAAACACTGGTTTCCAGTATGGTCAAAGGGAAGAAAAACTGTCATGAGCACCAAAAAAGGAAAATTCCATTAGTAATGCAGAGGGCTCCTGAATGGAGCATCTGATTATATCCTGAAAATGGGTAAAACATGAAAACTGCCTGTGTCATGGTGCTAGAACTCTCAATCATTTTACTCTGCTATTTAGCTAAGTTTGAGAAAGATAAAACCTTGTTAGTATTTCATATTTTCTCCATTTACAATAAAAATATTTAAAGATTTCTATTGTGCATGTTTTAAAAATATCCCAAGTGATTTGTCTGGAAATTCATGAAGCAATATGGTTTGAGACAGAGCCGATGACACAGGCAGAATTACTCTCAGCTTGAATCTCAACTTTTTATGAGGAACAATCCGAAATATTGCTGTTATGCCAAGCTATGCTTTAGTATTCGTTTGAGCACCATGGGATTTTCCATTCCAGATTAGTTACGGCACAGAATTTATTACCTTAGTGCAGATGTCTTGACAGATAGTAGCTAGACCTCGTCTATTCCTCATCTGGCTTTCACTTAGCTTGTAATCTATGCTGTGAGAGGAACAGTTCCTTTCTGTGAACAGTATTGGTGTTAATATTATCTTCTGGGGGTGACTAAAATGATGAAATTTTTACAGTCTTTAAAAAGGAGATTACTACTGTTTCTTAATGTGTAAGCCAACACAGAGATTCCCACGAGCATACAAAATTCTTAGACCATATATACTCACTCACACTATAATGGTGAGCAGACAAAAACAGAAACACCAAATTGTACGTTATCAATTATGTTGCATACTGACCTGATCTGGTACAAGAAATATTAAGTTTTTGCTGCAAGGAATCTTAGACCCACAAAACTTGAAAAAGATTTATAGTTCAATGACATAAAATTGTGTTTCTCTATCAATCTAGGACTATACCAAATACAGCTCTAAAACATCCCCCAAAATGAAATAGGGTGAAAATTGCTAAATTACAGCTATTTCCCAATTTTTCAGAAAAAGATATGGAAAATAAATGCTAATGTTAGATACTTAGCCTGTATTTTAAGTGCTATAAGTAAAAAAGCTGTAACTATAGTTATAATTTGCTTGTGCAATATATATTGAGTCACATCTTTAACATAATAAAATACTCGTTTAATTCACAAGCTCTGGGCCTATGGCTATAAAGTCTTCAAAATACTTAGAAATGTAAAGGACAAATTGGATTTCCTGCAGAAAAGTAACTGAAATTTCTGAGCTATGTTTATGAAATTATTTCATTAATGTATTTTGCCATCAGCTATAGAGAAAAATTTCCTTTCGTAAGGAACACATTCCTTACATTATATTGCTCTCCAGGCAAACCTTGATAATTTATGCAGATCCTGAAATGATATTTTAAGCACTGAAAAGCATCAACTGCTATTCAGCATGCAGGTAACAGAATTTGTGCCAATCACGTTGACTTGGGTTGTAGTTTGAAGACTTGAATCCACAGAGTCTTTATGGAAATTCTCTTTTTGATGGATTTACTTATGTTTATTTACTATGCGATTTTAAAACTTGTCTCTTTCTGAGGTAAATCCATTATTTTTTTGACAAATAATAATTAAATAAAATATCCAAAACCATAGTACAACCAAAAGTTTTTGTTCTGTGGTACACCTAATAGAAGTGATAAACAACCCACTCAAGGATCAGTCTCTTGATTAGGGTAAAAAGCAGTGGACTAAACCAGGTGATTATGAGGGACAAATAAGAGCTATTCTTCTAAATGTCACCTTGACCTAGTCTAAGAAACCAGGCTTTATGAAAATAAAATGCAAACAAAAAGCAGCTTTATATGCTGTACAGTATAATTCTCTACTTTTACTAATCTGCTCAAGAGATTAGTGAGGTCGGGGAAAAATTTGTCATTTTTGTTGTTTTAGATATACCTGTTTAAGGTATGATTAAGCTCAAGATCAGGTAAACATTGCAGACTAATTTTCACTTCACAATAGAAACTGCTTTTAGAGTACCTGTGATAAAGGCAACCCCAAGTAAAAGCAATACTCCTAGTGGAAAACCAGCTTCCTTCATCGAATATGGCAATCCTGTAAATAAGAAAAGGAGAGATTATAGAACCTTTCCATATACTTATCTACTGACAACCAAAATAAAAAAAAAAAATCATATAAAAAAAATAAAATCCCAATCTCCCAAATTGGACCAGCATGCTTAATAACCTAAGAAAGACTATTTTTAGTGAACAAAGTGTTGCCTAGTGTAAAGGCCAGTCAGCACCTGCCCCATCAGTTCTCTCTGATCATTACACACAAATACAAGCTGGGCAGAGAATGGATTGAGAGCAGCCCTAAAGAGAGGGATGTGAGGGTATTGGTAGACGAGAAGCTCAACATGAGCCAAAAGTGTGCATTTGCAGCCCAGAAAGCCAACTGCATCCTGGGCTTCATCAAAAGAAGCGTGGCCAGCTGGTCAAGAGGGACGTGATTCTGCCCCTCTGCTTTGGTGAGACCCCACCTGCTCTAGAGCCCCCAACATAAGAAGGACACGGACCTCCTCAAGTGAGTCCAGAGCAGGGCCACAAAGATGATCAGAGGGCTGGAGCACCTCTCCTATGAAGAGAGGCTGAGAGGCTTGGGGTTGTTCAGACTGGAACAGAGAAGGCTCCAGGGAGACTTTATAGCAGCCTTCCAGTATTTAAAGGGGACCTACAGGGGAGATGGGGAGGGACTTTTTACAAGGCGTGAACAAGGTTTAATGGCTTCAAGCTGGAAGAGGGTAGATTTAGATTAGACATTAGAAAGAAACTTTTCACTATAAGGTTAGTGAGACACTGGAACAGGTTGCCAAGAGAGGTGGTGGATGACCCATCCCTGTAATTGTTCAAGGCCAGGATGGACGGGGCTTTGAGCAACCTGAGTAGGAGGTGCCCCTGGCCATGGCAGGGGGGCTGGAACTTGATGATCCTTAAGGTCCCTTCCAACCAAAACCATTCTATGACTCTGTGATTATGGCAAAAGAGGCTGTAGGGTATTTATCACCAAGACATGATCTCAGCTGACATCTCTGCATTTTCACATAGTAAGCAAGTAAGTAGTAGAGAAAAGTCTTCAGGAACATCAGAAGAAAGTAAGAACACAGTGTTATTTTCCAGAGTGGACAGTCATGCATGCATAAACCGGGCTGAACGCAGGATACTCAAGAAAAGTATGCTTACCTATAATGCCTGATCCTATGATAGAATTGATAATGTTAAAACCAGCTGAAGCCAGATCACTGTTTCCTCCTTTATTCCTGGGTTTGCTAACAAGGGCTGTTTGGTCATCTGTTTCTACCTATTTAAATAAGTCGATCATAACATTACGCATGAGAAAAAATATTTAATAAAGTCCATTAAAGATTAAAAAAAAAAAAAGTACTCAGATCTGTAGAGGTATTTTGATAACTAAATCCCATTTTTTTCAGTGAGAAATCAAAGGGGTGTTAGGCATCTAATTCCTTTAGAAGCCTGACCCATAATCTTCTGTAATTAATTCTTCTCTAAAAAAAAAAAAAAAGGCAAAGGGACAGAAATCTGCACAAATTCAGAGGCAGGCTATTAAACAAATAGCTTTTTAGTCATGTTGCAAAGGCAGAAATGTGAATCAAGTATTTTTGTAAATATTTTGGCTAAAATGACTAGTCAGTAAAAATAGGCCCTTAATCAGAAGGATGAAATCAATTTCAAGAGTTACTAGTAAAGTATGACAACATCTGAAGGTGCTCTAATGTTTTATCCAGCATTTATATATTTCTGTGTCATTCAACGGTTTAGTTTATTATGAATACTTATCGGCACTATGAAACTGGCTAGTCCCAGAAAGCTTCTGTGGGAAGGTCTGGCACAAACCAAAGTTTAAAGCACAATCTGTAGGCAGTAGCTTCAAAAGTTAAAGTTTTTATCTTCAAAAAGCATTTCTTCATAAGCAAGCACTGCTCCTATCCTTAGATCACAACTCTGCTGTCAGAGAACATTTTAGAATTCGCCAGTATTTTAAATAAAGTTGTGTGATTCAAAAGAGGAACACGCATTTAGTGAAGAAAATGCCCATCTGTGTTCTACAGAAGCAAAACATTCTGTAATTACCATGAAAATAAAACCACTATTTCATGGATGCAGAAGCCAATTTAACATATATAGCAGGTGTACAAAATCTGATGCTTGTCCCTAACACTCCTGGGAAAAAAAATAAATGACTGATAAATCTAAATCATGTCTAGATAGTGGTATAAGCTGACAAGCCTAAGAGTGCCTTAAGGAGAGTTACATAGTTAAGTAGAACCTTTAACCCTTAAGCAGAACTAACACAAGAACAGTAATGCTAGCTCTGGTCAAAGGCCAGTATAGCCCAGTATCCCATTTCTGAGGGTGGCCATGAAAGGTGCCTAGGGAAGAATGTAAGCACATGAACAGATAGCTAGCAAGTAACTTTCCCATCCCAGCTTTCATCAGTTTGCCTATGCCAGTCTTCTCAAAACAGGTATGTTCTTGGTGCATCACATCCATTAACAGATTACTCCTTGAATTTGCCCTTTTTTGAAGTCACATATTTTTAGCATCTACAATGTCCTGCAGCGATGCGTTCCACATTTTAATTATGCATCATATGAAGACACAGGTGCTCTTCTTTGAACTGAACCTGCTGTTAAGCAGCTCCACTCAGTGTCACAAAAAAATCTGTCTAGTGTCACAGACAACCCAATGATCGCTTCCTACTTATGTTCGCCATCTCACACACCGCTTTATCAGTAACATGCTCCTTTAGCAGTTTCTCATCTAGGTTTAACAGGCATTACATTTTATTCCGCCACTGATTTGAGCAGCAGAAGCATCACTGCCATTGTGTCTTGAAATTTTAATGCTTTTTGCTACTTACAGCACAGTGCACGTGAAACTGCACTGAACTAGAACAGTCCAGTTACCTCTTCTCAGTTGTTACAAGAAAAGAAACACAGCACAGGGTGCGCTGACCACCTCAAAGACTCTATCGAGACCCCTGCTCCCTTCCCCACTTAAAAGAAACGCATTTGAATTGGCAAAAGGGACAAGAAAAGGCAACAGAAATTGCCACACGGGTTCAAACGGCTCTTGTGTGAACACTAGCACTCTGGAAGGTGCGCTTGGCCGGTGGATGGGGGAACAAACGCCTGTTGGGAGGCAGCCTTAGCCAGCTATGCAACTTGGAAGCCTGCAGAAGAGGTGACGGGGATGCGTTTGCCTCTTGCAGGGTCCTCTCCCAGGGAAAGACAGGCTGTGAGACACCCAAGGCCGCCCGCTATGGCTGATACAGCACTGATACAGCACTGCACTACTGATAGCAGCAGGCCCTCCAGGAGACCCCGGCGCTCGAGTTCTGTTTCTCCAGAGAGACTGAATTTTAGCCCCAGCAAGCAGCCAGAGCGTCCCTCGCTCACAGGACTCAGGCCCCCGAGTCCGCATGGGTTTTTTTTCCCCTGACAGGTACCTGTGGCTCTTTCTTCCCCAGACGAGTCAGGGGGAAGTTGAAGAGCAATGAAATAGCCGTAGCTCCTGTCAGTTCGTCAGCGGAACCGGGGCTGAAGCGCCCACCCGCCCGGACGCCTCAGGTGGCTATAGAGCCCGCTGAAACCGGCCGCGGCGCCCCTCACAGCCCCCGTCCCTTCCAGAGACAACGGGCTGAGGAGGGTACGGAGAAGCCAGGGGAACGCCGGCGGGCTTGCCCAGCCGCGGAGACCTCCCCACCTCACCCCTCCCCGCCGCCTCCGTACCTGGTGAGCGGCGGCAGCGGGCGGAGGGTCTGTCCCGCCGCGCTCCATCGCCGGCTGCCGCGGGGGAGGCGCGGCGCTTCCCTCACAGCTCTGCTGCCTCGGCCCCCCGGCAGCGGCGGGAGAGGGTGCGGAGGGGCAGGCTCTGCCGCTCCTCCCGGCTGGGCTGAGGAGGGTCCCGCAGCACCTCCGCGGGTCGCAGAAAGGCGGGAGCGTGCGGGCCTGGCTTGCCCGCAGCCGGCCCGGCGCCGAGTGGGCACAGAGAGGCGTGGAGCCGGGGTCAGGCCTGGGAGGAGTGCCGGGGAGCCGCGGCCTCGGGCGGGAGGGGGCTGCCCCGGGGCTGTGAGGCGGCGGCCCCTCCTCCGGCCCCTCCTTCCTTTGAAACACCGCAGAAAGTAAGCGCTGCTGCCGTGTGTTTATGAGGCTTTTCTCTGTAGGGAGTGCAACGAAAACTGGCTCTAAGGTCTCACTTGCTTATTTGTTGAGGCTTTTCAATGTCGAAGTTATTTACGAGGCCTCGCTACTGCAGGCACAGGTTTTTCTCCTTGGGAGGGTGGGGCAGGCGGAACCACACTACTATAAAGAGTGCTAAATCTGCAAAATGGGGATAATGATAGATAGGAATGGTTTGGGTTGGAAAGGACCTTAAAGATCATTGAGTTCCAACCCCCCTGTTATGGGCAGGGACACCTCCCACTAGAGCAGGTTCCTCAAAGCCCCATCCAGCCTGGCCTTGAACACCTCCAGGGATGAGGCATCCATGACTTCCCTGTTCCACTGTCTCACCGCACTCACTGTAAATAATTTCTTCCTAATTCTAATTAGTGGGCTAATCTAAATCTGCCCTCTTCCAGTTTGAAGATAAATCAGATAAAGAACATAGTGGGGTTACAGTGAAAGCGTAGGAAGAGGCCAAACTAATGAAAAGATGTGAAATTACAGTGCTGAAATTCTAAAGTCTGTAAATACCTCAGTTATCATGGGCTGAGACCACGCAGCCTCCAGCAGAAACAATGTTTTGTAAACATTGAACAAGACACAGAAAGAAATGTACATCCTAAACGAAAACATGTAGGACACAGGAAGCAATAATAAAAAATTGGAGACAGTTACTAATTTTGTGCAGTGTTACTAGACATAAAATTTAGGGCCTACAAGAGCCAAAAAAATAACCTTGTGAACTTACTGCAATAACTGGAGGGCCCCATCAATAGAACGTGGACCCAAAATTTTCAACAAGATTAAGTCATTATGGGGAAAAAACCTGAGAGATCACAACTAAATAGCAGAGGAAAATAGAGCATATTAATTTCCTTTCTATAGCCTTATGAACTCTTACATTTGATAATACTTTGCTAGGGTAAACTGCAGTGGTTAAAGGCGTGCATATGCTGTGCATCAATAATTTGTCCTTAAAGAGCTACGATGCATATAATTTAATGTGGAGAACAAAGTACACATAAAGAGCACATATGACATTTTGTTCAATAGCTTAAGCACATTAGCTTCAGCTCCTTCAAAAAAAAAATCTTTAATCAACTCCGTGACAAACTACAAGCTGACATGTATTCTTGTGTGACCAGTCAGATGACATGACTCAGCAGAGAAAATTTTAGAGGCCTAAGGTTCCTGTCATTTGGTAGCAACTTTTTTTTCTAGGACTGTACAAAGAATTCTGTGTAAAAGCAGGGAATTAAGCTGTTTTAAAGCAGAGCATAATAAAGGGTATAGTCAGTTTTCATGGCAGTATTCTACCAGACTCTCTGTGTTTAACTACTGTAGCAAGTTCCTCACAAAGCCTTTTTATCTAACACCCACATGCTCTACAATAGTCCCTCTGAGTTCTGCGATTTTGTTTTAATTCCAGTTTGGAGTATGCATTTGTTACCTCAGAAAATAATTTCTGTTTTGTGCCAATGCTTTCTCCCATTATGTCCTTGTTATTAATCAGATACATTCTTCAGGCATTTATTTGACACAAATTAAGTCAAGCTCCCACTATGCAGCTCTTAATATGCGAGGGGGCTGGTGTCTGAATATGACACCCCCTTATTTAACAGTCCTAGAATTTTACTTGCATCAGTCACATGGGCACAATTCCAAGCAGTGTTTGTAAACTTAAAAGCTTTAATTCAGTATACCAGCAGTGAATTAGGGAAAGGAATTAGCACTTCCCAGAAGATTATGTAGAGGGTCTTTTTCCTGTACTATGAGAGTAGTCTTTGATCATTTGAATTGTTCTGTACTTCTTGCTGTGCTTTGGGATGTGGTTATTGTATGAAAAGCTTGATGCTGGTTTTAGTCTTAGCAATGAGACTAGTAGTATATTGTGAATTAAAATTAGGGGATCCACTGGAAATCCGTAGTAAAATGTTTGCATTAAGTTCTTCGTGACTTTGCTGCAGGATTGTTTATACAATTGTTTACTCCTCTGGTTTCAGTGGAGGGCCAAGCTCTGAAGGATGCCAACATAGTTAAAACATAGAGGTAGGGCAATTGTCAAAAAAGAAAGCATCTTCCAAAAAAAAAAAAAAAAGGACACAAAGAAAGTTGTGTCCAAAAAAGGAAACAGAAAGGATCATAAATTTTTGTGAAACTTGGAACACATAAAGACAGGCTAAAATGAAATAGAGCAACAACCAGCAAAAAAAAAGGAATCTTCTTTATCATAAATATTAACTTTAATATTTATGAGAATAAATCTTGCAAGAGAATCCTCAGGATCCACAGAGAATCAAGGTTGTGTGCAAAGAGGAATTGTGATAAAACTGGAGAAAGTAAGGAGGATTTTTTCTGTTCACTGGAGAGTATCTTGGGGAGAATTCCACAGCAGAACTCTTCCCATATGGATGACCAGACAGAGTATACATCTTAAACTGAATTATCAATAGAGTGAATGGAAAAGACAAGCAATAATGATTTGGGATGGTAAGAAATATTAATCTTGGAAACCTAAATTAATTTGTAGCTGGGGGGAGTGCTAATTTTTTATTTAGTGGTACTACGTCATATTGGAAGATGACAAATGTGATATAAATATGACTGCTTAAAAGTACTCCAGGAAATGATCCAGGAAACTACATACCAGTATGCCTGGCATCTCCACTGGGCAACGTGGCAGAAACTGTAATAAATAGTAGGATGAGATGGCACTGACCTGTGTTGGCCAAGCTTTGTGGAGAAGCCCCCAGTGTTAAAGCTTTTGCTTTGCTAGTGTTACTGCTTGAGAACTAAATCTCTGACATATTTCACAAGCATTAAATATATTAAAGTAAACAAGGCATTTAAAAAACAGAAAAAGCTCTACTATAAGCTCCTAGTGTACTCCAAGGATGTCGTCTAGATCATCTGAAAAGATATGAGATAAAAGATGTAAGAAAGCTTAGACACAAAGCAGGCCTAGAAAAGGAAAAGCCATGTGATGAGAATTGACGTAAGAGTGATTTCATTTCCTTTTATCTCTTTCTTTAAATGAATGAATAAATCAGAAAAAAAGAGCTTTTTTTTTTGGTAGGAAGTAATTATTATAATCACATGACACTTTAATGTCAGACTTGTTAGTCCTTCCTAAAAAGGTCAGTAACTTTTTACTTTTTAATAGTGTCTTTGTCCATGAGGCACACACATTAAAAAATAACTACTGTTTTCAAGAGTAAATTAATTTAGCTGTAAGATATCTAATAGTCTGACAGTAAGAATGGTTATGGACCACTTTAAAAAAAAAGATGTTGTTAAGAAACATGCCTTGTGATATATCTGAGCAAGATGGAATGAGAACTGCCCAGCTTAATTGGACGCCCCTGCAAGAAGGGTCAGGGGAATGCAATCTCCAAACGTTACAGCTGTAACCAGTCTGTTTGTGTTGCTTAGTTGACGAGATTAGTAAACACCAAGCACCTGGTCTCCATGAGGAGTATATAGAGCATTAGAGAAGCTACTCAAAAGAATGATGGTACAAGGGAGATGTTTGCACTCTAAAAGTTGTAACCTGGTCTTCAGAAGAACCTGCACTCTTTGTGAGGTTAGTGAACAAATGCTAAGCAACTGAGTTGGAAGTCAAACTGAGCTAAATAGTATGAGTCAAAAATGAGCTAGTTATCTGTTTTCCTAGGTCTTTTTTTACCTTTCTGGGAAGTTAGATTTTTTTTTTCCTCTTTATGTACTTTTAACTCTCAGTAGCTCTACCAGGGCTTATTTACTATAGTTGAGAGAGTAAGTAAGAGAATAACTGTTTGTTTCGTGTTCTGGTGGTTCTAAGTGAACAGTGTGTGAGAGCAGCGAACTGTGCTTGTGCTTATTTAGCTAAGGGTTTAGGACTGAAGGTAATATCATGCTTTTTACCTGGTAAGCCACCTACCTGAGGAAAAAAGAGGCACTGAACAGAGAAGCTAGTTGTATCTGCTTGATTGTTTATCTGCGTATGAGAATTTGAATGAGGAGGTTATAAAAATTGGGATTTGCTTGAAGTGTTGCTGTCCTAAAAAAGGATACTTTGAACTGTGAACTGATTGTGAAATTTTCAAACAGAACTTTTCAACAAATGCCTAAGAACTATCACACTTTGCTTACAGGAATGCAGAAAATATGTGGGGGAAGCAAAACTGTGTGAAAAGTCTTCCTCTCTCCTACTGTCCCCCAGAGTGTGTCAGCTTTCACCGAGGCTGGTGCTGGGAATGTGGAGGAACAAACTGTATAGTTGGGTAGCACTGAGCAAGGCATAAGAGGAAAGAGTTTGTCTATCCCTGAGGACTTGATAAATTGGGATGAAGTTTAGAACCATTTGGAAGAGTGCTGGGATTGATGAGTTGTGCTCTGCCATGACAAATTGGTGAGGCAAAGTGTCAGTCAGTTTAGAATTTTTTCCTTCTGTTTTACTTTGCTATTTCATACCCAAAAAATGATCAGTTTTTTTCTGGAGCCATAAGTAAATGGTAACAGGTATTGCTTTCCACAAACCAGCTAGTTTTGTAGAAAAGGAATGTTCTTGAGAAGGTTTATATAGTTTCTTCTGCAATGCTTTTGGTTTCGAAAGCCAAGGTAAGATTTTTTTTTTTTTCAGTATTTTCAACCAGGTCTACCAAAAAATATAAACAAATTATCTCAATATGCCTCATATTCAGGAGATAAGTTTTTATTCTGGTGTCTGGTGGGGAAAGTTGATTAGTTGTCAGAAAAAAATATTAAAGGTATTTTAATTCATAAAGGCATATAAGAATGGGTTTAGGTAGCTGCCTGAAGCTGTCACCATAATAAAACCAGCTGACTCAGTTATGTCACTCTGTGCCCCTTCGGTGTTGACTAAATGGAGACAATGGTATTTGACTACAGCCTTGGATTATAAAGATGGCTTGCCCTGCTTCTTCATTAGAGACTTCAGCTTTTAGTATCTACTACCTTTTTCCTCTTATCCTGGATCTTAGTGTTACTTTATAACAATCTCTGTTCTTAAGTGTTTATTTTCCTGTGAGCCCTTAATATCATATTTTTTTTTCCTAGATGGTAGATTGCTGACCTGATAATGATTAAAGGAAATTTCATGTACAGTGTGTGTCATAGGTTATTTACTAATATGCAATAACAGATAAAGGGATACTTTCACGGGGAGATGAATTGTGGGATCTTTAGGCTTCTTATTTATATTTCTGACTACAGGATTATAGACATGAAAATATAATATTGTGGAATTATTTTAGATGAAAGAATATAGATGCAATAAAGACAAGTAGGAGACATGGAGGCAAGAGTAAGGTGCAAATGGCTGCTAACATGCTAGCCAGCAGCCAGCCTGTAGCCATTCAGTGTTCAGGGAATGGAAGGCAAGGGCAGAGAGACATGTGTTGGTGAGCAGTAGTTATGTATACAGGGTGTTTATGTGAAGTGTGCTAAAAGGTCTTTGCTACATGCATAGTTTTGATTTATGCTGAGAGTAATGGCGTTGTGGTTACCAGCTAGTTAGCTTAATTGCTTCAACTCTTTGAACTGTAGCAGAAGCTGATGATGCTGCAAGTGCTGCTATTATGCTGAATGTGATTCACTGATGACATGTGCATGTGCCATGTGCAACTGTAAAGCTTTTACTATAGTATTTCTCCAGTGCCTTAGCAGACCTTATGCAATAAAACAAGTTGCTTTGATTACTACTTACTTGCTTTTATTTTCAAAGGATTAAAATTGGTGTTACTGTATTAATTTCTGTTACTAACACGTTGTTTTGGCCCTGCTTTTCTGTGGTTTTTGACATATTTCCGTCGAATGTCATCAGAATGAATTCTAATCAATGGCATGATTCCCTTGCTTTTTAGGTAATATCTCTTCTGTGTTTTCTGATGTGGATGGTGAACTAAATATATACCTGTAGTAGCTGAAAAAATGCTGCCTTTAAATGACAAGCTACGGGCTTGTTTGGAAAACTAATGTCTATTTAATCAGTATTCTTCTTCCAGTTAAGAACACAAGAGTGTAAAAAGACTCATTTTACTCATATTTTGGTATGCATATCCATTGTATCCCTAATACACGATATTAATCATTTCCTGAAGTTCTTTGCTGATGTGTTTAATTCCTCTTTGCAGAGCTGAGTGGTTCTTACTCGGGTGTATACTCACACAGCTCATTTCTGAGCTATATTGTGATGAGCTCACCCAGCAAGGGTTAAGGAGAACAGCTTTTTGTAGGGCATTATGCATTGCTGCAATCCTCCATGCTTCTGCTGCAAATTCCCATAGAAAGACTATTTTTATAAAGACGGCGTTGAAAGTCAGTTGCTTGCAAACGACATGCTTTGTCCTGCAGGCACTAGAGGGCAATATTTGATTTCTTTTGCTTATGTACTGCAGAGCCCTAAGGAGCCCCCTCACTGAGCTGTGGACATGCGCAGCTTAATGTGGGTGGTACGTGGTCAGCATTGAAATCAGTGTCGGGATCCTCACTCACTGCAGTTAATGCTTATACAGGCCATAGTGGGAAAGTTTTCTACAAACACAATGATAATTGAAATCAGAGCCTGAACTCAGAATCCATTGTGGGTCTTTTGACACACTTGAAAAGATTTGTCATGGAAGGAAAATAAAAATAAAATCAAGCAATACTGTTGCAATTCTTTTTCTCAAAAGAAAGTGTTATATTATAAAAACATGACAAAAATTAAGTCCCTTAAGTGTCGATTATTGGTCAAACCCCTGCTGTCTTTTGCTGTCTTCTTCATAATAATCTTAGTAACTTGGCATTCCTTACAAATGTTTGTCCATTTATGGGTCTTGATCATTTTCAAACTCGTGTTTCTCTTTGTTTTTATGCAGGGGGTGAGGACATAAGATGTTGCAAATCTGATGAAGAAAGTTGTTGTTTGAAACAAGCTATGTAAGTATTTAAGCTATTTGCAGTGTAAATTGTTACAGGCAATAAACAACTATACTTTATTTATGATGTACCAAGTGACTGAACATTTTTGCTATACTGTTGGAAACTGTGAACTCCCCATAAGTTTTTGTTTGTTTGTTATTTTAAAATCTGATTTATGGATAGAGTATTAATGATGAAAACTTGCACAAAGTGAAGTCAGTGGTGTAACTCCTAAATGCTCTATGGTATTGTATGAATGTAGCATAAGAGTTAACAAATTACATACATCTGTAGGATGTAATGTGTTAGTTTTCTATGCTTCTTGTGTGTTTTTGTTACTTACAAACAATTCTGCTAGATATGCATGTGTGAAGTCCTGTAATAGGTTCTACAGCAATCCAGGTTTGGAGGAGGTTAGTAAGTGAATGACTGATGTGTTTTGAGAAAGAACAGAAGAACAGTAGTTTTTACTTTGCCAAAAGAACCAGCAAGGGGAAGGAGGAAAGAGGGAGAAAACTAGGAATGGACTGTGAGAACTTTAAAACGGTAGGACAAAAATAAGTAGGAGGCAATTGGGCTTGTCAGATGCTGTTTTGCTAATGACTTCTCTGCCATTTAGTTTCTCTTTTGATTGTGTTTGCATCCTCTCAGATTTTTCTTTCAGAAGTATTTTCTGATTTGCCACTTGTAAGGTTTTATCTTAGGTGATTAAGTGGTTCCCAATCACTGTTCAATTTGTAATCATATCTGATGACTCATTTTAACCCTAAGTGAATACATTTCATTGTGAAAGGCAGCCAAGAAGTTTTAGGCAACAGTTCTTGATTTTATTTTAGAGTAAGGTTGAAAAGCTAAATGCAAGTATGGTTTCCTTCTTTTTTCATTATTATAAATAAAGAGAAGTGAAGAAAACGGAAGAGTCTCAAGAGAGACCTAATGTTGTGTTATCAGTATGTCCATTTAAAATTCAGGTAAACAGCAAATCTCTTTTAAAGCGTCTATGTGACGTGATCCAAGGGATTTAATAAACATACAGAGAGCAACGTTTAGCCAAATATACCCCTACTACTATGTAGGTGCTCCATATAACTGAATATAGCGTTTTTTCCATTAGCAGTAGGATGACTTACAAATATCTCTTCTGTGTCAAAGCATAAATGACAGATGGTATCAGTGACACCTTAGTTCTGTCTCCTGCTTCAAAACAGACTTGTCAATTAATTCTGACTAAGAATGAATTAAATTTGGTTATCTATTTTTTGTTTAAGTTAGTACTTTTAGCATTTCCAAATTGGTAGTTTTTTAACATTTTGGCAGAATGAATCCTGACCTGTGCCTGGGGCTCTTGCCCATTAAGGCAGTGTGATGAATAAGATCAAATCAAAAAGTTGCATTCAGCATTCTGTTTAATTATCAGGGAACAGTGCTAAGAAAATATAACTAATATTTTCTAAAACACTGAAAGAAGTAGGAATGAGAAGGATTGTATTTTCAGAAAGGTATTCCTGATTTCAGCATAATCTTCTCTTATGATGCTGAATATGCAGTACATTTTCTCTGTGCATGAGTTCCCTACTGTTAAAATGAGGATAAAGATATTTTCCATTCTGTAGAAGTATTGTGAAGAAAATTCCAGTAATATTTTTCCTTAGATAGTCATGTGATAGATACTATAGGAAATGCTACAAGAAAACAACCACAAAAAACCAGCTAGATTTATTTGTATTTGAAAAAAAAGGTGTATTTTCAGTAAGAAGTTAAAGAATAAATTCCCTTATAGCAATGAGCTGAATTTGTTTCAGTTTTGATTCCTTTGGAGAGTGACTTCTGTAGAAAGAAATCTGAGAGGAGTTAGATGTTGCTAATGTGGAGCCTGCATGAAGTTGCTAAAAAGGAAAGCTATGTAGGAAGAGCCTATAATTTTCATTCCTATCTTTGGACTTGGATTAATGCCCAGAATAGTGACAAATACAACGTCACTGGGGAAAGATTAAGAATCCTCTCCATTGGCAATAACAATTAACTAAAGGAATGGATAACTGCATACAAGTATAACAATAAAGCATTTACCAATAAAAACAATCTTTTCCCATTTTCGGTATGGAAAACTGACAGGAGAGACTTAGTTTACACTCAAAGTAACATTTTCAATGGGAGGAAGAAGAGGAAATGTTGATAACTGTGTCTGCAATTGTGTAAAATATATGCATGATATATATACACATATCTATGCTCAACACGACAAATTCAGCTGAAGGCGTTACAAAAAAAATCTCCCTCTCAAGGCCAAATCCATACTTTATGTGAAACACTAAACTGGCACCTTTTTGAAGAACTTGGCATACAAGGTGCATAATTTACCTGAGAACATCTGTTTGATAGAAGTAGGGGTAGCATGTAATATGACAGCTGTATTTAATTTGCTTCCCCCCCTGTAATTTGATCTTATTTGATAAAAAAAAAAAATAAATTCTGGTTTAAGAGTTAGTCTCATACTGCTACTATTGCTATCCCTTCAGAAGCCTGACTATCCTCTGCTCCTCAAGAAACAATGTTTTACCTGCTCCCCTATTTCTGCTTGCCTTCCTCTGATGGAACTGTGAACTTATATGGAGAAATATAAAATTGTTAAACAAGAGTTATTTTTCCTTAGCAAGGTAAGCAGAAACCTGGCTGGACCCCAGAAGGAACAGGTTACTTCACAGTGGAACTGAAAACCCTCTTGAGTCTGAGTTTATAATACCCTTAGAAAAAGTGGGTAATGGGCTTTTCTGGCCGTCTTTGGAAGCTGAGGAAACAACAGTGGTCCCTGTAGTTTTCTTTTCCCTTATTCAAAATTCAAATCATAATTTCTGTTTGTTTTGGGTGTAAAATATTTGTGACTAAGATGCAGGGGCTCTGAATGTTGTTGGAAGGGTTCAAGAAAGTGAGGCTCTGGCAAAAGAATAACAAAAAGAGGGCCAAATGAAGAAAAATGGTAGTATTTTGGAATACATGACTGCATAAGTTATTTTTAAAGTGGGGTTTTTTTTGGGGGGGGGGGGGTGGTGGTTTCTTTAGCATGGTTGTGTATATGGAAAAGGGATGCAGGTCATACCTGCTGTGTCTGTGCATGGAAGAAGATGTTGCTATAGTACTGCATGAACAAAGAAACAAGACATGGGATTTGAACAGTAGATGTATTTTCCTTACTGAATGGAGAACTTATGACATGTCACCTTTAAAGTATTCCTGCCATTGTAGTATATTCTCTGACCTTATAACTTTCCTCATTTCTGAACATTGTTACTGTCTTAGGAAAGAGATAAATTATAGCTGATAGAGGGTCCATTCAGGTTGGGTCTATGTTGAAAGACCAGCTGACTTCATTGAATCCAGTTCATGCTTAGCATGACAAAAGGTGGTCTTTCAACACCCCTTCCTTTATTATATGGAAGTATGCTGATGCAAACATGTGTCTAAAGTTAGATAAATTATTTTTTAAAGTCCTTACACTTCCTGCAGTTTTTTAATGAGTATAAAATTTGATTGTGACAGTTGAAAGAATTGCATTTGCTCTCAAGAGTTTCACAGTCTTACATCTTCTATTTGGGGCTCTCCTAGCTGTGTATGTGGAGAGAGACTTGAGTAAAATATAGTAAATATGTAGTCCTAAAATAAAAAGCAGCATCTATGTTTATGGGAATAATTGTCACTGTTTTAGTGAAAATTTAGTGCAATTTAACATATCTGCCATGCTGTTATCTATAAAGAGGCAGTATTATTTAAGGCTAGCTACATAATGCATAGATACATATGCATATGTATATTTTTATACTGGAACCAAGGCTTAATAGGTACCTGACTTAGTACTAGCTGACAGAGGGATCTACTTTTGGGCTGAAAGACTGCACTAACTCAAACTAGTAACATCGCTGGGGATAAAAAAGTATGTTTTAAATATTAACTGGTATGAAATTTCTTGTTGAAGCCTGTTGTTGACACACATTTTTCAACAACAACAAGAGTCTGTTTGCAAGCAGAAACAGGAACATGTGATGATACAGCTGAGCAAAATGCAGTTCTCCATATTATGTGCGGTTGCTAAGGATATAAATCTATCAGTGATACCTCATTTTAGGAGTTCAGAGAATGAATAATAGCTTATGACTAACTATTAATGATATGGAGTGAAAAAGAAGCACTGTTGGGTAACAGAAGGTAGAATCACTTTACTATATGCAGTGATGAACATTACCTTGCACAAACAGTACAGCCTTGAAGAAGGGTAGGTGGAGGTGCAGCTGGGTGGGAGGCAGAAAAGAGGATTGAGAGAATATGATTTATGGGTGAGAAATACAATCCTGTAGATAAATTTTAACATTGGAAATTTAACACTGGAGATGCTGGAGGCTGGGCTTTGAGTTTCCAGGCACTCCCTGCTTTCAGTTTTGGATTAATGACATTGTTATTTCCACAGCAACCATTAGTGACATTGCAGAAAGGACTGCAGCTAGAGTTTCCATTGTTATAGTTATGGATTAGCGCTATTGTGGGTCTAGCTATTTAAGATGATCCTCCATTAATTCTTTTCCTCTTTTCCTCACTACATGTTTTTACTAGCATAACATATGCAAATAATCATGTAATTTGTGTAACTGAAAATGAGCTGAATGGCCTTGCCTAGGCTTTCCAATTGTTGATTTCCAGAAATATTATATTATTTAAATGCTTCTAAAGATGATTTTAAGATTACTGATGTTACCTTAAAAACATAAGCACAACTGATTATAAAACTGGAAACATCTGCACGATCCAGGTAGTGGCAGCAGGTTATTGGTAGTTTACCAGGTTTGGTTCAGAATTGTGTTAGTGTGGTCACAGTCATTACAGGCAGGATAAGCACAGGTATGCTTAAAGCTAAGAAACACTTTCCTATGGAAGTGAATATCTTGATTCCTGTTGCAGCTAAGAGGTGGGATTGCATAATGAGTTGCAGCAGATTATTTCCACTTAAAATCAATTACTTTTTTTTCCATGATTATTTTATGAATAATTATTTTTGAACCATAATATGATATTAAAAGCTTGCCTGACTGCTTTTTCTTCTGCCAGTTTTTTCTGCAAAATATTCAGTAGTCCTGATCTACAGTACCTAGAATGATCTACAGAATACTTGCAGGTGTGTTACTATTCTTGATGAATCCTCCAACAGCAATAAATTAAGGCCAAGGAGGTTTCCTATGCATGCAATTGCTAGATCGTTCTTTTCCCATGGTGCATCTCTGCAGTGAAGAAACCGCATACTGTTGAAACGAGTATCTTCAGCTACTGCGTTACCAGACCAGCTCACAAGAGTGCAGTGTAAGGGCAGGCTGAAAGAATGTCGCAGCCAAGAATTGAAACATAACTGATATAGTAACTCTAATTTTAGGTGCAAGAGCCTCAACAGTTTCTTGACAAATAATGAGAAACCTATTTAAAACTATCTCAGTAGATATTATACATGAGAAGTTCTTTTCAGTGGGTTTTTTTTTTAACCCATCTCTTAATTTGTTTTGTGTATGTATTGTATACAATTTTTAAAAAATAAGTTACTTTATTACATTTTTTCATATTTCAGTCATAATTTCCATATGTATTTTCCACCTATCTGTTTCAATACATTCCATTGCAGTATATTTTTAATTGATGCTAATAATGTAAGTAAATAATCTACAAAGCAAATATTTAACATGGCACATTTTACAAACTCTTTCTTGATGGCTTTGTTTTGAATAGCTGTTTCTGAGAATTTTATTTGCTTTAAAGTAGCAGCAGGTTTTTTATGTACAGCATTTTAAAGTGTTAAGTAATTTACTGAAGTACAGCAACACATCTAGTACATACATAGATATAAATACTCTGAGTGGGCAGAGACTAACACCCAGCTAGATACATGGACAAAATGGATGGTTGAGTATTGATCAAAGCACTTAACATCTATGTGTAGCAAGGAATGAGTTTATACAGTATGGATCTAATTATTGGGCAAATTTAACTCCAGAAGTATAGCTCACACACTACTTTTACCCTGCGGATTGCATACATTGAACTCAATGGACTGAAATCCTCTTTATTGAGAGGACCTTTTGAGTAATACAGCCTTCATAGAAGAAGTCCACTAGTATTGTAGGAATTGACCAAGCATAATCCAGTCTCCGAGTTTGGTCCTTAACAGCACTAAAGGCATGGAGGATTTAAGTATATTTTTTACAAGGCTATTTCTTGCCTTATTACTTAATTTCTCCCTCGTATCCCCAACCTGAAGGACCAGTGAGGGGTGTTTGTGGTTGTTTGTGGTGGTGTTTGGTTTGGTTTTTAATTGAGTTTACCTTTAGATTTACTTGGTCTAAAGGGTATTCAATAGAGTTGAAACTAGTAGACCTTGATGGTGTTGGAGCATCCGAACTTAGCTGAAGAAAATCCTGATACCAGGAATTTGTTATCAAAATCTTCAAGTATTCCTCTGGATACTGTTCTTGAAAAATAAGTGACTTTAAAAAAATCAGTGACTGTGCATAACTAAATGAAGTAAAATGTGGGATTATGAATAGTAAGACTCTTTGGTCTCATGGCAAAGGTCCCGTAGCCTACAGTCTGAATTCAAGGATGTTCCCCACATGATTTACTACCAGTTCTAAGTGGAAAAAGTGATTTGTGACAGGATTTAACAGGAATTTTGCTTTCAGAAAAAAAGGTCTTATAAATTTGGCTTCCTGTTGTGGTACTAATATCAAAAAGAAAATCCATCATACCCTCCTTGTATAATAGAAGGCCAATAATGGTAATAGGAATTATAATGTTTTAGCTTTTGTATGCTACCCAACATTTGAGATGCTTGCTTTCAAACACTTTCTCTCTGCTTCCAGATCTGTATGTGTTTATGGAGACCTAGTTCTGTCAAAAGGGAAATGGTGATAAAATATGCATAGTATTGTTAATATTACAAAGACAACACAGTATAAAAACATCTTTAGAAATTGATGCCACAGATTGAGGACACAGTGACTTAAACCTGTCTTTAGTCTCTGTTTTAAATCCATGTTCTAGGCTTTGTAGTAGATTTCATCTCCATTTTGCTGCAGATAGTCAAATAGAAAAACCGTACTCAAGTTACTTAATTGATAGAATGTAATTAATGGAATCTGTTGAACCAATAAAAAATATAAAGAATGAATTTGAAGCAAACAAACCGAAGTTCTTATGTTAATTGCTAAAGAATAACATTTGAGTACAAAGCTCAATTAAAGGCAAGTCACTAATTGGTGTGTACTCCAGGGGTTGATACTGAGGCCACTACTGTTCAACCTCTTTTCAATAACCTGGTGATGGGGCAGAGTGCAAACAGCAAATTTTCAGACAATGCAAAAATGTTGAGGAGTTACTAGACAACACTACACACCAAGTAGTTGTGTTGCTATTCAGATGGACCTGGAAAGGTTGGAAAATTGGGCAGAGAGGAATCTCATCATGTTCAACAAAAGACAGTGCGAAGTCCTGCAAGTACACACTGGGGAGCAACTGGCTGGAAGTCAGCTCTGCAGAGTGGGATTTTGGGCTCCTGGTGGACAACAAGTTGAAGAAGAGCAATGGACCACTCAGTGGATAAGGAACTGGCTGGATGGCTATACTGAAAGGTTTGTGGTCAAGGGCTCAATGTTCATTGGTGGCCAGTGACAAGTGGTGTTCCTCTGGGGTTCATACTGGGACCAGTGCTGTTCAGCATCTTTATCGGAGACATAGACAGTGGGGTAGAGTGCACCCTCAGCAAGTTCGCCGACGACATCAAGCTCGGTGATGCTGTTGACACGCTGGAGGGAAGGGATGCCATCCAGAGGGACCTGGAGAGGTGGGCTTGTACAAATTGCATGAAGTTCAACCAAGCCAAGTGCAGGATCCTGCACCTGGGATGTGTCAATCCCAGGCACAAATACAGGTTGGG
>BJBW01001425.1:22185-49793 GCA_004320125.1 Scolopax mira
AACATGAACTGGCAACATGCACTGGCAGCCCAGAGAGCCAACCGTGTCCTGGGCTGCATCAAGAGAGTGTGGCCAGCAGGTCTTGGGAGGTGATTCTGCCCCTCTACCCTGCACTCGTGAGACCCCACCTGGAGTACTGTGTCCAACTTTGGAGTCCTCAACACAGAAAGGACATGGCCCTGTTGGAATAGGTCCAGTGGTGGGTCATGAAGATAAGAAGAGGGCTGGAGTACCTCTCCTATGAAGACAGTCTGAGAGAGCTGGGGTTGTTCAGCCTGGAGAAGAGAAGGCTCCAGGAAGACCTTGTAACAGCCTTTCAATATCTGAAGGAAGCCTACAGAAGAGCTGGAGAGGGACTGTTCACGAGGAAGTGTAGTGACAGGACAAGGGCCAATGGTTTTAAATTGGAAGAGGGGAGATTTACAGTGAGGGTGGTGAGATACTGGAACAGGTTGCCCAGGGAAGTTGTGGATGCCCCATCCTTGGAAATGTTCAAGACCAGACTGGATGGGGCTTTGAGCAACCTGCTCTAGTGGGAGGTGTCCCTGCCCATGACAGGGGGTTGGAACTCTATGATCTTTAAGGTCCCTTCCAACTCTAACAATTCTATGATTCTATAACTTGCTTTCTTTGCTTTCAAGCCGATAGATCACAGGTTGTCTCTTTTTCAGATTTTAAAGGTCCATTCTTACAGAGATAGGTAAAAACCTAGAGTAACCATAATTTTCTTAAATGTTTTTATTCCCCAGCACCAATTCAGTGAAATAGGGTTTTATAGTGTATAACATTTTTTATCTAAAACCTTATTTTTATAATTATTTTTAAATGCTTTATTTCTTTTTGCTAAGCTTTTCTGCCTAGTTGTAAGCGTGCAAAAAGTATCAGTTTTCTGCTATAGTAGATAGAAATTTTCTGCAGTTGTAATCTACTGCCAGTGGTGCAGCTACTGGCACTACATAATGTTTTAAGCATTTGCATCAGTGAGCACATTTTACAGGCACTTTGAGCTATCCTACCATGCGTATGAAGGAAACATTGTGTCTCTTTTGACCACAAATTGAATTTACTTGCAGGTCTCTATTTTACAAAATATAAAAAGATGCTCTGTTTCTGCCAAATTCAGTTTTGTGTTTTAAAGTGTTCTTAAGATAAGCTGAAATGTGTTTTGAATCTGAAAAATCCTTCTTGATTTCCTGTAAAAAAAATGAGATGAAACATGGGAGATGAATACTGGGGGCTGAGGAGGAGGGTAAGGGTGGGAGTGAGCAGGGAGTGATCTGTAGGATTGTTTGTAAGTGGAAAACCATGATATGCTGTAAAAATGAAGTCAACTTCATTCATGCACACGTCTGCAAATAATCCTTTGTAGTTCAATGGAATATCCACCTCTGCAGACATAAAGAGACGGTACTACGTATGTCAAATTCCCTGTGTATCTTGGTGTAGCCAGGTCTCTAGTTTACTGGGATCGACATTCTTGTTGATTCTAAATTTACCAGCAGTGATAAGCAAGATTTTCAGAAACTAGAAACTCAGTGGACTGCTTAGTAATAAATTCATGTTCATAATTTTGCTCAATATGGAATTTAACTAGATTCAAATCTTTAAACTCTTCTATAACCTTAGTAAGGTTTCACTCATGTAGTTTACCCTTCAATAGTTGTGTTCCATTTTCAGTACAGGTAATTCTGAAACATGTAGTGGATTAATCTCTCAGTTTCATCACAAATAGTCTGTGTTCACAAGCAGGTAGAATTAAAACCTAGAAGTTGGTGGGAATAAGAAAACTGCTTTTGTTTCGCAAGATAATTCTTGCGAAAAATAATAAAAAAAATTTTTATTATAAGTATTCAAACTGTTTCTCTTCTACTGTCCCATGAGGTGCTGTATGATGAACAGTGAAGTTATGGTGGGCCCAAGTGCTGAGTGCCATTTGCCACCACCTCCCATTAAAACTTGCAAGGAATAAATATACTGAGAAAGGAAGAGTCTAAGGATGCATAGAAATGATGCAGCTCATGATGTGCTTCAGCAGAGTAAGTTGATTTTGGTTTATATTCAGAGGGTATCACAAATTTTTTTACAGATGCTTTTTAAACTGCATGCATGCAGCACTTGTTCAGGTCCAAGAAACAGAAAAAAGGGACTGTTAGCCTATAGAGTAGGAAGTGAGCACATAAGAATTCTGTGAATTTCTGGAGTATGTTAAAATTTAGGCAGTGAATTTTGTCTTGTGTTAGGATGCTGCAAAATGTTTTGGTTTTTTAACAATCCTTGTCAGACAAATCTGTATGCAAAATGGTCCTTTTTGGTGGTGATACTTTATTCTTTGGAAAAAACCAATGTGTTGTTTTGAACACTGATTTGTTCTTCACTGTGAAATGGCCTAGCTGCCCTTTCAGTAAGTCAGCAGGCAGAGCATGCTTTCTGTGGGTATATATGTATGTAAAATCTTAAAATGGTTGGCTGTATATTCATGTAAATAAAATGAAGAGAAAAGGCACTTACCCTGGAGGAGGTCAAGTATATAAGCAGTCATAAAATTTTGTGAAGAAACTGTTTCCCTTTTCAGTGTTGAGCTCATCTAAATACATTGAGAGAATACATCTTGTGAACCAATTTACAGTGGGTAAACATTCTTCTTTCAGGAAACAGCCTTTAGATATAAGAGGAATGAAACACTGGTATTAGTATAGCTTTGTTCTGTTTGATGCAGTAGAATAGCTAACTAGGAAGTTAAGGGCATACAAGGAAATAGAAATTGTAGGGACTTTTCAACCTTTAATTATATTAATATCTTTCCATGTTAGTTCAATTATTTTTGTAGATGATGTCATATGAAAACATTTTAGATAGGTTATTGTTTAATTGAGTAATTTGACTAAATGTTTTCTTGCTATAAATTTGTAAATTTGGGGACCCTCCCATGTCTTAAAGGGGAATAGCATTTTTTAATTCATGAAATCATGAACATAAAAATGTAGAATAAGAATGTAAAAAATTACTTTATTTTTGCAGATGTCCCCACAGCTAACAAGAACTTAAATATTTTTTAAAAGTACTAAAATTTATTTGCACAAAATTCTGCATCTTAAATAGTGGCCAAATAATATAAAGCTTTTATAAAATATCAGAAGTACTATAAAGTTGTATTTGACGATAAACAGATGTTAAAAAAAGTGCATTGTTAGTGTTAAAGTTGGGAAGGAGATGATTAGATTTGAAATCTCCGTAGAACTTCTATTATTCAAACTTACAAGGCCAAAGAGCATCAACATAGATTTTGAACTGTGTTTTGATTTTAGATGTTTTCTCATGTTCCAATGAAGTAATTTAATCTATCTGGAAAATAAGAGATTTTTTTTATTTCCATGTGTGTTCTAGGAATATTGGGAGGAAATATTTAACAGAGCTATGACAACTTCTATTTCATTTTTATTTTATTATTCAGAGATGCTATAATAAGAAGAAACATAGATTTTTGAAGTCTTGTTGATTCAGAATTTTTTTCCTGATACTAAGATATTTTATAATACCAAGTCAGTTAGACTTCTGAAAGATTTTCTGTGTAATGCTAAACCATGGATGACAAGATGGAGAAATCCTTCAAACTTGTTTTGTAGTTCTCCATTTCAGGAGAGAATATTATTTATTCCAGCTTCTTCATGACAGAAAAGGATAAGATACTTCTAATAAGGTTATGATACTATTCCAGCTCACTTCAGGACTCTTACTGACATCTTGCAGAACTTGAATCTTTTTGTTAATTTTTTTCCATATGTCCATTTTCCAATATACTGTATTTACAACAGTCTGAGTCTAACTTAACTCAGATTCAGATAAATCACTGTAACTCAAGGACCTACTTTGCCAAGTGTACTTCATCCATGTATCTAAAGTGGTTTTCAAGGGAAACTTATAAAAAATACTCTTTTCTGCTGAATGAAAAGCAGTAAATGATAAGAACAAAAGCTCTGAACAGATAAATGAGTCTTCCTTTCAAGGCTTATCTCTTTTGGGAGCTGGTAATTTTTAGCTATATCTTCTATCTGTTTGTTTAGCTGATATCTTTTCAGAAAAGTTCTCTAAACCATTAAAAATAAGTATAAACCCAATGTTTTGGAGCTCTGATACTAGTGTTATATATATTGTGCACCCTCTTTTGCTGTTGCTTTTTAATCCCTTTACCAGCATGCTTTTCTATAGAATCGTAGAATACCAGATTGGAATAGACCTCAAGGATCATCTTGTCCAATCTTTCTTGGCAAAAGCATAGTCTAGACAAGATGGCCCAGAACCTATCCAGCTGAATCTTGAAAGTGTCCAGTGATGGGAAATCCACCCCTTTTCTGGGGAGATTATTCTCATTGTGGAAAATTTTTCTCATGTCCAATTGAAATTTATTAACTAAATAACTTATTTCTACTGATGATGCCCTTGGTGGTGCAATCCAGCATCCTGTTGGCGTTCTTGGCCATTGCAGCTTACTCTTGCTCATGTTGAGCTTGCTGTCCAATAGGACCCCCTGGTCCCTTTCCACAGAGCTGCTTCTCAGCCAGGTGGATCCTAGCACTCCTGGATTATATTTTTCCAGGTACATGACCTTACATTTTTCCTTATTGAACTTCATAATGTTCTTGTTATCCCACTTTTCCAGCCTATCCAGATCTTCCTGCAGGGTGTCTCTCCTTTCCAAAATGTCCACTTCCCCACTGAGTTTAGTGTCATTGGCAAACTTTGTCAGGCAAATGCTTGATTCTATCATCCGGATCCCTTATGAAGATATTAAACAGCATTGGACTTAATATTGATCCCTGGGGGATCCCATTTGTGACAGGTTGCCAGTTTGAGAAGGAGCTATTTACCACTGCCCTGTGTGTGCAGCCTGTCAACCAGTCAACCACACAGACCACATGTCTAGACCATAATGCATCTCTTCTCTAGGAAGAGGCTGTGGGGAACCATGTCAAAAGCCTTGGAGAAATCCAGGTAGACAATGTCCACCTTTTGCCCCTCATAACTGAGCAGGTTACTTTGTAGTAGAAAGTGGTCAGGATTCTTGAGCATGATTTACCCTTGGTGAATCTGTGCTGGCTTTTCCCAGTTATATGCTTCATCTGATTTGTGATAGCCCCCAAGAGGATTTGTTCCATAGCTTTCCCAGGGACCAAAGCGGGCCTATAATTTTGTGGATCGTCCTTTAAGCCCTTCTTGTAGATGGGGGTGACATTAGTCCTCTTCCAGTCTTATGGGGCGTACCCCAATCTTTTTTTGTCTAACATGAATTTCTGTGTTTATAAATCTGAAGCATCATTCCCATTTTAAATAATTCCTGTCCTAAAGACTTGGAAAAGAAATGCTTAATCACCTTACCTTTTAAATGTTTCCTATCTATATATTGACTTCTACACTATTGCCTAGGAAACTGGGTGAAAGAGGTAAATTTGCAGCAACGCTCTTACTATCACTGAAAACATGTTCCATTCTCTGTTATGATTATCTGAAGATATTTTTTCCTTGTCTCTTAGGTATTTCAGAAACTAATAGGTGACTTAATTCACTAATAGTGAATAGGAAAAGGGTATTTGACATGGGTCATATTTGAGTTGTTTCTTTTGCAACTACAGGTTCTTGAACTAGGAAAAAAAATCTGTTTAACGTATTATCATTTAAAGGCACAAGAAGTGTTTGATCAATGTTGATACAATAATTATTTGTATAGTCTAATTTATTATTTATAAGCGAAAAATACTTGGAGATTTGGACTCCAGTGAAAATACTTTTTTTTTGTGTGTGTTCCTTAGGGTGTTTTTCTTTGTCAGGATTGATTACAGGTATCGCTCAAATCCAAAATACAGGTATTAGAATTAGTTTCTATGTACTTTGAAGCTATTCAGCAAAAATGTTACAGTAGTAAGCACCCTGGATGCTGGGGAATGTGACCAAATAGTTATTCAGCCTCGGAGGTACTTAGTGTTTATTTCTACACGTAAATATCCCAGTTTAGCATTTTTAAAGAGGCATACCACATCAACATTTAAAAAAAAAAAAAGTGTGACATGTTTCTGCAAGAGAGGCAACAGCAAAAAAGCAGTGGGCAGAGCTCAAAGATAAAAGCATAGCTGGTGGTGGCAAAGGGCAAAGAAGAAAGAATCCAGAAATAAATATCCTGTCAGCCTTTACCTTTCTAATGTGTCCTAATAATTTAGAAATAATAAATCATGATTCCAAACTTAGGGGTTTTTTTCCTTTAATATTAAAACACAATTTAGTGAGTTTTTAGTAAACAAAGACTAAACAAATGGCTTTCCATGTTTTTGTGGGCCTTATTAAGAGGTCTAGTGGCCTAGGTCCATGTTTTAGAGTGGTTAGTGATTGATTTCCCTGCTTGTTAGAGCACTAGTGGTCCATTTTTATACTGCTAGCCCTGTATCTAAGCCTGTCCTCCCTCTCTCCATATCCTGTAGGACTTTTAAGCTTCCAGTCTAGGAACATTTATTTGTGTAATGCTCTATATAAGTAAGTTTTGTGTGTTGTGCAGTTGAGCAGCCTCAGGATTAATTTGCTTAAAATTTATGGATCTGCCAAGCATCATTAAAATTTGTAATATATCCTTTCTTTATAGCTAAATAGAACTTTTCAATCTGACTCTTATACTTTAAGTTACTTAAGTCAGTTATTTGATTTAAAAAGGTGCATTTTCTTTTGGAAATTCTGAATTTAAAATCCTTTAGCTTCCTTTAATTCTTTGACTGCTTTGACTGCTTGTCATTTACATTAAAAAAGAGGTCTGACAATTTTTTGTGGACCAAGATCTGTTCATAAGTGTTTTTACATTGCCTTAAGAAATATTTGCAAAATCTTCACTTTCCTTGATAAATAGCATCTGTGTGTGAAATTAATGTGTCATATGACTTGGGATACCCTTTTTTTCTTAGGACCTTCTAATTTTTTGTCAAACTGGGTTTTGCAATGTAGTTTTTTAATATCCATACTTAACTTCTATCTCTGAAAATAAAACTACTAGTAATGTGCTGTCTCCAGACTGTAGCAGAAAGTGAGTGTTCACCTGCTGAAGTTCCCAGCTCTAATGTAAAGAGAATAGGGAGAAAATTAAAGGATCATGTCAACAATCTGTCAGCTAACCCAGTAATGGGGATGGAGTGAACTGGCTGCCAGACCGTCTGCCCAGAGGTGCTGTTCTGGAAGGAAACAGTCCGCTGGCTAATGGGTTCCAGGTTGCTAACCTGTAATCTGTTCTTAGATGGTACAGAAAGCAAATGAATTGCATAACAGAGTGAGGGAATGGTAGAAAGAAGAAATCCAAACATAAGTCACACTAAGGCAGAATTCTCCAATAACAAGAAGTATATGATTTAAAAAAAATCTTTCTTAAATATAAAGCTGTACTAATGATGCAAATGATACTGGAATCGGGCAGTTTGAATTCCAATGTGTGTAATCTCAGGTGAATGATAATATAACAAATACAAGGGGAAGTTTGTAGGGTTTCTTTTTTAACATCTAATTCTTGGTTTTTCCTATTTCTTGAAGGGGTTTTGATTGTGGTATTTTAACTAATATTCTAGTACTAATTCTAATTACTCTTTGTGAGAGTAAAATAAGTTATTTAAATCATACTTGAAGGAAAGGGGTGCTTTTTGCAGAGCTGTAGCTTAAACCTTTTTTTATTCTACAAGAATAAATACAAGTATTCTACAAGAATAGATTCTGTATTAGGCTTTGCATCCATTACTAGATTATGATACTGAATAGAAAAGCCTGCAAATCATATGATCTCATAACACTTAACATCTTTAAAATGTAAATGGAATCACATTGCTTCAGTATTCAGTTGGATAAAGTAATTAGTATGTGAAGTACAGTTTTCACTTGTCATTATTTGTCTAAAATTGTTCCTTGACTTTTTTTTTTCTGATAACTTTCAGTTTGTCACTTTTTTTCCTTTATTGTGGCATCTCTTAATTTTAAACTGATTGCAGTCTTTATTTTCCATTCTATTTTACCCAGGACCAGTGTCAAAGTAACCAGCTTATATTTACATGGCTTTTACCTTTTATCCTTTGAAAATACTTTATATTAGTAAGAGAATAAGGCCAAAAAGGTTTGTAATTAAAAATAAAGAAATCGGGACAATCCAAAGAGTGAATTTAAGACATATATAAGGAATGAAATGTGCATAAATGTACAATGTGGAAAAACTAATATTGACATTTCTGCACTAATGGCAACCTCAGCCTCTAATCTTTTATGTTCCTTTAATGCACCTGAGATAAGCTGTTTATATAATCAGATAATTTATTTATATGTTGAATAGTATTTGAGCTTTTAAATGTAAGTTGACAAAGAACGGCAATATATACTTAATTTTAGAGAATTCATTTCCTGTCATTACACTATTTCCCATCCTTTAATTTTTCAATTATTTATTTTATGAATGCCATAGTCTGTGGGATCAGAAATCTTAAGCATTCATATTATTGCGCGTTTGTAGGATGCCAGATTTTGTCATCAAAATAGTTTGTATGCCTTACCTAAAAGAGCAGTTTCATGGGAAAAGTCTAGAACACTTGTTTAGGTAGCTGTTAAAGTGCATTTGTAAATGGTGGCATTTGGACTCTTCATGCAGAATGAAGTAAAGAAAATATCTAACAGTCTTGTCCAAAAGTCTGCAGTTCTGTGGAGGATCTGGTAACAGAAAATAGTTCTTTTGACTTCAGCATTTGTCCTTCAACTAAAAAGCCATCCTTTGGAGCAGTGACAGGGATGGAGCTGAATTTACTCAGAATAGTTTGTTAGTATAACTAACATACAATAAATTTTTGCACCTCTGTCTTCCAGAATGCTTTTTAGGACATCAAAGAGCTATAAATTACTTTGATTCTTTAGCTTCCTTGAAAAATGGGTGCTGTAATGCCCCTTGGTCCTTTTACAGGTTTTTCTTTGTTTCCCTGTGTGTATCTGGTTTAAAAGCTCTTTGGAAGAAAAATTGTTTTGGTTTGTGTAATCACTTTTCACCTTGTAATAAGTAACATATTCAATAAATAACAGTAAATCCGTCCTGAAATGCATGGTTAAATAATAACAGATGCAAGTGCAATGAAAAAAAATTAAATAGAAGAAAACAGGAAAACATTTGTTTATGTAAGTACTTACTGATGTTTAAAAGTCACCTTTCATATGAAGTATTTCTCTGTTCCGAGTTGAGTGCCTGGATTTTTAAGGAATTTCATGCAAAGTTTCATACAGGTCACTATGTTCATAAGCTCAGAGCTTATTTCTTACTTGAAGAATGAGGAATTATATTTCCTTTACGTGGTTTATGATTTGAAAGGAATTACTCAACCAAGTCTCCTGAAATGTTTACCTTTACTGTTCTTGTGGATTTCTGCTTACATTTTAGTATCTGTCTGGGATTTGTTTTATCGTCAAAAAATACGACCGTTAATTATCCTCTGTTATTTTGAATTATGATGTGACTTATTGCATGTTAGTTAATGTATAACTGTTTTTTTCACAGAAATTCAAGGAAAAAAGAGTTTGTTCTTTCACACTTGTTTAAATTTTAATTGCCTTTTCAAGTAACAAACAAGCTTCAAGCTAAGACTTGCAGATGTTGAAAACTAGGTCATCTTGTTTATGCACAAACTCTGCTTGCTGTACTGCAGAGTGATTGCCTATAAAAATAAATTAGAAGGATTTGCCTAGGATTAGGCAAGTCAATAAGTGTTAGAGTATCATTATTTCATCCTGTCATGAACTAACCATTATTTTTTATTAATGGTAATTATAGTTTTAACTCACTTAGATTTACTTTAACTATCAGACTCGGGATGAGTAAGGAAATTCGTAACTGAAAATGTTACCCATGTAACCCGTGGAATCAAGGTAAAACTGGTATTTAAACAGCATTGATCCAGTGCTTTCCATAATTTGGTCACCTTTGTAGGGTAACTTGACACAGGACTGGTCACCAGGAAGAGAACAGGATCGTGCCAGATTACATAGTCATACCATCTTTTTAAGCATGAAATTAATTTGAAGTGTGGTGACATAAAGCTTTTTCCTTCATCTCATGTTAGTCATACCATATCCCCAGTAAGCCATTCAGTTCACTGAAGTGATGCATAAATAGGCTAATAGTTCTTGTCTTCACTGCAAAAACTTACTATTTAACCATTAGTCATAAGTATGAGGGTAAGTGATAAAATGCTGACATCACAACTGGTCATATGGAGACTACATATGAGAATGATGTTTAGTGTCCTGGCACCATTTTATATTTTATTTGTACTGGTTTTTTTAGACTTGAGCAGTCATTTGTTGAGAGAGAGAGAGAGAGTAAAAATTCAGGATCACATGTGGTAAACTTAGGGTAAACACTCCAAAGGCATGGTGAGATTTTTGAAAATTTTGCTCCACCTAATCTATGCTGCCTGTTGGCAGCCAGTATTGTCAGTGAATTGATTCTAGTGAGATGCAGTTATAGTGATTCTAATGCACTTGCAGTTCAGTTTTGTTTTCTTTCTCTGAATCTCTTGCCTCTTCATGGCAGCAATAAGAAAGATATTAAAAAATTTTATCAGATTTCAGTGCTTTTTGTCAGCTTGGTAAACAGCACAAGGATGGTGATTTATTTACCCCTGCTAGTTTCCAGCCTTGTTCAGAACAAAACTGGACCTGGAAGAGAAAAAATTGTTAATACTTTATAGTCTTAAATTTTCCATATTATTTATCTCAGATTGCAAATGAGTAGAGTGTTCATGCTAAAAACCATATTAATGCCAAGCAAACTGGTAACAAAGGATGAGGAGAAGGCTGCGGTACTCAACAAGTGTTCTGCTGTTTCATGGATGACTGGGTTTTTAACAAAACTTTCTTTATGCAAATGGCTATCTCCTTTAAAATGGAATAACTAAAAATTAAAAGGGTCCTGTTTTCATCTGAAATTTTCAATGTTTCAATGTGAGTAATACTCTAGAGAGTAAATAATTATCATTTTTAATGCAACTACTTTCAATTTGCTTTATACACTGGGTTCTTTGATTTCACTACATAGTCTGCTGTGCACATGGAATCTTACTCTCCCTTCTTTCCCTCACTTCAGGATGAGGAAAGAAATATTTCCTAGCTATTTTGTTCTTTGCTCCTTTACAGATCAAGACACATTACAAAGAAAAGCTTAAGGGTTGAGGCAAAGAGCATATTCAATAGCAGCCATGTGACTCAAATGTCCAAGGATTTAAATGGAATTTAACCCTTGCTAGCATTTTATCAATGTCTTTTATTCACTTATGCACAAATCTGAGTTGCATCACTTGAGTAACTCTGAAATGCAGTCTGTACAAATGCAATAAAATAATTGCATATGATGTGTAAAGTGGGGCAATAATCTTTTAATCTCATTATCTCATTCTGAATTATTAAAAGAACTACACAGAAGTTTATGTTACTGACTGCGTATGTCTTACCTACCAGAAGCTAGATTGGAATTGTAGGTGCAGCTGATATGTTTACCTGGAATAATTATTACAGTTGGCAAAGTGGCATTTGGTTACAGAAGCCCCCTTTTTGGATCTGAAATAGAAACAACAATCTTCAAAACTAAATAAAATTGGTCTCAGATTATATGAGGAAGGACATAGCTGGTTCCTATAGAATGAATGGGGAGGGAGCATATAAGCAGGTAAGAGAGGTGCCAAGATGATAACTTTCTGGGGCAGAGTAATAAGTAAATGATAGTCTGTGGGACAAGAACATGTTTCAATCAGAGTCAATAGAAAAGCCAGAATTACCTTAGCTTGAACTTCAAATTCTGTTTCTGGAATTTAAATTTGGAAGAAATTGGAAACAAACAGAACAAACAATTTAGTGAATTATTTACTTCAGTTTACTTGATTTGTAATCTGAGTAAAAGTAATATAGGTTAGAAGCTCTGAAGCAACAATACTATTTTAGTGCAATTTTGAAGAAATTTTCTTCAGAAGAGGTTTGCAGTTTGAGTTGATCTGCAACATCTTTTCATGTATTGTGCATTTCTTGCAAATAAAATACAAGACTTGGCTAGGTAGGATTTTTTTGGTGTGTGTGTTTTTTTTTTTTAATTTGCAGTTCTGGCTGAGATATTCTTGATGACATTTGTCCTCTTGTCATACAGTTGACTTGCTTTAGGAACTGTGTCTTGAGTGTGTATATCACACATAGACCCTCTGAAGTCCTTTGAAATCAAAGTTATAGTTAATGACAGTGTATTAATATATTGTAGTGTAGTTCTTACTGCTGGTTCTGTTTGTAGAATAACTGGTTTTTGGGCTAAAACTAGCTAACTGCATGAAACATCTTGTGCTTTTTCCTTTACAGTTACAGTGCTTTATTCCTTTTCTCAGATTTTCATGATGTATTTAAAATGCATTAAATTAGAAAGTAATTGATACTATTTTGTTTTGATGCTGCTGTTCACATTCTACTATTGTTGTTACAGTGTCTTGTTCATGGCTGATTTGGTTTCAGATTTTTTTTGGCATCAGTTTTGTACCTTTTTCTCCCCCCCCCCGCCCCCCCCAAAAAAAGAATTTTTTGTCTAAATAGATTGCCAATTCTGTGCCCAAGATGTTGTCAAGCATATTGTATCTAGAATATGTCTACAGTGTTTAAGAAATGTGTTTGAGAGAGTGATCTGGTGTTTTGGTAGCTCTTCAGTATTAGAAGCAAAACTACAGTATCACCTCTATGAGGTACATGGCATGACTTGGTGATTTGTATAGCACTGACTCTATAATATTTGGAGAAGAAAGAAACCACATAGCATATTGAAGGCAGTGCCTAGCTATTTTGGTGGATATGTCTCTTCTTTTGATTCATACAAAACTGAACTCACTACCTGTTTGCTATGGCAACTATCTCTCAATAAGCCTGTTGCCTTATCTCTATGAGTCACACTTGACAGGTGTGGTCTGACTTGTCCTAAATGGTGTAGAAATGTCCTTAACCTCTCTGATGGGTCAGCATGAAGCATGCTCACATGTAGGTGGCAGGGAGAACAGAATTCCTATATTGAGGTTACAGATTCAGATTTAATGTCTGTTCTGACATAATGTCTCATTTATGGGTACTAGAGATGGTCACCTTTGCGTAACAGACATGTTATACAGACATGAATCCTTGTATAGTAAATTCTCTGAATTGCGTTTTGTATGTTGTATGTATATAATACATGCACATAACAAGGAAAGACAAAGTTATAGATAACTGAAGAAATTGATTTCATTTGGTATTCAGTGTCATTGTGTAGAACATTTTTAGAATATATTTATATTCAGATATCACACCCAAAATCAGTGTAGGATGCCATGACTGGTACAGAGATATGGTAAGAATTTTTATTCAAAATGACATCCCATATCTAGAATTTGGATTTGCAAACAATACTTAATTTTAAAGTAAACTGAACCAAAGTCTTGGCAGTAATTCCACTGAAAGATTAGTAGCTCAAAATCTGTGTCTTATTTTTGTGGCAGACTTCCATTTTTGATGATATTTAACTGTAATTAAGCAATACTCCAACTGATACAACACTCAAAGTGTAGCAGAAACAATCCAGGTAGATTGTACAATAAATTTCAGAATTATACATTTTCTGCTGTATCTGTGTCATATCTGAATTTGTATCTCTTATAGTCCTTTCTTTTAAAAAGTGGAAAAAGACATTGTTGTCTTTGGCCTAATGGATATAACAATTTTTTGCATGGGTAAGACAGAATTTTGACACAACAGGCTACCAAGGTAGTCTGCCATGAAAATATTTAATGTCATCATTAAAACAAGCATATTATTGGTCTATCCCTCCCCGTCCTCCAAATCAGCTATTGGACATGAGAGGTGACCCAAAAGAGGCCTTCTGCTAACCTTGTTTTACCTGTGACATAGTTTTTATACCCAGATTCATTCAATGACTCAAAACCAGCAGCATATCTGCCAATACTGCTAGGATTGCTCTCTTTATCTAGGTAAACAGACAAAAGCTCTGTAGGCCTTTCTTCTTAGTCTGAAAATACATCTCAAATGTTCATTACAGAACTTTAATTTTTTTTTTCTTTTTAATACCATTTTTTTTGTTTGAAGTGATATAATTTTGTTTGTAGGGATATCGGGCAAGATGTTCTATTGCTGTTTCTGCTGCATTTTTCTTGCTTTCCTGAGTAAAGCTGTCTATTTTGCTTTAGCTAGCCCATAAAAATTCCAGTTTCTAACCCAAGAATGAACCTAATTCCTCATTAAGAAAAAAGTTAATCTCTTCCACAATACTTATACAAGTGACATACAGCATGGCTCCTACAATGATGGTTTAAAGAGCTATTTGCCTGTACTTTGAGTCCATTTCATTCTTTCTGTTAGAGCACTCTTTACCAAGATGTAATCTTACTTTGGCTTCTAAATGTTCAAAAAGGGAACATCTCCACATACATGACATTGCCATATTAGAGCATTACTCCTCTCTAGCAGAAATACTCCCATGAATGAACCACAGACTTCGCAAGCAGTCATTATGATCAGAGATTAGTAAAAGCGTCTTAATTAAGGATTATATTGAAATAAATTGTCTCTATGTAAAGCTGAATTTTATAAAGAGTTTCCACAAGTCATGACTAGAGAGAGATTTTCATTATAATGAAAACAAATAATAATGCATGTGAAGTGTGATAGTAGTTTGGGAGGTTCCTGCCAGGGATCAAGATTTCATGACACTATTGAAATTAGCCACCAATCAAACTAATATAACTTCATTACATTGTTTTGAACAAATAAACAAATTCCACATAGGAAGGAAAAAAGACTTATTTGCATTTTAGGGCAGTATTTAAGGATAACTGGGTTTTTTTTTTTAAATTTTTTGATGACTTATATATGTGGGCAAACCTCTGGTGTTTGTATCATTGTGGATGCCATGTGGCATTTACCTTTGCATTGATGCTTGCTTTATCCCACATCCAATTTAACTGGTAGCCAAAGCAGTAATGAAGTTGTTAGTCAGGAACTCATGAAAATGTACTTTACAGCTTGTGTTCAAATTGAATGCACCAGTCCGTCCAGGTGGATTTAATTTATTAATAGGAAAGTTTGAGCCAAAAATAAAACATGAGTTGTCTTGTACTGCTAGGTTTTGATTCCATTTCACAGTGAAGAGATGACAAGCTTTCTTGACTGATCTTTGTTCCTGTGTTTGGCATAGTCTGACTCATTTTTATCTATTGAATTACACTGATTTATGGTGTTGTTAAATCCATTGATTATAACTGTGTTGTTAATTTTTGAGTGACCAAGAGTCTAGGCTAGAGTGTCTGCCCAACTAGAATTAGTGCTATATCTTGGGTAATATTGCTCTCTGGTTAATTCTTTAATATGTACAACACTCGTCTTACCTAACAGATGGTAATTTATTTTTATTTCCCACCTTTGATTCAAAAATATTTTAATTTTTTAGGCAGCTAATATACAAATAGAAGATATTAACTTCTCAGTAATAAATTGCATAGTAGATAATATAAACCAGTGTATTGTGGTATATACCCACAAGGTGGCAGATTAACTTTAGTGTATGTGACCCAGCATCCACTGAATTTTGTTTTTAGACATGAAGCCTTAATGTTTTATTGATGCCAGAAAGCCTCTGCCTGCCTGTTAAATGGGTATATGTTGGAAAGAGAGTGACTATAGGCAGAATGCATAAGCCCTTCTACTGTATGCAGTGGCAAAAAGTCAGAATTAAACCAATAACATATCTGACAGCACTGAACCCCTCTTTTCATTCTTCCTAACTTCATCAAAACTCTGTCTTCTCTGCTAGTCATTTGAAAGATAAAATGTTTACTGTTCACAAATGTAGTAAAGGATAGAAGAACAGATAACCTGATCTCCTTCTATGACAAGGTGACCCACTTAGCGGATAAGGCTGTGGATGTTGCCTACATAGACTTCACTAAAGCCTTTAACACTGTTTCCCACTATATTCTCCTGGAGAAACTGGCTGCTCATGACTTAAACAAGTGTCTGCTTCGCTGGGTAAAAAACTGTCTGGGTGGCCAGACCTAAAGAGCGGTGGTAAATGGAATTCAGTCCAGTTGGCAGCTGATCACAAGTGGTGTTTCTTCAGGACTCAGTATTGGGGCCATACCTTTATCAATCTGGAGTATTGTGTCCAGTTCTGGGCTCCCCAGTTCAAGAAGGACAGGGAACTGCTGGAGAGGGTACAGCAGAGAACTACAAAGATGTTTAGGAGCCTGGAGCATCTCTCTCACAGGGAAAGGCTGAGGGTCTTGGGTCTTTTTAGTCTGGAGAAGAGAAGATGGGGGATCTGATCAATGCCTATAAATACTTAAAGGGTGGGTGTCAAGAGGATGGTGCCAGTCTTTCTTTAGTGGTGCCCAGTGACAGGGCAAGAGGAAATGGGCATAAACTTGAACATAAGAGGAATTGAACATGAGGAGGAACTTTTTTGCTTTGATGGTGTCAGAGCACTGGAACAGGCTGCCCAGAGAGGTGGTGGAGTCTTCATTACTGGAGACATTCAAAACCTGCCTGGACACGTTTCTGTGCAACCTGCACTGGGTAGACCTCCTTTGGCATGGGTGTTGGAATAGATGATCTCCAGAGTTCTCTTCCAATCCCATATCATTCTGTGATTCTTTGATATGGACAAGGGGATTGAGTGCTCCCTTAGTAAATTGGCAGATGATGCCAAGTTGTGTGGGAGTGTTGATCTACTTGGGGGTAGGAAGGCTCTCCAAAGGGATCTGGACAGACTGGATCCAAGACTGGGCCAAGACCAGCTATATTAGGTTCAACAAGGCCAAGAGCTGGTTCCTACACTCGGCACTGGTGAGGCTGCACCTCAAATACTGTGTTCAGTTTTGGGGCCTCACTACAAGAAAAACCTTGAGGTGCTGTAGTGTGTCCAGAGAGGGGCAACAAAACTGGTGAAGTGTCTAGAGCACAAGCCTTATGAGGAGGAGCTATGGGAACTGGAATTCTTTAGTCTTAAGAAAAGGGTGGTGACCATATCGTTTTCTACAACTATTTGAAAGGAGGTTGTAGCGAGATGGGTGCTGGTCTCTTCTCCTAAGTAACAGGTGGTAGGACAAGAGGAAAAAGCCTCAGGTAGCACCAGGGGAGTCACCCACTTCAGGAAACCTGTTAGATACTGTAAATCCCTACCAGCCTGCATTTCTTTCCTGGGGAAGCCCAGTATGCTAGGAAGAGAAGAGAAAAAGAGATACTTGTGTCACAGTGTAAGGCCAAGCTAAGGTAGGGGCATGCACCCACATCTGAGAGCTGTGAGGTGCTGCCTAATTCCACAAAGTATGCATAACCTAAGGGATAGACTAGATGTCTGGGATAAGGAGTTCCTCTGCTTCCATTCTGTTTAGGCTGTCTGCTTTCTGTGCCAGGATGCATTTCAGCTGCTTACTTCATTATTTATGTTGTTTACTTCTTCCTTCCGCTGGGTACCATGCTAGTAGTTCAGTCAGTTTCTCTGTGACTTTCAGTCAGCTGGTCTTAGAGTCTCATAAACTGGGAAAATGCTGCAAGCTGGACACTGTTAACTGCAGGCAAACATAATATAATGGTCTGTGTGCATTTCCCCTGGAATAAAAGCAGAATATGTAATCTGCGTGTGTTCCCTCTGGAATAAAAGCAATGTGTTGTAACAATTGCAGCCCATTGTAAAATCAGTTTCTGTAATGCCTGCATTTTAGACTTCTGGACATAAAACATCCCTTTTATAATTTTATGCTCAAAACTCCATTTTGAGTATGAAATATACCCATTCTTGTATATTTTCAAGCCACTGTTTTGATTCATTTTCATAACCCTCTATTAATAAATCTGGAGCTTCAGATTTTATACTCTAAAAACAGTGTTCATTTTCTTTGGCTTCTGCTAAGATCAGGCTATTTGGAAACGTGGTGTATGCATTCAGCAGCAGCAAAACAAAGCTTTGTGTTCTGGCTCATCGCCTCCATTGCAGGGGCAGACAGGTGGTGATGTCCTGTCACCATGACTACATACAGCCCTTAGGGAGGGCTCTTGTAAGATGATAGTAATTCCTGAATGGGGGGAAGGGCATCAAGATTTACTCCTTCAGGCTGTGGGTTCTTTTGTATGGGATGCGCTTGATTACACGCCTACCCTGTCGCATACGTGTGTGCTTGCTGAAATGCAGGAATCTGGAAGAATACATGACTGCAGACAGCGTGACAACAGCTGCTCACATTTACCGTTTCAAGCCTTAGAAAGGCAAAAGGATGATTACAGCCAGACTGTCTGAGTTTCTGCCTTATATTGACCATAGATTTTCCCAGAGTTAGGCACTTCAGAAGGAAAGGTATACCTGCACGGAAGTGAAAACTGGTTAATATGGTTGTAGTTTAGGGCATTAGTGGTTTAGGCCTGAATGGGAAGGGAGGGCTCTGGCTGTGACCACATCTAGTGACAGAAAGTAGACATGCTGTGGTGTGAAATGTTAATGAGAGTAAATGCAAAAGTCCTTCGGCTTTGTCTTCCCTCAATGCATCCCAGCAATTTAGGTAAGTAGAATTAAGGAGCTGGACTGTGCTTAGCACACACAGGCCACCAGCTTTCGCTTGTGAAACAGGTCTAATAGTGTTTTCAGTGATTAAATGTGGTTTGACCTTGTTGATGCAATAGCTGAAAAATGGGATTGCATCATCTTTGGCTTCAGATTTGAGTGGCTCAAAAAGTGCCACCTCGTGAATTGCCGGTATTTTCCCTTTATACCCTTTTCTTTGGCTTGACCTGGCATGGCCTTGTTTAAACTTCTGAGGTCTGCTGAGACCGCAGCTGGAGTTGGTATTGCTGCAGGATATTTGTCGTTTCAATTCCATTCCTCCTTTGCAGCAGCAGCACAGGTAAACCCCTCTGCTCCTGGGGGAAGTGGTGTGTTTGAGTAAGGAGAGGAAAAACTTGAAGTGTGTAAAAGAGTTAAGTAACATAAACTGAAAAAATGGTACAGGACTGTCATGCTTGGAGGGGCAGAACAGGCTAAATCAAGGCTGGCCTTGTGGTTCAGAAGGGATTTTTTTTTGTTGTTGTTTACATGACTGAATTTTTACTTCAAGGACCACGCAGCTGTCACTCTGTACATCTATGTATAATACCTGGTGATGATAAGTTGTGGGAAACAGTTTGTAATCAGTGATGTTACTAATATTATTTAGTGTTGAAATTTTCAGCCTAAAGTTCAGCCAGGAATACTGTACATACACAACAGGAACGTCTCCCTGACTCAAGCTTAGTGTGAGCTGACAAAGGAGGAGAGGATAGTGCACGAGGAGACTAAAGATGGGAAGAAATCCTGCCTTTTTAATGGGGAATTAGTTAGAGGCAACTGGCTACATGGAAGAGAAGTCTCCAGCTAGTGATTCCTTGAAGTATAAGTCCTGATGCTGAGTGAATGAGAGTTACCACTGGATCTTAGTTTCCCAAGGGAAGAGATCCTGTATGTTTCAGTGCTGTGGAGGAGTGCAGGAGCAGTGGTGAGCTGCAGAGAATGATTGGTCTCCTTTGTATCCATCTTCAGATGCAGCAGTTCCTCGATCTGCTGTTTGCTCCTAATGATTCAGGAATAGAAAGAAGCAGTGACCTAGAAAATATAGAAATATCATTTTACTGTAAAATATTTACAGTCTTTAGCTTCAGCTCAACAAATTCTGCAGAACAATGAATTGGGAGCAGCCATACTAGTAAACTGCATTGTCTTCCAAAATTGTCAGTTACATACTTTAATCTGACGTACAAGTAGCGTTCTTGTATATACATACAATCTGTAAAATAGAAGTAGAATGATTAGTACCAGAAATATAGGCTTGCAAAATCACTTTGAAAATTTACTAGCCAGTGATCAAATTGCCCTACCAGCTTGATTGACAATTAAATAGCATAAATCACCTGGCTGAAAAAGTGTTCTGGGCAAGTATTCTGAGACTAATAAAACAATGGGGAGCTTTGAGTTACATACTAAGTTTTAGGACTTGTTCTTGCATGTCAATCATGTAGACATATGAAGTGTCAACATTAGAGTTCTGATGAACTTAGGTCACAGTATTCAAAAGGCTGTAATCATGATGGGTGTGGGAACTGAGAATTCCCCTATAGGGCTGTTAACTGGAGGCTGAGTACTCTTCAGGGCACTTTGTACTGAGTATGTATTTCCATGTATATGCCCAGAAAGTGGGATGTTGCTTCATGGCTCCATTTGGAACTTCTGAAATTCTTCTGCTGTGTTTCAGAAACCAGGAAGGCATGGGCAGAGGGTGCAGGTAACTTTAATAGCACTGCTGTCTTTCTTCATTTCCTATTGCACAACTTGGATGAAACAGATAATTTGTTCTCATTTTTTGGAAGAAAAGAAAAGAATAAAAAAGTGTGCTAAATGGAGCAGTTACAGTTTTTTATATCTAAAACATATAATTGAAAGTATATGTGTAAAGCATTTAAAAATATAGACTCTGGGTTAGAATGCTGCATTATGAAACAGGGAGAACGGTAAAATAAAAATCATTGCTTGTCCTCATTTCTGCACAGACTCTGCAACACATGAATTAAGGATGTGCCTGGTGCAGATGGGAGATGTTAGTAACATCCTTTCTACACAGCACACATTCATGGAAGTAGCATATGCTCTGCCAGTTTTGTCCCTTGTCATTTTCAGAGTTTGAAAAGAATGTGCTGTTCCCTGGTGCCTGGAGTTGCAGTAGCAAAATCCCGTCCAAAGAATAAATGATACCTATGATGTGTCCCACATGTTAGGATCTGACTATGCCAATTAAAGCTTCCATCTCTTTTTTTTCTTATGTATCTTTTTGTGTTTATATACTTCATTTAATGTCTCTTAGTTGAGAGAGAGAATTTATACAGCTTTCCTGTTGAATACCTTCACATGCTTCTCAGATCTTTCCCTGCTTATTTACATGAAGAGGTAGGATAGGGCCTTTGGTGTTCAGCAGAGACAAAGCTGTTATTTTTTTTCTGGGTCAATCACTCCTTAGATCAGAGCTGGGATCTCTGAAGTGTATACCAGAACTGAGCTTCCTGTAGAGCCGTAAAATTAGACCCATCACTGTCATCCCCTGTAATAGCAACAAGAGAAAAAATGTGAAGAAGTGTAAATTTTTGTGACTGTTGAACTCAGTCAATCAGTTCCAGTTCTCTGGGAAAGCAACTTATAATACAACCTCTTACTTTGTTTGTATGACATAATTAAAAAAAACTGTGCACGTTATCTTTCAATGCAGCTGCTATTATATGGCATGTTGTTAAACTGCTTCTTTTAGTTTGCTGGATTTGATATCACAGCATTAGACTGAAGGGAAAAATGGCATGACCCACTTTGATTTAGGATGGCCCATTTCACTCATTAGGACTGTACTTCGCTTGTGCTTTGCTGAAGGCACGTACCTGGGGCTATGCCTTCTGAAAGCAAATGCAACATTTCTACATTAGGAGGCTGGTAGAACAGAGCGTTTGTGATTATTTACAGGCTATAAGGGTTTTAGAATAAAGAGTAAATAACCCTTTAATACTGAAATTCTCATGAGAGGCTTGTAGTTTTTAAAAAAAATCAATGCCATGTAAGGTCTGGTAAATGCTTTTTGTATTTTTCATATGTGTTTCCTATAAAAACAAAATACTTCTTAGGGCTGATACCATTTTTTACTTACTCCTTAATGTAGGTTATGAGAAAAAAACATTAAATGGCTCTTACTATACAGGAAATGTACTTGAAGTGTAGAATGCTTGGGAACGGATGCCTGCTTTACTGCTATAAATTGTTCATGATATGTCTTTCCTTATATGCATCAAACATAACACTTGCTGCAGAGATGCTTGTGATTTGTCTTCTCTCCTGAGAGACAGTAATTGGCTTCAGTTTACTTAGCCTGCTGCAGTACAATTTATTTTCTTAGCTTAGCTGAGGCTCATGTTGCAGCATGTTTTCTTCTATGGAGGTGAAGTATTTAATTTGTAAAGTGGTGTAGAGTATGCATTGCGTTACAGAGACAAAGCACATCCCTGCTCTGTGGTGTTTAGTGGAAACAGATCAAAGCATTCCATCATCCTCCTTTACCTTATCCCGTCTTGTTATTAAATTGTACATGAACTAATAATGATCTTTTAGAAAACATCCATTGTAAATAGCTCAGTAATTTGAACACATGACTAATGGACTATGGTTACTATTTGCTTTGTCTACTTATAATGAATTATTTCTGTGGTTTTCAGCCTCAGTCACACGGTGTTATGTCTCTTTTCTGGGTCTTATCTTTGTCTGGATAACCAAACATTCTTCAAACAGGCAACAAATAGAAAATAATGGAAACTTATTTTAGGTATTAGGTTTTTTTGTTAGTTCGGCGATCCTTTTTTCTGCTCAGATTTTTTTTTTAATTTATCTATCTAGATGAGGAACTGGAGAGATAAACATGAATATCAAAACAAATGGCACTTCAAAAGGGTTAATCTCTTCAAAGCAAAAAATATTCACAAAATTGTAACAATTCATGAAGCAACAATAATGATGTAACATGTAAAACATATACTGGAGATGAGCCCTCTGGGTGAGGACTTTCTTGATTTATTAATTCCCATCAAAATTTTACCTTCCAAAGAATTGATTTTTTTTTTTTCCCAATAAAGTACAAAATGCAATTCAGAATGGACTAAGAAGTGCTGAGTACTCACAACTTCCTTTAATGGATTAATGAATTTCACAGTAAATACATTTGACTGCTGGGGATCCTAACTTGCCATAACAGTAGTCCCACTTACTTTTATAGTGGGCAGTCTGCTCCTCCTTGGAGTAAATGGGATTTTTTTTGCCACCACACACTGAGCTTTCCTCCTTTGGTAATATTACTTCAGTGCTGAATTACCTTCAGTTAATTCTGCAAGCTCATTACTCTTTTATGACTGCGCACATGTTAGTACTGCTGCATTAGCTCATGTGAGGCACTAGGACTTCTGGGAACACTTGCTTGGGAACAGCATTAAGCTATGCTGCCCTATGAATTAATTTGCAATGTACTGAATATGTCTGCTTTCTGGGCATCCATGTGGAAACTTTTTAATCTAAAACCTCATTAAGTAAAAGCAGCGACTAATGAACTTATACTATGAAAGTGACCTAGCTCTATAGTCAGCATTACTAATACTCTCGTTTGGGCAATACGTGACAGATAAGGGGTTTAGTGTGTAGTGGAAGGTGTTATATGTGTGGTTGGGCATGTTGAAAATTCGCCTGCTCGTGGATGTGGATCAGTATAGTCATAAACCAAGGATTTTAGTAGCCAATAAGGGATCCTTTTTTTGATGACTGGAAACTGTGGGAAGGGACTACAAGCACAGCCTGGTAGGAATATAAAACCGTACTTGACTGGGATAACCATCGCTCCTGGTTTGCCTAGTGCCATGTAGGGTGGTTTTTTTCAAGTGGCATCTCTGTTCAAATGATCTGGAAGCACGGGAGAGGAGTGAAAGGTGTGGGATTTAAACTATACAAATTCTATTGATTTCTGTAGAAAAAGAAGGGAAGGGGAAGTTCACAGAAGCAGCAAAGGGTAATTAGGAGGACATACGTGCCCTCAAAACAGTGAGCCTGTTTCTAGTCTGGGTTAAACCAAGACCCTCAGCCATTCCTGCTGGTCCAGGCCAAAAGCATTGTCAATGTTTTCCCACGTACATGCTTGGTAATGAAGCTGGGCGCAGTAGTCTTACTTTTACAGAGTATTTTAAGAGATTGCAGGCTTCTGAAAATGAATGATGAACTGTTATTCCTCATCAGAATACTTGCCAACCTGTTCACTAAGCAGTTCTGCAGATTTTAGGTACTGTTTTGAACAGGTAATGTCAACGGGTACGAGTAAATCACAATTGTTAGATGTGAAGTTAAGGACCAAAGAAGAAGAGCTCAAAAAGTGTCTGAAAGTAAATTGAATCATTTATGAGGTTAGATAAGGTTCTCAAAGGAGTGGTGGAATAAATAATGTACGCAACTTTTATTTCAAGGATTTACGTGCTGACATTAACACGATGTGATTAGAGGATTCTCTAATTTGGGCCTGGAAGCCAGGTACTTGTAAGGATGCCCAGACAACTGTGGAAGGCCATGTCTTGAGCTTTAACCCTGTATTCTAAGAGGGCCAGGGACCAGCTCCAGGACTTAATAGTATGAGCAGGCTAGACAATTCTGTCTAGCATTTTTTTCTGATGTAGGTACAGCCATTCCTGTAATCAAATATGATGGCTTCCCTATAGCATGGTATATCAACTCAGACTCTGGAGCAACAATTGCTCATCCTCATCACATTAGAGATTGTAATAGATGAAGAAAACACTGAAAGCATGCCAATAAGCAAACCCCAGGAATATTCTACTTACTGCTACTTTTGAAATATAAAACTTTAAATACAGTACAATTATGCTGTGTTTCAGTGGACTATATCTTTCTGCCCTCGAACAGCATGAAGACAGCCATTATAAGTCAAAATGTTTATTGTGTAACATCTGGATATTATGACTATGAACCCTACGTAGCGGAGTTTCAGTATAGTCCCTGTCTTACGAGATCAAGTGAAATGGTATTTATTACTTTTGAGAATTACTGGAGTAAAAAGAATCAGTATACAATTAAAACAACTTCTGTTTGCGATGAGCCCTTGGTCTGGATGTTAAACAGGACCAGTTTTATTGCAAAGTTTGTTTGCACATTTAAGACTCCTAAACTGTGGGCAGCTTTGGTGGCAGCAATGTGGCAAACTAAACCAACACCTTAGAATACTGAACAGTGCCTTTCAGAAGGGCTCTTAAGTTTTCTTTAAGACAGAAAGGCTGTTGGGGCAGAATGTGAAGATGTTCTGTGTTATCCCTGGCCAGTATTCTGTTGACAAAGAAGTAGAAATCAATGCAGTGTGGTCAAAGTTCTCAGATCTTTTAAAAATTGTTTTACATAAAAAAAAAAAAGTTCAAATGTGAAAATAAGATATTTAGTTCTTGTGATTAAAAAAAAAACCACATTCTTAATTTGTACCAAAGCCAGTTTTTTTCTTGCTTTAACCATCAGAAGGACAGAGACAAAGAAAAATAAATACAATAAAAAATGAAATCTTTATTTTTTGGCTCATTTGTAATATTGTTTGTTTTTATAATAAGTTTCCTGCATGCATTTCACCAACACATTACAAGTCAAAAGCATTTGTAAAAGAAAAAAAATCTACATTTAATGTTAGATTGTGTATGAAACACAAAATGTCCTGATGTTCTTGATTTTACAAATGTGCTGTTCTTGGGAAATATTGTGGATCCTATTTGTACAAGTCTAGTGCAGCATGATCCAAAAAGAATAGGCTATGTAGACAGACACTGCAAGATAGCAAGGATTTAATGAACAATGAGACTATCTTGGAACTTCTGATGCGAACAGCGCTGGGAATTCGCACATTCCCCTAATACTTCCCTTGCTATGTCCTGTTACCAGATATAACTATTTGGAAACAAGCTGGGTTCCAGATTTACACAATTTACTTCACATTGAAATATATGCAAATATAATATTAAAACAAGATAGTCTACGAATACTCACTTTTTTCCTCATAGTGTGATGATGCCAGTTTGAAATTACCGTGGTTAGAAAGTAAGCCAAGTGAATGAGGAAAGAAATATAAGAAACAGTGATCGAAACTTCAAGACACTTTTCTTATATACAAAACTGTTGCCAAATGGTATTTCTTGACATTATTTATATATGCTAACCACATTTTCAACAGGTTAAACAGTTTGCAATATGGCCTGTACAGCCTGATTCTACACCATATGGTAGCCACTTCAAACTTAAAATGTAAACTAAAGAAGTTCATAAATAGCTGCAAACTATTGCTTAATGATTTGAAAGAATGAGGCCTGGTTGGACAATTTGATTCACTTCGCTACTGATACATGGCTTCCTATAATGGAGACTGTGGGCAGTGGAAGGACCAAGATAGAGCAGCAAAAGCATTGACATGCATCAGTGATACTCGCCAAACCATCTATAATGACATAGGATATAACATGTCCTGTAAGCTCTTGCAAATTACCCATACTGTGGTACATATCTAATGCAGTTCAATGTGGCAAAGCCATTTAATTCTATACTCAAATATTCACGACAGTATTCTGTTAATATTTACATGGAAAAGGGTATTTTATTGATTCATTGGATGTTTGCCACATTGAGAGAAAACAGTAAAGAACAGTCTAGGAAAAAAATTGAGCTGTTTAAAGAGAACCAACGAAACAAAAAAAACCACCAACCCCCGGGTATATTTTGGTGAAGCTATTTTTCTAGTGCGGAAATTGCACAGTATTTTTTAAGCTGTGAATATTTTAACAAAAACAAGAACTTGTTCATGTTTAATGATTTGCATAAAAATAAGTCATTGCAGATTCCTGTAAATTAGAGGAGGAGACTTGCCAGGGATGTTAATCTGGATGCACATAATCTGGATCCAGCCTTACAGGCAGTTAGAATACCTCAAATTTTAGAGCAACCCTGAAACGTGGAAATTCTTAAAATCTTTAGCTTTGTGCAATGTCATATTTTTATTTACGCATGACTGACAAATGCAGAATGCCTATGCAAATCACTTCTAGCTGTACATTATAGAGAATCTGAGAGTAGAACACCTGGTCCTCATACCTCTTTCCCCAACATAAAACCTATTACAAAAATAGTCACGTATAATAGTAAACAACTCATGAATTAAAAAATGGTAAATACACTAATACTAATTTTGTAAAAATATGACAAGTGTAGCAGTTGCATTACAAACAGTGAAGATAATTACTGTTCTACATGTTTTGCAGTATATGAAACACAAAAAAGTATCGCTTTGCACACATTTCATGCTCCATTTTCTCTGTGGAGCCACTTTTTCCCTCATTCTTAGCAGTGTCAGCTGTAGTGAAAACAGTAACCTCTTGTCAAGTTTGTTACCCTGATTCACAGAGTCACAGTTTGATGATGAAGGTTCACTGTTTTGTTATAGGCACTGACCTTAAGTATATATATAATGTATATATACGCACACACACACACGCGCGCACACGCACACACATATATATGTGTAAAAACTGTCAGTTTGGCATAAACCTCCTGCAGGAGTCCAGTTGATGCTTCATTCTCAAAGACTGTAAACAAGTTGTCCCACAAGCAGAATTCTTAGATCTTTATTTTTTATTTTCCCTGACATCTTTACCTTTGTAGTTCTTTTCTGCTTTATCTTTTTCATATTTTTCTTTGTCTGGCTTTGTTACACTGTCATAAGAAGGTGGGGAAGTTGTAGAGGAACTCTCATCCGTTTTTTCTGGAGTGGAGTTCCCATTTAGTTTATCAATAATTATCTCTTTTATAACTGGTCCATCTTCTTCTTTGTTTTTATTTCTATTATATATACTAGACACCTTTTTAACTTTTTGCTTTAAAAGGTAACACCTGTAAGCACGCTGAATAATGACAGCAGATACTTCCTCCTGCT
>BJBW01001426.1:0-170335 GCA_004320125.1 Scolopax mira
CTGAAAGGGTTGTCAGGCATCGGAATGGGCTGCCCAGGGAGGTGGTTGAGGAATCATCCCTGGAGGTATTCAAGAGACAGTTGACATGGTGCTCGGGAATATGTGTAGATGGATTGGTGGATTGGTTTTTTGGCTGGTTTGGGTTTTTTTTTTGTTTTTTTTTCATTAGTTGGACTAGATGATCTTAAAAGGTCCCTTCCAACCCAGGTGATTCTGTCCTTCTGTGAGTCGTGAGCAGAAGGACAGGGCAGACCACCACGAATGTTGTTAAGGTGGATACATACCTAAGGGGAAGCAGCCAAAATGCCATTTTTGCTGTCACTGCACAGTAACACATCTGGCCTGTACTTGCAGGCCAGCTTCACAGGCAATGATGTCTTCATCCTTTACAAAGCCTGCAAAGTGTCTCCTCTGAGCATTTTCCTCCTAGTGCCCTGAGGGCCTTCAAGCTGCTGCTGCTCAGAGGCCATGCGTTTTTACACCTGCTCTCTGCCTTTCACCTCCCACCTCCCCACCTGATCTATAAACCCTGAGAGCTGTAACACAGACATTTGTTTTGGTGGTTGGGTTTAGCTGTTCTAAACAGCCAGAAAATATAACCCGAGCTTTTAGTAGCGTGGCTCACATGAAAGCCAGTTTTCATGCCCAGCACAACAGCTGAAGTCAGGATGAGCTTTGCATATGCTGTGAGAGGGTTCACAGCTACTGCGCTGGAGGAGGATGGTAGGGGAGCAGGTAATCAGAGCCCACACATAACAGGTACCCAGGTATGCCCTGCCAGGCTTCTGCAGAAACCATTCTCTGGGATTTCTGTGCTCCTGCAGATGGGAATGACTGAGGATTTATAGCAGTTCTCAGGAGAGGTGGGGGCTTGAGGATTTGGAGACATAAGGGCAAATTCTTCTCTTGAACCCACGTGGTGGATTGAAGAGGAGAAATTAGCCGTACAAAATAAAGCCAGGTACTGTGACTCTTTCTCATAGGTAAATATTTCTTTAATTTTTTTTTTTTCTGAGGGTTATTTTTTGGTATATCCAGCTGTGGCCTGTAGCAGAAAGGAATATCTCATAATGAGCTCTGTTATAAATGGCTCTGAAACACAGAGTGTTGGAATGCCACTAAAAATATTTTGTCTGTGGCTTTTGCTAAGGCTCAGCTCCTCAGGAAATACTTTCATTGTTTAATGCTGTCATTTTGTACATATCCAATATTTTCTTAATCTGTCACTGGGAATAGTTTATTTATAACAAGCTTATTTTCCAATTGCATGTTGTAAATATATCTTAACAGTCTTGCCAAAAACACTAACTATTCACTATAACTACTCAGTTATAGAGATTTAACCAGTTTATTAGCTTTTAAAAATACCAGAAGTATGTGTCAAATCCTCCCTTACCCCCCTTTTTTTCTACTGAAATATTGGACGTACAAGTTTGGGTCAGGAGTCACTTTGTTGATTAAACACAGTTATAAAAATGAAGGACTGATTGTGTCTCAGATTTAGCCCTGTCATTCACCTCTCTCCAGAAGTAATTCCAAGGGGCAGCGAGACTCCTACTCCATGTTTTTTCCTTGCTCCTTAAAAATTTGCCACTAGCCTATAACACCAGCAACTTATGGCAACTCTAATACAAGAAGCCCAGCTGCTCTTGCTGAGGAATTTTTAGGGAGACCCTAGTGCTGTCATTAGGGCATCTCTTGTTCTCCCCTGGAAGATATGAAGGGAGAGCAAAAAGGCTCCCTGTTTCTTATGTCTTGGGGTTATTACATAGATTGCCTGCTGAATTTTACAGCTGGCAACCAGGTAAGGTTTATAAAATGTGTTTCATAAGTAGCACATCCCATAGCATGTCTCGTGCAATGGGATCCTGTTTGTTTGGGGCAGCTAACTGATCAAAACTAGCTCCCCTAAGAGCTCCCCTAATCACTTACTCTTTAAATGTTATTAGGTCCATACACACACGTGTGTGTCTATGTAGAGAATAAAAATGAAGCTATGTGGAGTACAGAGAACTTGTTGAAACATTCATACATCTGCCAGCAAGTTTGCTGACAGTTTGGGGTTTTTTAATATATTTACACAGCTGTAATATATATACTTTTATGGGGAACATTTTCCATCATTAGCTTTCCAACAGGTTAAGAAGGTTATTCATAGATATATCTACACACAATGAGCCAAATTCTGGTCTCAGCTGTAACAGTGTAAATCCAAAGTCACTCCATTAAAATCGATTGCTTTTGCTTTTTTTTTTTTTTTTTCCTTTTAACTTGTACCTGGTAACAGAGAGGAATTTGTCCTCCCTGTATTCCGGGATCCCAGCAAGACTGCTGACCTTCTGTACTCGAGCAGATAATCTGCCGGTCATTTCTGTGTCATAGCTGTGGAAACAGCCTGCTGGCTCTCCAAGCGCTCAGCAGTCATATGCTTCGGCTGATAAGATGATAGGAATCAATCTTTCTGAAAGCAACGTCCAAAGGCTGTCTCTAGGACAGTTTTTAATTCACAAGTGCTGCCTCTATCTCACCAATGTCTGAAAAAAAGTCTAGAATTTCCCCAGGTATTTATTCCTCCCCCCACTAAATTCCATATGCACGCTTTAGCCATACCTGGGGCAAATTGTCATTAAAATGTCGTTAAAATGTGGCTTGTGATAGGGGTCCAAAACCGATCTTGCCTCTGCAAGTAGAAATCTTTTTGAACTGCACCTTAGTCATTAGAAAGTCATTCCAAATTTCTGCTGCCTTCACAGAGACTGGAATTTGTTCTTCTTCGCCGAGTTGCTCTTTTTAACTAATATGGTTAGACAAGTTTTAAGAGCAAACATTCTTTTTCAGCTGTGTCAGGAGGTTTTTAAAAGCTACCTTGTCACTTGTCTTAATGTGGCAGCTTTATGGCTGTAGGGATGCTGTCTCTCAGCTGCTCCTGCACTGCCGTTTCTTTCCACTGCAAGAAAGTCGATGGATAAAAGGAACTGGGAAATCATGCTGGAGCTTCAGAGCTTTCCACAGAGAATAAACTGCACTGTTTTTAGGGTTGCATTAAATTAATTATGCGGGAGGGAATAGTCAAAGTTATCCGAGGAAATTGGGACATACTCCTGTGGCATATGAGCAAATTTAGCAGTCTGTAAGGCCTGAGTAAAACTTGGATGCTGCCTAAACTGTATGATATCTCTATCAGAGCAATACTTTTTTTGCAAAAGCTAGTTACAAAACTATAAGTTCCCACAGAATGCGGCATTCCATCTCATGGCAGGACAAACTGCAAGACAAACACAGACATCACTGAAGTGAATTAGACTGGAAACTGTCTTCTACAGGGGCCAAATCTTCTCACATATTTCTACTCTACTAGACAGAATTAAGCCCTGACCTCCCAGTTTAAGTCCCTCAGCAAGGCTGGCGTAAGCCCCAAATGGGTTGCTGGAATTAATATAGGACTTCCTTTCAATACAAGCACATAGGCTGAAATATAGGGATGTTACCTATTTCTGTATTTTCTATACATTTTTAGTAGGAACCACTGAATTTGAGACCAAAGTCAGGGTAGTCCTCCAGCCTCCTTCACCTTGCTCTCCCCAGTCTGCCTCTGGCAACCTCAAGCCACCCCCATCTGAAGGCAGTAGGGACAGCAAGGGGGACACAAGCAAGGCGACCAGCTCTTTGAAGAAACTGCTGAGTGCCAAGGGCAGTACCTGGGTGGCAGCAGCAATGAGTGGGAGAGAGGATGGGGCCCTGGTGGGAGCTGGGTCTGAGCCATCTCACCGCAGCCCCCCAGGCTCTGGTGCCAGGCTGCTCCCCAGGCTCGGCTGCATCTGCCACCCAGAGCTGGGGCGACCTGGAAATCCCAGCTGCCTTCAAGGTCTGCTATAGCTTGCCTGATCAAAACACCCTGCACAAAGCTATCTCTGTGGGCTGGTTACACACCTACTTCGGTCACATACAAAAAAAAAAGGGGAGGATTTCTCAATGAAAGGTTATTAAAGTCTATGATAAGGCGCTAAGAAACACAAACATAAACTCCCTCAAAAATAATAACTGTGTGAGAAATTCTTCATTTTAAGTGTTTGTATAGTGTAGCCGTATATAATGTTACAGACTGCAGTCCTGAATGTCGTAATCCTAACCATACACCAGCATGTGTTTTTAAATGCATTGCATTTTGATGTCCTGTTTGCATTGGACTCACTACTGTAGGTCTCTGCAGGACATTCTGTTTACAAAGGAGATTACCAAAAATAAAAATTACAAAACAAAGTGGTGTAAGTTACAGAAACAGAGTAGGAATGCCTCACTCCGGAAGTTTTTGCCACAAATTCAGATACAAACAAGGCCAAAGGGACTCAGAATAAATCAAGTTATTTTCCTATTGCCTCAGTAAGAAGGGCTCAACAGCTATCCTGGCTGTATTTTACAGGTTATAACCTAGAACTAGTTTAAACCTACTATCATTCAGTTTGTAGTTGATGAAAGAGCTGTATTGAGATGGAAAATCTTCATGTTGAGTTCTTTACCTTCTAGATGTCAAAAAAAAAACCCTCTTATAAAAAGTAGATCTTGCTTATGAATTACTTGTCTCTGCCTTTCTACAAGCCTAACAAGAAAAGGCAGCTTTTGAAAGTGTAGCCCCTTCCCATGACATCAAAGGTAGATTGAGCTCTGTTTTTTGCACTGACTTACAATTAAACATGTGTTATCAGCAGGGAGAACATTGAGGGTTTCTCTCTGTCTCTCTCTTCCACTCTCTTTCACTCTTTCTTCCACTCTGCCCCCACCCTCCGATTTCCAATTTATTGCACTACAAGCTTACAGTTACATGTGTGCTGCACTCACTTTACCTTTTTGTTTTTCTTTTTTCTCTGTTTAGTGACTTCCTCAAGCTTAAACACTCTCAGGCCGTGAAGGTGTCACATTTGGCAACCGGGACGCTGCTCAACACTTCCTGCTGTTCACCCAGTTCCTCACCCCTGCTGTGAGCAATTTGGGCACCACTTGATAATGTCCTTAGTTTATATTATAGTAGTATATAACTATATATATATACTATAGTATATAACTATATAACTACCAGCCAACATCAAGGTTCCTTTAGCCTAAATGCTGTTCAACCACATAGGCTGTAACTATATGGCACAGCAGAGTGCAAGGAACTTGGAGACAATAGAGCTTTGCCAATGTGCTATTTGCCTGGATTAATTTGCTTCCATAACAATTTTAATGGTCAAACACCATGCCTGTTTTACCATACCAATTCTGGTTGGGGGCATGTACAGAGCTGGTGAGGACTTCAAACTAGTGCACCATGGCACTCTGCATATTGATTGATAGAAACAATCCCTGCACCAAAATTGCTTACAGCCTGCGGAGGCAAGACAGACAAAGAGTACATGGAGAACAAAAGGCACAGAAAGGAAAATATGTACAGCCACAGGCCTGTTCTTGAGAACAAGCCTATGCACTCAGCTTGAGTACCCACCCGTGCTGCCCAAGTGGCAGAGGCAGCCTTGAGCACACAGCTTAGTTGTGAAACATAATTCAAATAGTCTCATGAGTGAAGTATTGTTCACATCAGGCTTTGCAGGAAACAAATATAAGCCCTTCTTGCTTCAACAACTCCTGAATATATCTGAGACAGCTTTGCATAGTAGTAGGTCTAGGTTCCCCATGAGGTCTCCTGCATCACTATGTTGCTACAGATCCTGACTAAGGGGAGAAACCAGCTAGAGAAAAGATTTACCACCCCAGACAGCTGATACACTCTGGTTTATAGGTGGCTGGATGCTCCATCCCTGGAAGTGTTCAAGGCCAGCCTGCATGAGGCTTTGAGCAACTTGGTCTAGTGGGAGGTGTCCCTGCCCATGGCAGGGGCATTGGAACTTGATGATCTTTAAGGTCCCTTCCAACTCTAACCATTCTATGGTTCTATGAAATTCCTGCAGATAAGAGAATTCGTTTGTCCCTCAGACATAATACATGCTCATGTGTCCTAGCTGGGGTCTACTGTGCTCCTTGTTGATGGCTGTAAGGCAGCATGATAAGTGGATTCTGGGTTGGCTGACACAATTGCAGCAGCAGATGAGTATTATGACCAAAACTGTTGGACAATCACCATTCTGTTATGTATGTTGCTTCATTGCTCAAGAATTAATTCTCCCCTTCAGATTAAGGAGTAACCTTTACTGCAGTCAAATTCCCTGTTTTTGTGCTGCACCAGGCAGGATTCTGATCTGAATCTTTTTTTGAAAGGTTCAGAATAATATAAACATGTGAAGACTAGACTTCGTTTTGGAAAAATTGGCCACTGAATGCAGATGTTCAGATCATCTTCAACAAACGTGAATCACAGATCAATGATACTTAATGGTTCTCATTTATTACCTTATAATGATTAACACTGTGTAACAAGACCAACCACATCACCAGAATTTTCACAATGGCTGGAAAATCTTTTTGTAAAGGCCTAATGAATAGGTATCCACAAACACACATATATTAATTTAATGAAAAAAGACAATTTGATGAAGTAAAAACACTGCTTTTTTTTTATGGAGAAAAGTGCTAAGTTCAGGCTATATGCAGCAGAAGAAGAAGAAACAGGGGCTGTTTACTGCAGCACACAAGTCACAAAAGCTGCTGGTGCTCAGCTGAACATCTGGAAGAATGCTCCACTAGCTGTAGTTAAAATGCAAAGGAGAATATGGAAAAGCACAATCCTGTGTGGGTGAATAATCAGTTTCTTTGATGCTTGAATCTGACACATATTTCAGAGCTCAACAGAAGCAAAAATCAATTCTCAGATTACTTTTCTTTCTAGCTTTGGAGGAACTTGAAAGGAGAGCTGACATCAGCACGTACAGACAGGTCCTCAATTGTTTCTGGGCCCTTTGCATTTCCAGGAACAGGCAAAAAAGCTGACACAGAGGAATATCCTGGCAAACAGAGCCAGAATATTACCTCCATTTTCTTACTTCTCTTACCTACCTCAAGGGACTGACCCCTGGGAGACCATTACTGCTTTGTAAGGCTCCCAACTGAATAATTGTCCCCTGGGGAACATTAACTACAGATTCCAACAAGAACAGAGAGAACACAGCTCTGTCTCCCATGCCAGCAGCTCCAGGATCAAAGAAGCATGGAGATGTGTGTTATCCCTTCCCTTCTCACCTCCTCTCCAGCCAACATACCTTCTCTCTTCACTTGACAACTGAGGGAAGGAAAATGAGGTGGAGAGGGAGGTGCAAAAGGAAGAGCACTTCATTGCTTACCCAGAGAATTATCTCCCTGTAGAGTAAGGCCAGCAGATCATCCTGCTCAAGCAAGATCTGGGGCTGATATCTAAAAGTGTTAAACTGTGTGGTCAGCTTTGCAGGTGGACCCTGAGGTTTTGCTGATGCTTGTGGACCTGCATACACTTAGGACCTGGTCCAGCATGCTACTCCACAAACAGCAGTGGAATCCACTGGCAAGTGCACAGCATCATCTACTCTTGACCATGTGACACTGAGGGCAGCACCCTGTCTTTGTCTACCCTATGGGCCATATATCCAGGAACAACACCTACCCTTCAGACCCAAGTCCCTGCAGAAAATGTCCATGTGCCTGAAGGTCTGTGAAGACCATGGGGCAACAATTTTAAATATGAAATCCGAGTTCTGTAGTGGAAACAGTTTGGGGGAACATTTTTTCACAATTATTCCTGTTTAACTGAAAAAGAAACGTACACTGGCATGTTTTGATTACCTAAGTGCTGCAGCTGCATTAAGAAAAAAGATTTGCCCAGCAGCAGGGGTTTCACAGACTCTTCACACATTTTAAGTTCTGCTTTGAGCATCATCCAAACCGAATTCAACACTTGTGATCCTCTTCCTAGTGTTGTTATGAGGTAATGGTTCTCTTAATCTAAATCTTATCTGCCCAGCTGCAGTTTTTATATTTTCCTCTGACTGCACTAGTCACATAAGATTGAAAGACATGAGAATTTAGTAAATCTTTTAAAGTTTTAGGCTATAAAGGGTGGAATTTGTTTCATCAGTTGATTTTATTAATGCTTTGCAGTCTGAACTGGATTTTAAATTGAAGTGAGTAGCACTCACTAACAGCAGGAATAAAATGTTCCATGAGAAATATTTAGTTTATTAATGTCTATTAGTTTTCAATTATAACAACAGAGATGGATGAACTGTACAACAAACAGTGAAGAGAAAGAAAGTCTGTCTGTTTATTTCTCTTTCTCTGTTCTTTCTGAAATAAGATATATTTAGGTATACACCATCATAAAAAATATTTCATTATCTTTATTCAAGCAAAGCTCCAATAAAGGCAGAGAAATTAAGTTTTGCTCAGTTGCTATAATTAAAATGTCTTTGATTCATATAGCTCTATCACTTTGCAGGTGGCATCAGGTGTGGAGTTTGTTAGGTTTTTTGGTATGAACTCTACAGCTCAAGGAACAGTGAGGTCTTGGTCGTGGCTGACATTTCTGCGTGGTGTGTGCGTGAACATGTGTATGGATGCTTATGGACATACAAATGTTCCTCAGCAAAACACATCTTGCCAGAAACTTTTAAAAGGATTAGGCAGCTGCCCAGCCTCTGCAAACCTGTCATCATTTGCCCAACCTCTCTCACTGCCATCCAAAGGGAAATTTTCTTCCCAGGAAATAGAGCATTAATTGCTTGCCCAGAAAGGAAATTAATGACTCAACAATTGTGACCGACAGGCTGCATTTTGGAGATAGCCAATCCTGAGAAATGTCATCTTTGTCAGGCTATAATTTCCATTCTCCATTTGAGGGTTTTTCAGTTTGGGTGGGTTTTTTAATGGTGGAAACACATAAAATGCCATGTGGCTGTGAGGCTGCATCACAGGGCAGCTCACTGCCCTCCCTGGCGGTGTGGGTGTACTGGAACTGCTCGTGCTGGGAGAGAGGCACTGCTCTGGCAACTGCGGCCCCAGCCCTGCCTCTGCACCTTGTTGAATCCATGTTGGCACTAATTAGAAGCCAGAGAACAATTTCTATGCCACGGTATGTCAAAGCTCCACTTTAGAAAATGTCCCTGCCAAGCAGAGCTGCGCTGCTTTGATAATTCCTGACTACTCACGGTTTCAGGGAAACACCAAGTGAGGAGGCCCGTTAGCTTTTTGCTGTGTGTTACAACAGTGAAAATATGAAAAGGAGAAAGACTTAATTTCTGCCAACCCCCCTGTAGGTGGACAAAGTCAAAATGGCAGTTGCTTTCCATCCACAACAGATAAGTTTTTAAACATGAAGATATGTTTATTGCAGAGTTTTTATATTGTATTTAGCTAGATCAAATAGCCTATTGTTAAGGGCTTAGACACAGTCACAAGTCACAGAATTATTCTTCCTCTTCTCATGGAAGTTGGATAACTGTCCTGTGACAAATTTATTCTATATAGGCAATTTTCTATCAAAGATATTTTAATATTTGATCAGCACAGATGCCATTCTATTTATAGTGGCAAATGAACCTGCAGGCTGGAGTTGCAATGAAGAGAAGTGTGTTGCCTTTTTCATGGCCCTTTCAGTCAAGAACAGTGCACCAGTACATTGTTCTTTTCCAAGATAACTAACTGCCAAAAACTTAAAGGAGACAAAGTGTAGGGCTCTGATTTTGTGCAATCTAGAAAGAAGACAACAAAAAATGTAGCTGTGATGGATCAGATTAAATCTCTCCAAAGATAAGAGAAGTTGCAAGGTTTCTTTAAGGTAATGAGAAGCTCAAGCACCTCTGCATAACTATTTTGATGAAACCAGAGTAGCGTCCTCACCAAAGGCTCACTTGTCCAAAATGTCTCTGGCTCTGATTAATATTGTGTGTATTATAGAAGAGCCAGCAAATCAACTAAGTAGGGAGGCAAGAGAGAAGAGAGCGATGAAGCATCAGAAACACAGCCAGAACAAGCACTGGTAGCTATTCTTCAGAAATGCCTTAAAAGACTTTTACAGTTTGAGTGCTTCCCAGAGGAGGGCTTAGAAGTGCCACCAAACAAGTTTCTGCTGCGTGAGGGGAAACAGGACTTTGCATATTCCTTTTAAATAAACAGGATGGCAACAAAGATACTCAGTTCCACAGTGAGCTAAAATTTATTTTCCTATTGGATCCTTTCCAAAAGCTATTCATGCCATGGAAAGATTACCATTGATTTCAGTTCCAGTAGATGTTGTCCTTAGGCCCCAGCCAGAGGCTTCCCGTTGCACCCCTCTTAATGTAACGCTTGCAGAAGAAGACGTAGCCTGGCCTTCGTCTGCCCCACTGCACTTAACAGCAGTGGGTCCCAGAGGTACAGCATGAAAACATCATTTCTTACCCATCTTTTGCCCATAGAGATGAATCTAGTTAAAGAATTATTTTCTGTGCAGGCTGTAAAATATCTAAGATACAGATTTTGAAATCAGGACATCTCTATGTATCAGAAACTACAGTTTCCTATTTACAGCTCTATCCAGAGATGTCAGAAAGTGAAGTACTTACTAGGTTACATTTGTTTATGTACTAAGAGAGTACATAAATAATATATAGAAAGTATATAAAGAAATAATGAAAATATCCAAAATAACTTACTCTCAGGCTCAGAACTAAGCAAACTTAGAAATGTATGAGGAAAAAAATTCCTGTGTTTGACTCACCTTTTACTGGGGATTAAAATCCAAGTAACACCCAGCCAGCGATGTGAAACAAGAAACATGATGTCTAATTTAGGAAAAGATACCAGTTGTAAGGAAAACAGTTGGAGGGAATGATGTTGAGGAAGAAAAGGTATTGTGACAGATCATTTCAAATCTCTTTGTGCATGTTTATTTTTTATGTTTATGGCTAAATTGAATAAGCAGCAGCAATCTCTATTAGCTCTCTGCCCAACAGCACACGAAGCAGCTGCGGGGGCAGAGGAGCACACACTGAGCTCTGCAGACACCACAAGATGAGAGTCTGCAGCAGGAACACCAACATCAGAGGCTGTCATAGCTCCAAAGGAGCAGCTACATCCCCCCAGCCTGTACGTAAATATGACGTATTTATATGGTCAGGCCTCATAGCTCCAAAGGATACCCCATGTAAAACCCCATCATTTAAACCCCTCAACTCCTCTATACATATGTTTACTGGGTGTGTGGGGGTGTGTGTGTGTGTAATCCATTAAAAGGAAAGGACTGGGAATTGCTTATTGTTTGGAAGAAGGGGCTCTGTTTCTCAAACAGCTCTTTTCTAAATGTGAAGGCAGACGTGTAAACCTCAAGTATTGTGCTGGTGGACAGCAGCTAGGAAATTCAAAGCCAAGGCTGACACTATGTCCTTGGTTGACCCTTTGATGCCCTGGGATTGCAAAAGCTTCATCTTAGTGTGTGGCCTTGTGTATCATATGTATTGTGGTACTTATCAACAGGGGTACAAATTCTGCCTGCCTGCAAAGCTACTGCTTTACCCAGTGTGCATCCAGGATGAACCTGGCCCAAGGCACAAGTGAATGCCAGATTCCTGCCCTTTGTGTTACGGGTTTGCCATCTCATTACCCCATGTCATTGGAAGTGGGCTGCACAGGCTGATTTAAACCTTCTTTTATCATGTGACAAGAGACACAGAAATTAGCCAAAAGAAACCATAAAGCAAGTGCTTACTAAGATGCCTGCTGCATCTGACCTACATTTCACTCATCTGTTACAAACCTGATTTATGGAAAAACTGAAATTATAACACTTCCTGGAAACCTAAACACTTGTAACTTGGCCTTATTTTGTCCAGTCATATCTTTTTTTATACCTATCTGTCTTCTTGCTAACCCGAGATGCTTAGACATAAGACCTAGAATGGTAATGTTCCTAAGCCACAGATGATTATCTCCTCTGATGTCAGACACAAGAGACATAACAGCTTAGAAGTCAGGATAAGGGAACGGTGGAGCAGCACCACAAGGGAGAAATTACAGGCTTTGCTGTATGATTGCCAGCTAGGAGCCTTGGCAGGTCAGTAATCTGCATGATTATTTATGCAGAGCAGATTTGCAAGGAACCACACATGTCTTCACGCTAATTTCATTGTCAAAGCCATATGATGCCCTGTCACATAAAGAAAAGAAGGGGAAGGAGCAAAAGTGCTGCAGAAAAAGATCTGGGAAATGCAGCTCTAATAAATTCTGCTGCAGTATGCCATCTGTTCCAATGGGAAATCTATGCTGTCATAAATCTGAGTGTTGTGGCTACAAAGACTAAGGGCACAGAACCCAAATTTGAAGATACTGTGTTGTGAAAACTACAGCACAGAGTTGAGGCATTAATGGGACAAAGTTGGATTCTTTTCCAACTTTGGGGGATCGGGAATACTCCTTGAGAATGGTTTTCTCTCCTTTAATTAATTCATTACATAAGCTCTGTAGGTGACAAGGTTTGTTACAAACAACTACCACAAATATTGACACAAAAAAATTGACCTGCCAGCAGTTTGTACAGTAATGGGTTTTACAGAGTACAGTAATGTGTTTTCTGCTCCTTCTTGTGGGCAGAACTTTTACAAAGGGGGGTTGGTCTGAAGAAATCACCAGACCTTGGACTCTCTCTTGGGGAAAAGTCAAGAGGAAAGCTGGAGACAGATAAACAAGATTAGTGTACTCAGGGAAAATCTGAATCTTTCCTCTCTGTATCTTTCAAGTTCTACCTGATTGAGCAAAAGGTAACAGCAACAAAAAGTAATATGATTAATTATTTTTTTAATAAACTTCCTGTTGCCCCCACACAACATTCATGGACAAGGACTCCTTAATATAGCAAAAAGAGATCAAAAATGAGTCTCTGTTCCATGGAATGTCTAATATAATCTCTTTATTTCTATTTTTTATTATTCCCATGTGCACAAAGTACCTGCTAAATGTTACTTAGAACAGGGATAATCACATCACAGGCGGGGTAATTTGCTTGCTCTGTGACAGAGCTCTTTTGAAAGAGGTTCTGTCTTTCTTCTGTGTCTCGCAATGCCTTGTCCAATGTAACATGAACCAGTACAAACACAAATACCAATGGACTGTCAGCTTAACATTTGCTTTTTGTCAGTATCATTGATGTACAGTCCAGTCACAGAAATGCTGCAGAAAATTCTGAAATCCTTGCAGGATTTCAGAAAAAAGGTAACCTATTTTTGCACAACAACCACTATTCAGAAAATGTTCTAGCCCACCTAGAAATGGAAGAGGAGCTAATGCATACAGAGCACGAAGATACTTTTGTCAGTGTTAGGTATGCAAATTCTCCCAAGCTGCCTTTAAAAAAATCACTCCTATTCATATTGTATCCGTTTTTATAATTTGCAGATCCATAGTTTGAAAAATCTTTAGTTTAGCCATGGAGAAACCTTTTTTTAGACTTCGTATATATTCACATACGTTTGTCAGAACAGTAAATAACATAGATAAGCCAATTAAAAATCAAGCTACATCTGTAAGCAAGCAAGACTTGAATAAAAAGTGTGCAAGATCAGAGCTTGCTCATAGCTAGTGATATAAACTAATCATGTATTATATGTAACTTTTAAAGTACAGATAATTGTGTGTAAATGTGCATTAAAATCCACTTGTTCTTTCATGTAGGACAATTCCAAAACAAGGAATGTAGAATGTACTGGAGGCATAAGTCAGTTTCTTTGCATACTGATGTTAGCATGCTTTTTTTCCAACATATCACACTGCTTGCAAAATCAATATCCTTTCTAAATGATCCTTACAACTGATGTGCAAGACAGCAGAGCACAGGGTCAGAACTGGTTGACTCTCACATCCAGTGGTTCTATTGCATCAAATCTTTGGATGGCTTTTGCATTTATTTAGCCCAAGAATCCACTATCATCAGGTTTTACTTGCAAGAATACTCGTGGGACAAAGATGTCCTCTCCATTAGGTGATTTGAGGAACTGGCCATTCATGGAAATGTGGAAGTTGAAGGCTGTATGTCCATCTGGGCTGGGGCTTACACACTCACTGTGGAACTGCAATTAGTCCATGCTCTGGCTACTGAAAGGTCCTTGTTGAGGTCTAGTGATAAATAAAAAAGATGTCAGCATTGACGTCTGTGAAAAGTAGATAAAATTTACATTGTTCAAACCAGACATAGGATAAATTCTCTCTGTTTTCTCTCCCCACAGAAGGCACTTTTCCCCTCAGGTAGAAGAATGGGAAGATCCTGTGAGAGGTGACGGAACAGAAGACAAAGAAGTTCCAGCAGTGCTCAAAGGAAGGAGGGTTGCTGCAGCAACAGGGAATTGCTGTGAAAACCTCTTAGGCTGCTCTGCTGCAACAATAATCTTAATTTACTGTTTCCTTTGAAATGGATTTGCAAGCTGAACAGTCTGCAACAACACCATGGAGTAGTTAAGACATAGCAAATTGGAAATAGCCACCGATTTTCTGCTGGAATCTTACTAGGATGGTCTCACACTGAGAGGGAGACTTTGGCAAGCACATAGTGAGCTATGACAGAAATGGTTCAAGCTTTTGCTTCATTCTGCAAGACTCATGGCCTCAAAGAAAAGGCTTTCCTTGCTGAAGGAAAGGGAAGGAACAGATGCACATATCCAGATTCTCAGTACATATCAGTCAGTGTAAAGAACACAGTGAAATCACAATATACCATACTGGACAACATTCACACAGATATTTCACTTAAAGAGCTGAGGGCAAGTCCTGCCTGACCAATCTCATAGCCTTCTTTGATGGAGTGACCACATTGGTAGACAAGGGAAGAGCTACAGATGCTGTCTATCGCAACTTCTGTAAGGGCTTTAACATTATCCTTCACAACATCCTTCTCTGTATTGGAGTGATACAGATTGGTTGGATGGTTGTATCCAGAGGTAGTGGTCAATGGCTCAATGTCCAGATGGAGATCAGCAACAAGCAGTGTTCCTCAGAAGTCCATATTGGGACCAATACTGTTTAATATCTTCATCGATGACATAGACAGTGGGATCAAGTGCAGCCTCAGCAAGTTTACTGTTAATGCCAAGTTGAGTGGTGTGGTTGACATGCCTGAAGGACAGGGTGCATTGTAGAGGGACCTGCACAGCTTGAGAAATGGGCCCATGAGAACCTCATGAGGTTCAGCAAGGCCAAGTGCAAGGTCCTGCACCTAAATCAGGCAACCCCAGGTATCAATACAGTATGGGGGATAAAGGGATTGAGAGCAGCTCTGACAAGAAGGACTTGAAGGTACTGTGGATGAAAATCTGGACATGAGCTGACAATGTGTACTCACAGTCCAGAAAGCCAATCACATCCTGGGCTGCATCAAAAGAAGCATGGCTAGCAGGTTGAGGGAGGTGATTCTGCACCTCTACTCCAGTCTGATGAGACTCCACCTGGAGTACTGCATCTAGCTCTGGAGCTCTCAGCACAGGAAAGACATGGACCTGGTGGAGCAGGTCCAGAAGAGAGCCACGAAAATGATCAGAGGAATGGAACGCCTCTCCTGTGAGGACAGGAGAGACTGAGAGGGTTTGGTTTGTTCAGCCTGGAGAAGAGAAAGCTCCTGGGAGAACTTATTGCAGCTTTTCCGTACTTAAAGGGAAAGATGAGGCCAAACTTTTTAGCAGGACCTTTTGCCATAGGACAAGTGCTAATGGCTTTAACCTAAAAGAGGTACTATTTAGACTAGATATAAAGAAGAAATTGTTTATGATGGTGGTGGTGAAACACTGGCACAGGTTTCCCAGAGAGGTAGTAGATGCCCCGTCTCTGGAAACATTCAAGGTCAGATTGGATGGTTCTCTGAGTAACCTGATCTAGTTGAAGATGTCGCTGCTTGTTGCAGGGGGGTTGGACTAGATGACCTTTAAACGTGTCTGTCAACCCAAACTATTCTATGATTACCTCTGTGAGGTATATTCTGGGCACTAGTTAAATGAATGGAGGTTTTTACCTGCCACCCTGACTCGGGGATTGAAGGTCTAAAGTACACTCAGGTGTGTAAGTCTTTGTGCTTAGTAGGAAAGCTATTTTATGTCTCATCTATAAGAATTCACTTCATAGGTAGCCCAACTACTACCAGACACAAAGCTCTACACTCTGTACACCTGGGTGTTGCCTTGCAGAGCATTGAAGTGATTTGTTGGATCTGGACTTATCCAGTATCCCAGAGGACATGAGCGGTATCACAAGGAATTTAATTCAGATGTCCTGAGTCCTAAGCTAATACCTTAAAATCTCATTTCTCATAACAGAACTGCAGTGGTTACTACACAGAAGAGGAACATACAGGCTGTTTGGTTTTGGTAGAGTTACACTGCACTACTCACCTTCCTTAAACAGCAGACTTAAGTTCATATTTTGAGGTCATCTTCTGAACCATTTGTCAGAAAATTATTTCATTCAGTCAAAAACTGGAGACTGCCTGTGATTTGCTGAAGTGACAGGACAGTGAGTATCTGTGGTATGTCTAAGGAATTGTTTTGATCTTCAAGTGAAGCAGTCTGGGAACACAAATGAAGGCTAAGAGATTTCCACAGGGCAAGAAAAAATGCACCATTGATTGGAAACACTATGCTTACTGTCCTATAGCAGCTATACAACAGAAATTGTGAAAAAAGGGGGATAAATATCAAGTTTGTTTAGAGTCATTGTGACAGGCTGGCATCAGATCCATCAAGCTGTCTCATTGGTCGATATAAAGATTATCAAATACATGGTACTTCAAAGTGCTAATCCCTGCCTAAGTAATGAGCTAGTATCTGTACTGTATTTCTAAGAGAAGAGCCTTTATTCCCAAAGAGCTCATCAAAACTTCCCACAGGAGTGGGATGCTCTTATGCTGGACTGTTTTTCTCTAACTTCTATTGACTCTACAGTCAAAGTTGAAAGCCTGTGCGTATTCCTTCGTAACCTCTTCTGCAGAATTTTTTCTACAGCACCTGCAGAGAAGGTCAAAGGGAGATTGCTACATCTGACTCAGGGAGGAAAGACTGAATCAGCTATGCAAACAAAAAAAAAAATCTATATTATGGAGTAAGGAGATTGACCTTTAGACAGAGCATTGATAGCAGAATGGAACAGTCATAAAGCTGTTAACCAGATTATTTGGTCTGACAATCTCAAATCAAAATGAAAGAAACTTTTTTATCTTTCATTTTAAAAATTCATTGTTTCTGAAATAAAATTGCCTTATGTGGACAAGTCTTAATTAGGGGTCTACAAAAAAATGAAAAAACTTACATTTGTCACATAACAAGTCTAGAGTTGGTTTGGGATTGGTCATCACCTGGATTTTATTTTTTTAATATAAATATTAACAATAAGTCTCAGAATTAAAGTTTTATAATTCTGGGCATTGTGAAAAATGATTACAGGCTTGAAAATGTGAACTTTAAGATAGAATGAAAAATTCTGTATACACAGCAACAAAAAACCTCAGTAGCTGTAAAGCTGGACTTTAAAAGCCAAATTTATAACTATTTAGGTTTTTAGAGAATACCAGTTATATATGGACAGGAGTACATTTCCAGTGCAGACACACCTGAGTTGGTTCCACACCATTGAGAACATTGTGAAGAGTCTCCCCTTGAATCTGCTCCATACATGTCACTTAAGATCTAAAAATAACATGAAAATGAGCAAGGAGTAATGTCTGAAAATTTTAGACATTGCACAGAATCTTGCTAGGTAACATCTCTTGCTGCAAAGAGTGTGCAATGCAAATAAACAAGACAGGGAATGACAGCAGGAGACAGCATAGAGGAAGTGATTTGTCTAAAACAGCAATTGCTGGCTGCAGTACAGTATCTGATTCCATTTTGTAAGTTCATGTCACAAGTGTTTTGCCCATTTTACAGGCACATTATTTGTCCAAATTCTGATACTGATTTTAAAAGCAATATCAAAATATGATGTTAGCTTCCCAATGAGGTTAAAACCCCTTTAAGTGGTTTACATTTCAAGCCTTTTCACCTGCCCAGTGAGCAAACCACACTGTTTACAGACTCCAAATACCATTGGACTCTCTTTATTCTGTCTAATAGTGAGTGACCAAATGATCAATGTAGAGAGGCACATATCCTGTCACGTGGAAAAGCTGTGGTCTTAAAAGAAGAGTGACACTTTTTTTCATTTGGGAACTATTTCATTTGCCAGAATACTGGGGGGCATGGAAATACTGAAGCTTCCCACTATCAAAGGAGAGAGGAAGTTTGTAGCCAGCACATTGAGCAAAGACACCTTGTGTCCTCTTTCTACCAAGGTGCACTGCAGGATGCTTTCAGGAAAAGTGCCAACCCTCTCATAATGGATAATTATTTTAGACTATTCTGTTGTCTACCAGTGCTGAATCTCATCTTAATGGCAGCTTGAGAGATCTGTGGTCTGCTACATAATAGGGCATTATCTGAGATGTTCATTCCTTTTTTTATATTCTCAATAGGCTTTGGGTAATAACAGATGCAGCCAGCTGACAGGCAAACTTTTTACCTCCTTTCCCCTCTCTCCCCTCCTAAAAGAACTGCTGGGAAGATATCCATTATCTCAGTCAGCAAACATGCAAGTTTTCTGTACCCAGACCAGGAACGATAAGATGGTCAACTGAGTGAGATGGAGAGAAAATGCAAGGGCAACTCAGGAGTCTGAAGCATAAACTGTCCTTTCACTTGCTGGCTACTTGGCAGAGATGAGAAGCTGTCTGAGAGGGAAACGAGTGGTATCTCAGCATCATGAACTTTCTGATCATTGTCACCTCTCTAATGCATATTTACCATGCATGCTGGAAAGCTGCTGTCAGTGATTGAACCAGTAGAACTGTTTCTGAATTACCGGATCAAATCCAGGAGAGAAATATTTCATTCTGAACCTATCTTCCCTTCTTAGCCTCTTGCCTCTGATACGCCTTTAAGTTGCAAAATCCTTCTGAGAAACTTTTCTTAGAAAAAATATGCAGAATGCCCAGTACATTCAGGCCTTGCTCCTTTTTAGGGCCTCAATTTTTTACTTCAGCAGAGGATCCAACACAACATTATTAGGATGACTAAGTGTCATCCTAATTCAAAGAGAAGTATTAAGTGCTGGTTGGTTTGCTTTTCTGAGCACTTTTCAATCCTTAAGGAAAGATGTCAGTAAACTTCATTGTTATAGGAGTATTTTTCATAATGCTCTAAGCTTCCAAGCTGGTTAGAGGTGCTAGAGAACATTGTGGGCATCTTTAGAGTAATGCCAGCAGCACCAGCAAAAGAAGCACATTGTCCAAATCAGTAGACACCACTAACCAAGCACTTGAGGCTCTTAGCTGTGAGGAATAAAGAGCTGGAGGCATGATATTGGAGGTGAGAAGTCTACTGAAGGCATCCTTGGGGATGATCTTTTGTATTCTCCTAGGAAAAAAAAGACTTCCAGTGAGAGGAAACAAAAGACCTGAACAGCAGGAATATTTTGGGACTGGAGCCAGGGAAAAGAGTCAGTAACAAAGACTGGTAATTTTGCATGAATTGCTGTTTTGTGTTGTTGAGCACCAGGACACAGCTGGTGTATTGGCGAACCTGAGAATTTGTATTAACTGTATTGAAATGATAATGAAGTTTTTATTTTATGATTGCAGATGTTGGTGGATTATTGTTATTAAGCCTATTAGTGTAATAGTACAAATATGAGTTTCTCTTTGCTTACAGTCTTATTTGTTGTAGGTTTGTGAAATTAAATTTAGATAGCGATTATATGATTTAAAATAACATAAAAGGTCAATTGAGGAGATAAAAGCACAATGACAAAGGTGAAGTAGTTTGACAGATTCAAATCCTTGAGAGTTTGGAGTGAATTCACTCCCTTCCTCTGCTACATTCTGGGCACGCACTTAGCAGTTCTGGATGGTGATCCCAGGTACAGCAGAAGCAAGAGGAAGATATGGGGTTGTTTTATGAGCCATTGAAAGAACAAAGGTCAGTTTTGCAAATTAGTTTCTCCCTTCACTGCTCCTGAAAAAAACAAAAATCAAAAACAAAAGCAGGCTGCTCAGAGAGGTGGTGGAGTCTCCATCTCTGGAGACAGTCAAAGCCCTCCTGTACATGTTCCTGTGCAACCTGCTCTAGGAAGACCTACTTTGGCAGGGGGGTTGGGTTAGATATCTCCAGAGGTCCTTTACAACCCCATATCATTCTGTGATTCTGTGAAAACCACCAAATATCTAATTACTTGGGATGTCTAGATTTCTGGTTGCCTAATGTGGAATATCCCAAAGCTGCCCATTTTCAGAGGAGGTTCTCCGTGTTGGTGTTTTCAGTGAACTAGTCTTAATGTCTGAGTATCTCAGCTGAACACCCAACATAGTAACCATGGCTGTAAATATTAGCTTACTATGCAAGAGATGAAAGAGATGTATTTTTCAGCTTATTCAGTATAGCAACCAAGTTGGGTTTTTTTAATAACATAAAACACATAAAATAGGTGTACTGGGACATTTGACTTGTTATGTATGACTTAAGTATTTAATATATTATTTAAATATTTAATATATATTAAACACATTAAGTCAGTTCACTACCCTTATGAACTTGCAATCCCTTGCAAGCCATTAGACAACAGTTAGGGATTTCCCCAGTATAACCCAGTCATTATCCCTCCCTAAGCCGTGGGATTTTTTGAGACAATACTTACTGCCAAGTCACACTTACAAATGTGGAACTCTAGTTTTTAATATACCTCTCCAGGCTGTGGTAAGCAGCCTTTGGCAGCTAACCAACCAGCCGGTGACAGGTGGTGGGGTGCCAGAAGAAAGTCAGGCTGCAAATAGAGTCAGCGCTGTGCTCTCACATGGAAATCTAGCATGGGAGACCTCATATGCATCGAGAGTGAAGAAAATCACAAAAAGATCATTCCAGCCCACTCGTTTGGCAGCAGGAGGCTGGATATACACTGTGGCTGATCCCCTGCCTACTGATGCCCCTGAAGCATTGGCTAGGGCACAACTTTTGGACAATATGTGAGTCTTACGACCAGCTACCCTCTCTGTTGGTATATGTGATCGGCCATCTCAGATACAAAATTAACTGATTTCTACGGTTTCTGCCCTTTCTCTGTGCTGCTCTCAAAAGGAAGAATGAACTGCTGGGCTTTAAGACCTTGTGAAAGAACTTTAAACTCTTGTCTGTCTATGTGGATACTTTGAGACATGTAAACAAAACAGCCATTGAAAACCCAGTCCTTGGAAATCATAAAATATTTATTTTCTACTTCTTTTTAACTACAGCAATTCCTCAGACATTCTTCACACACGACCGTCCTATGCAGAAAATTTGTAATGATAAAACTCTAGAAAAACATTTGACTAGACACAAGGTTTACAATTCCTAATGTTCCTACCACGTTGATAGCCATTCTTACTTATTTTTATTCACTTTGCAATGAGAAAATGTCACCCCAAAACCAATGAAAAAGTTTATTGAGGGGTGATAGCTGTAAGGAGCAGAAAAAGATGGGTGAAACTGTGGGGTTTTTATGTGAATCCCTGAAGTAGCAGAACCATTTACATTACGAGAGCCTGTATATACATGTTGTATGCACATGTGCACATCCATGTTATATATAATTGTGCATTTATGCAGAGGTGCACACACAAACTTCTAGCCATTCTTAAAGAGGCAATATCACAGTTTCCTAGTTGAAGGCAGGCAGAATAAAATAACCATTAATCTTCCAGCACAGCCTAGGCAGTGACAGGGTAAGCTCCCACATTATGCTGCCAACAAGCTTCCTGGGCTGAGAAGTCCATTCCTTTCTTGTCCTTTTGGCTGAGCCTACCTATAGACATGCCAACAAGCATTAAGAGTTATAGTGCTTTCTGTTATGACACCTGACTCATCAAGGTACTAGACCACCTGCTTGATTTTGAGCACGGGGAATATTTCATTATACAGGCACATTCTCAACTCCTGTAGCTGAACAGAGGCACCGCATTAGTCAGAAAATGTAACTGGCAGCCCTTACTATCTCATTTCACACAGACAACCAAATGGTGACAGCAAACAGCCACTGCTTTCCTGGCCTCTATCTGAACTGGTGCTTTGGAGCCAGCAGGCAAAGAAACATTTTCTCCAAACCCTGTGTTCTCTGATTTTTTAATACATTCATTTTAATACAAATTTCTGCATCCCCTATGTGCAGGCATTTCTCGTGGCTTTATAAAAGATTATATTATTTGCAAATGGAAGGGCCACTGGTACTTTCCATCTCTTCAGTATCAGTGCTGTTGAAGCCACACTATTAAAGTTTGTTTGCAACGGAACAATATTCCATTTTTTTCACAGATACAGTACCAAAGCTTATGGCTGTTTAGCACAGTTCCAGGTCAAAGCCTACCAGTAAAGTACTGTAATCTTACTGTGAAGATCATGTTAAAATGCAAGTGGAAATGGGAATTACTCTTTCCTTCAAAGTACAGGAAGTTACACAAAAAAGGTTGACTTCAAAAAGGCAACCTGCATCTTTCCCTGAAGTATATGACCGTCAAAGGCAAGTCTGAAAAGGGTTGTATCAATTTATTTATTTCAAATGACTCAGCACTGAGAAGCAGTGCTATGCTCAAAATGATTTCACAACCAACAGAGTAGCTTAGTGTCCCCAGACGCTGCACAAGACAAAAAATAAAGAAAATTGCAAGATGAACTATAAATGAAAGTGAAGTGCTTCTGTTCAGTACTTGAGGTGATCCTGCATTTGTATCAACAGAGTACTGTTGATTTAGCATGATTATGCTGATGCATAATTCAGTTAATGGTAGCTTGGAGCCAAAAAGTGCCTTGCGATTTCAATGCATGTCAGAGTATTGAAGTAAGACCAGCAGAAGATTCAGATACCAAGCAGTTCTTAAAGATCAAGTTATATTTTTTCATTTTTGATTGCCAGATAGACATTCGGTGAAAGTATGAGAACTGCTTTCCGAAGTTGACCCAACATAACTAGAAACAGCATGTATCTACCCTAATATCAAGCCCATTAAAAGTTCTCTGTCACCATTTAAAATTGTAATTAAAAGAATCATAGAATCATAGAATCATTTCAGTTGGAAAAGATCCTTGGGATCATCAAGTCCAACCATCTACCCTACTCTACAAAGTTCTCCCCTACACCATATTCCCCAACACCACATCTAAACGACTCTTAAACATGTCCAGGGATGGTGACTCAACCACTTCCCTGGGCAGCCATTGACAATGCCCAACCACTCTTTCTGTGAAAAACTCTTTCCTAATGTTCAGTCTAAACCTACTCTGTGGAGCTTAAAGACATTCCCTCTTGTTCTGTCACTAATTAGCTGTGAGAAGAGACCAGCATCAACCTCTCTACAGTGTCCTTTCAAATAGCTGTAGAGAGTGATGAGGTCTCCCCTCAGCCTCCTCTTCCTCAAACTAAACAGCCCCAGCTCCTTCAACTGCTCTTCATAAGATTTATGCTCCAGGCCCTTCAACAGCTTCATTGTCCTCCTCTGCACTCGCTCCAGCACCTTGATGTCTCTCTTGTATTGAGGTGCCCAGAACTGGACACAATACTCGAGGTGTGGCCTCACCAGTGCCGAATACAGGGGGACAAACCACCTCTCTACTTCTGCTGGTCATACTATTTCTAATACAAGCCAGGATGCCATTGGCTTTCTTGGCCACCTGGGCACACTGCTGGCTCATATTCAGCCGCTTGTCAATTAGAACCCCCAGGTCTTTTTCTGACAGGCAGCTTTCCAGCCACACTTCCCCAAGGCTGTAGCTGTGCACGGGGTTATTGTGGACCAAGTGCAGGACCTGGCACTTGGCCTTGTTGAACCTCATACCATTAACGTTGGCCCAATGATCGACTTTATCTAAGTCTCTCTGTAGAGCTTCCCTCTCATCATGTGAATCAACACTCCTGCTTAACTTGGTGTCACCTGTGAATTTGCTGATGATACACCCTATGTCCTTATCAAGATTGTCAATAAAGATGTTAAACAGAAATGGTCCCAACACTGAGCCTCGAGGCACACCACTTGTGACCGGCCACCAGCTGGATTTAAATCCATTGAGCACCACTCTTTGAGACCTTCCAGCCAGACGGTGCTTGATCCAGCAGATCGTATGCTCATCCAGGCTGTGTGCAGCCAGTTTTTCCACAAGAATTCTATGGGGGACAGTATCGTCCAGGTATACAATATCCACAGGTATACAATATCCACAGCCTTTCCCTCATCCAATAATCGAGTCATCTTGTCATAAAAGATCAGGTTCATCAGGAATGACCTGGCTTTCATCAATCCATACTGACTAGGCCTGATCCCCCAGTTGTCCATTATGTGGTTTGTGATGGCACTCAAGATCACCTGTTCCATGACCTTCCCTGGTATCAAGGTCAGACTGACAGGTCTATAGTTTCCTGGATCCTCCTTTTTGCCTTTCTTGTAGATGGGTGTTACATTTGCCACCCTCCAGTCCATTCGGACCTCCCCAGTTACCTATGACTTCATTTAAATGATGGAAAGTGGTTTGTCAAGCATGTCTGCCAACTCTTTCAACATTCTTGAGTGTAGCCCATTCGGTCCCATAGACTTGTGTGCATCACATCAGCATAGCAGGTCACTGATCTCTTCCTCTTTAATTGTGATGCCCTCATTCTGCTTCCCCTCCCTGTCTCCTAGCTCATGAGGCTGGGTGTCCAGGGAACAGCTAGTTCCACTGCTAAAGACTGACACAAAGTAGGCACTGAGCACCTCAGCCTTTTCCTCATCCTTCGTGACTATGTTTCCCTCTGCATCCAATAAAGGAGGGAGATTTTTCCTAATCCTCCTTTTGTTGATAATGAATTTATAGAAACATTTTTTGTTATCCTTAGCGGCTGTAGCTAAGTTGAGCTCTAGCTGCGCTTTAGCTCTCCCTGCATAGCTTCGCTGCCTCTTTATAAACTTCATGACAGGCCTGTCCCCTCTTCCAAAGGCTGGAGACTCTCCTTTTGTTTCTGAGATCGAGCAAAAGGTCCCTGTTTAGTCAGGCTGGTCTCCTTTCTCATCTAGTAGTTTTTTGGCACATGGGGACAGCTTGCTCCTGTGCCTTTAAGACTTATTTCTTGCAGTATGTCCATCCTTCCGGGACTTCTGTATCCTTGAGGGCATCCTCCCAAGGGATTTTGTCTAGCAATCTTCTGAACAGATTAAAGTTTGCTCTCTGGAAGTCTAAGCTGGCAGTTTTGGTAACCCCTCTCCTTGTTTCTTCAAGGACTGAGCACTCAATCATCTCATGATCACTGTGCCCTAGACTGCCTCCAGCCTTTACTTCCCCCACAAGTTCTTCCCTGTTTGCAAGGAGCAGGTCCAGGAGGGCACTTTCCCTGGTCGGCTCACTTATCAACTGCACAAGGAAGTTATCCTCCACACATTCCAGGAACCTCCTGGATTGTTTCCTGTCTGCTATGTTGTACTCCCAGCAGATATTGGGGAGGTTAAAGTCCCCCACAAGAACAATGGTTTAAAGCTTAAAACTTAAAAACCTACAAACAAGTCAAAATAAAATCTTGACATAAGTATATAGTTATATCACTATTACAGAATCATAGAATCACCTAGGTTGGAAGGGACCTTTTAAGGTCATCTAGTCCAACCAATGAAAAAATAAAAACAAACCACTACCACATCCACACCACACAAATTCATCTGTTTGGTTACATCCACATTCATCTGGGTTTGTTACAGATTCTAGGACAATAGCATGAATCTGAGTATCTAGAAATATATGGATTTCTTCTTATCAAAATAATGATATAAAATATTCACAGAGATGGTTCTACAAGGATCTCACCCTACCTGGAAGCAATCTTGACTTGGGCACATATCCAATAATAACTGAACAAGAAAAGGATCTGCACAAGAAAAAAACCTCTGAAAGCAGAACTTCCATAACTTCACACTGTGGCACATAAATCCAGAGGCCATGCCTCAGTTATGCCTGTATTGACAGTTCCACTCTACCTTTATCATGACCAATGACTTCTTTTCTGCAAATGACTTCTGTTAGGTTTTCTGAGTGGTTGCTTCTGCCAGAGTTCACTGTATAATTAACAGCATTATCTTCCGTAACAGGGATGGTGCATATCAGATCGTGCATCATTAACTACTCTGCCCTCAGAAGACCTGCTTGAACTTTACAGATTGATGTTACATGATTGTCTGATTTCTGCTAATTGCAATGGAATATTTTGTTTTACTAACACTGCAAAAAAGGTATTTTCAGCATTGTTTTATCCCAAGTTAGAATGAAAGAAAAAAAAAAAACTCGATCTTAAAAACAAGCCAGTAAAAATGCAGTGCAATGTATTTTTCAAGATCATCAGAACAGTGTCCAGCCAAACAAAGCATTGTAGGACCCTGAGATGCCAAGGGGGTCTGTACTAACCCTTTCTCTTTTTCTGGATAGATTTCACACTGGATACGAGTTGCCCTCTTAGAAAACCTTTTTATCAAAAGGAATGCATCTAATGGAAATTTTTCTATATTGATAACTTAATATTTTCCTGTATAAAAGCATTCCACTTACCTCTCAGCAGTTCAGCAATGTTTCTTACAAACCATTCCATCACAGTGGCGTAAAACAGGCCAAATAGGTGGCCACCACATTAACATGGCACCAGGAAGACATTCCTCAGGCCAGACTTCAGCTAGCAGCTTAGCTGAAGTCACTGTGACATCTAATCTTTCTTCTGAAAATTCACCTGTAGCTGGAAAAATATAGAAGGTAATATTCTACCTAATTCTCAACAACCTGACAATGTCATTTCTCTTCAATTTTTAATTTCCAAGTTTTTGTATAAGCGTCTTCATATCACCAATGATTTGGGAAATTTAATTTGTTTATAGGTATCCTATGTATTTTATTATATTATTTGTATTTCTTCCAGAGGTCATGGTGACATAGAGCTACTGGATATGTGTGAATTTGCCCTGTTTTCATTGAGCAGTTTCTGAGGTTGAATTTATTTAGTTGAGAGCAAACTGAGCATGTGCAGATGTTCCTGCCTTATGAGAATAGCAGTTTTGGAGTGTTAAGTCTAAATCCAGTTCTATGAAGTATACAGCGAAGACAAAAGAATATTACTTTTTTTATTTTTTAAATTGAGTGCAGGAAAACTGCTATTGACCTTGAGAAAATCATAAGAAAAATGAGTTCATGGGAAGAAAATTTTATTTGTGCACCCTGTGTACTTCTGCTTACAGTATTGCAGAATCCTAGGAGGAAGTCAACATGCACTAACATTTAATACACATTAACATTTAATTTAGGATTATTCAGTATAAATTATTTTTATATCAACAGTAATGAGTGCTTTTTTTCAGATTGTGGCAGTATTTGTTCTTCACTGTACGCTGACTGTAGGCTGATTGACAATTTCAAACTAAATACCAGTAGCCCAAAATAATGTACTCCCACTCTCAGCTTGTGCTTGAATATTCAAATCTGCAGATGTAGGAGTAAAATAGAAGACAGAGAAGCGGGAAAAAAAAGATTAAATCGCACTGAGATTCCAGGTGTCAGATGCTTGATGTTGGCTGACCTTAATGAAGGCTTTTTCCTTAGATAATTGGACGCTGCTATCCATAGAAAAGTTTCAGATTTAAGATTCTAGTCTTTCCAATTCTTTCCAGTTGTCTAATAATAATTCCCACAGAAGGGACAAATGAATTACTAAACTCTTTTTACCCATTTCAGCATTGTTGGATTAAAGCCCGAACATGTATCTCAGAAAGATTCTTATAAAAATAAAAGTTCTGATTCTTAAAATCAGACCACTCAGTGAAGTTGATTTCTTCAGTGCGTGCTTTTGAACCAGAACTGTATCAGCAAAAGCTGCTTTGTGCATATGCCTCCACATGTCCAAATAGCTGCAATCACAACGTAAGGTCATGTTAGCATGTTAATATTAGGCACTGTATGTATGTGCAAAAATGAGCTTAAGGGCCTGTTATCTCACCTGCTTAAACAAACAATTTGCTTGTGAAACAATTTAGCATCTGGCTTTACCGTGAGTATTAATTATTCATGTTCATTACTGCATTACTGCTATGGATAAAAAAGGAAAACCCACTTGAAACCAAAACTAATTCCCAGTTACGTCTTAACAGCGCTATGCTGTCTTCTTACCACAGAAGAATCTGTGATAACACTTCTGCTGAGTAAAATGGAGGCTACTCAGGATGAGAAAGAAAATGTTCTCCTAACCTTTATATACAATCAAGGCTGATACTTGGAGAAAAAACTTAACAGGCTTAAATTTAATAATTTGTGCATGTGGGACATCAGTCAAAAGCTACAGCCTCCCCCACTGAAAATTAACAGATCTTTTTCACATATTCCAGCTGTAAAGCTTCATGGAAGACTGCAGAAATGGTATGAAGTGGCTTCAGAGATTCTGCAGACTCCATGGTCATGCAGCTAGTATGGAATATTTAGGTCTTTGCAGACCTTCGTTAATCTCCTCTCCGGGCAATAAATGCCATTCTGAACAGAAAGCATAGGATTCAAGAAGTATACTGATGTTGCTATGGTTTGCTTCTCTGAATTGTTTTAATCATGGTATAGAGATTAATAACGCAATGTGAGCCCCACAAAAATAGCTTCCATCAATATATTTTTTCACTGAGGTATAGTATTGCACCTTTATGATTAATCCCTTCCTCACAAAGAAAAAAAGACTAAAACACTGACCTGAAACATATTCTTAAGATTTACTGGTTTCTTTGACATACCAGTATGTCAGTAGAATAAAAATTGTCTTGCACAGTAAGAAAAATGCCAGACTCTTTTTTCCTTCCCATTTTGATCCTTCATTCTAGGTGTAGGATGAGTGAATGTTCCATATATAGAGAACAAGCAAATTACAGGTCAGATTATCAATATATGTAGGCTGATTTACGCCACCAGAATCAAGAGTTACTCCAGTTTACACTACCTAAAAAAATCTGTCCTACAAGTAAGAGTGTCTAAACAATTTATATCTCTGGGTCAGTGACAGAGCAGAAAATAAATAACACATGCAAAATGGATTGTCTTTCAGACTTTTTCTTACACATAAAAATTTAGTGAATTAAAAAAAATGTTTCAGAATAGGGATTTATATTTTTGTATCTATATTTCAGGGTATCTTTAATGTAGAACTAAACAAAATTTGGAAACTGGGCTAGAATTACATCAGAATACAACAGAAACTTAGAGAAGTGGCAGAACTGTTAATGTTGTGATGACTCCTCCTCTGCAGCCACGTTGAGAGCCTAAAAACCATTCAAGCAGGAAGTGGTTAGTGAGCAATGACCTAGATAGCCCTATGTAAGACAAGGAGCTCTTCTCTTTATAATAAACATGACTAGTAATTCCTTGTTTCACAGGTATGTTGTGATTAGAGTGATCGAAGTATGAGTAGTCTGGGTGGAAAAACAGGAGACAACAGTCAGGCTTATTTTTCTCAGGAAGAAGTTGTGGGAAATGGGGAAATAGGGAGATCTAACAAAAAAGGTATGGTGTTGCCATAGAAAATGCCAAACTGACAGAAAGTTAAGCATGAGTCACAACATGGCACAGCACATTTTATGTGTATAGTGGAAGGGATGCATTCCAACTCTTGCAGACACATTTAGTGTAATTTTAAACTGTATTTCAGGTCCTGATCTCAGTGGTAGAAAAGGCAGCCTCAAGCTTAATGGCAGCTGCAAAATCTGTCTGAGAAACAGATAAACATAATGGCAGCTTGCTCAACCTGCCATGACAATGGTGCTAGCAGCTCTCAAATTAGCCAGCTTATAGCAAGGTCAGTTGTTTGACCACAACGTAAATACATCTACAGCATCTGAAAAGGTGAACACAGCTGTGATTCAAAATCCATCATATTACAAAACAGTCCTTCTCTTATGCAAGTACAGTTTTATATTTAATTCAGCTGTAGGTTTTTTCATATTGATAGGTAGGAGGGAGGGGCAAAAAAGATCAACTTGGGGAACTAACGAATTAGGAGGGATTAAAGACTTGATACTGCAAATTCTTCCCAGGGCCTACAAGGGGAAGTTCAAGAGGGTTCCGTCTTTGGGTTTTGATGTGTCAGTGTTCCTGAGCACACGAGTTAGCATGTAACTTTGCCTTGTGCAGTTCTATATATCAGAGTCCCCAGGACAATGGTAGAACAATGGCAAGACAAATGATCTGCAAGTACTCAAAAGGTTGTACAAAGCATGAGAATCCAAGGGAGAATTTGGATGCAGTAGGGTATGACAATAACAGAACTTCTGTGCCTTCCAAACCCCACACTAGGTCTGGGCCAGTATGATTTGCAAGAAAAAACAGCTGGAGAACGCATGCTCTCCTACACCATTAAGATTATTCTGGAAATCTTCAATTCTTTTTTTCCTAAGATGAAAAAATAAAAAAAAAATCTCCAAAGTGATGAGCTATAGGAAAAGACCATGCAGGTCTTGGGAATGACCAGTTTACAAATGGGAAGAACAAAGAACCATAAAAGCTTACATATATACCTTTAATAGACTCCAATCCTCAAAGTTAATCTAGAATTGTCAGTGTACTTTAATTCGTCAGTAGGAGTGTGTATCAGCTCAACACATGACCTGGTTTGAAAATTAACACTAAAGCACTCAGATAACTTTTTTTCCTGTTCTTAAGAAATTTTCAGACATACATCTCCAGGAAATGTAACCAGATGTCTTGAAATAAACAGAATTCATCATTATTACGCTGACAGGTTGACTTTTTTTAATGGGTTTGTTAATTCATTTCCATGAGTCTGATGTGCTGAAAGACGGTATGCCTTGTCTCTATTTCATAGAACAGGGGTCATCATCTAATCATTGATACGGCCCACACATGGTTAAATAAGACCACCACAGAACTTTCTTCTATAATTATAATGCAAGGTAACTATGGTAACGATAGTTGGCAAATCTTGTCTTTTAAATGGCTTCTGTTGCACAGGTTTTTATATCTTCTTCTCCCTCCCCCTTCCCACACACATTTTCTTATTATTATAACAAGAAGATATGGGTAACTATTACGAGATATATGGATTCCTGTCCTCAGCATAACTGAAGATCATCACTTCATCAAGATTGGTCAAAGGCAGCTTGAAATACGTTCATACTTTATGTTCCCAAGACTCATATAATCAGAGATTCCTACTCCTTCAGACCTTTACCACATCAATTCATATTCTCTTTTTTCACCAAATTCTAATGCTTTTCAGAAGCATTACTGAGCTGGATCAGCTTCAAACAAAGTTAAAATCATAACTTTTCATGCATATTTGGCATCTCCATGTTAGAACTAAAATGCATAGAAATTTTCTTTTTTATATTTTACATAGTTATTGATATGCATACTATGTTTGAGCTATGAATAATCTAAAGGCAGGCTACTCAATTTCTGTAGAGAATGTTGTCGTTTACTAGTATTTTGACCTAAAAGGAAGACTGTGGTAGAAAGCTGCTTGACTCAAAGGTTTATGTTGCCTGTGAGCTGACTGGCTGTGTCTCTCCTCTTAATGACTTTTTTCCATTGACTCACCTTTGATTTTTGGCAGATTCTGAACAACCTGTTCATTATAACACTGGTGATGTGATCGTAGCATGTCTGGCACTACTTGTTTTACAGAACAAAGAAGTACTTTGTTCCTCAGACTAGTTTAAGATGCATTGTGTTTCTTCCATCCATCAAATCACTTCATTTTAATCATGAACCAGATGTCAAACTATGTTTAAAAACTTGGGCTGCACCTTGCTTGCAGCCAGAAGTACAAAAATTCAAGGACAGAGTTAAAGGGTTTTCTCTAAGAAAAGTAGCATTGATCTTCTAATTATAATATGTAATGTCATCTTATCAGTTATCAGTACAATGTTATCAGTTTCTTGACTATTAGAAGGGTAAGGTTTAAAAACAGATAAAAATAAAGCTAGAGTTGCAGTATGCAAAGAGATACGTGAAAAATTATGTGTGCAACTTGATCTGCTAAACTATCTCTATATCTCATCATTAAAATGTCTTAAATCACAGTGATAAAATTCCAGTGGGTTAAAAAACTGAAATCTATGGGCCAAATTCAGCTCTGATATAAATCTAGAGTAATTCAACTGTAAACAGTGGTGGTGCTCCAGATTTATACCAGCGTAATCGAGACCAGAATCAGCATCATTTATTAAACTGTAGAGGCCGTGTTCGTCTCTCAGTATGTTTATTTAAGTCTCATTAGCTACTGAGAGGGAACTGTATACCCAATGGCCTGCAATGGATAGCAGGCATAAGAGCAAGGAAGACAAAGGGATTTTCAGGGCTCAAGAAATGCAGTCAGTTCCCCAGGAGAGGGACTGTTGTCCCTCTCTCATTCAATTATCTCATTTACAGAGCCATAGAAAAATAGCAATGACCACATACAGGGGGATTATGAAGTTACAATGATTATATCTGCATATGCAGTCCATCCATCGTATTAAAGTGTAGCTAAAAAGTTCTAGCTTGCTTTGAAAGGTCACTGCCAGTGAACGGTGTAGACTTTTGAGAGGAGGTTAGTCTCTTCTCCTACCTATACCTGTTTTATTCAGGCCTGTAGACACCTGTGTTCGTGTGTGTAAGAGCAAGGGATTGGGACAAAAACCATAATTTAGCAGCTGCTTGACAGGCTCCATACTCTTAGGTCATGCCACTATAATTATGGCTCTTAATAAAACAAATAGAAATAATTTGATATCTGTACTGGATATAAATATGGCTACAGTAAAAAGTGGCCTTCCTTCTGTCTGGAGAGAACCCAGGGAAATGTAAAATTAACGAGCCTGTGTGGCTTGAGAAAGAGTCCAATTTATCATGAAAAGTAGTAGTGTATAGCAAGTTGAGAGCTTCTTATTTTATGTAGCACACACAGAGAGACCTGAATTCCTCTATTTGTGATGTATTTCAGTCCAGACTGAAAATCATTCTGTCTGGACTTGGTATGTATGCACACATTTTATAACACAACCACTAAATTGTGGAGATAGAGAGGCCTTATATACCCATTTTCTTCTTGCTCCTGAGATCATCTAGTTGTCAGAGTAAGATGAGTTAACCAAAAGATCCACAAATGTTGTTACAGAACTTCAGCCCTTCAGCCCTGCTCTTTTTATTACACGAACCAAAAGATCACCCTGTGCTGAAGATCTGGAAATCTCTGGGGACTAAATTTTTCTTTACCTGAAACACCAAGCTGCACAGTAACAAAGAATAACAAGTTCATTCTTTATTTGTTTATCACAAGCAATAGATGTGTTTTTTCTTCCCTGGCCATTCAAAGAAGACTCACTTTATTTTATTCCAAGAAATAACTTGCATGACCACACCAAGGATTTAAGAATATATTCCTTGTGCATATATAATTCCTTATCCATGAAAACTACACATAGTCACAGAAGCCACAATTAAGTCTTGCAATTGTAAGTTCTTTAAGGAGGGGATTTTATTTTGCTTTTTATACAAGCATCAAAAAGCAAAGCCCCAGTTCTCCTTTAAACCACTCACATTGGTAAAATATCTGAAAACAAAGAAATCTGCATATACATAAAAATATTTTAAATCTTCTCTTCCCTTCTACCCTATTCATAAATGGTATTTCTGAGCAGTTAAGGCCTCTCGACAAGAAGTGGTGGAAGAGCTACATTTTAAATTGTCTTCTAGCAAGTCCCAGTGAGCAGAGGAGTCCTGGAAAGATCATTTTAATTGGCTTAGCTCACAACAGCATTCTAAGTCCTGAGCTAGTTGGAAAAAGATAACTTTTTCCTTCCTATTTCAAATTCTACAAGTACAATTCAGCTAATATGAAAGTCTGGCCAAACAAGAAAGATAAAGGCTTTTTAAAAACCAAATCCTCTGCCAAATGGTTAGTCAGAGAAAATTTTTTTTGTAAAAGATGTTCCTAGATTCAAAATCAGCATCAAGTTTAATCCAATCTTCTTTTTAGACTTTTAAAAGCTGAAATGATATATAATAATGAGCAAGACTATGGATCTCTGTGCGACATATAAAAATGTCAGAGCTGATATTTTGGTTTTGAAATAACAGCATGGTATCTTAGCATAAAGCTGGTGAGTCATCCACATGCTAAACATTTGGAAAGTCCAGATGCTCTTGGGAAATTTGTTTTTAATAACAAGAAAGATTTGGTTTTCTTTATTTTTTTTAGAAGTGGAGATGAGACTGAATCCCTTTCCTACAAGTTCCAAACCTGGTTCATGAAGTATTTCCTGAGATATCCTAAGCACCTTCCACCATCACTTCAGCAGGAGCTGAAGTCATACTGAAGTCTGCCTTCCAACAGGATTTTTTTCAAATTCACTTCAGCAAGAATGACATCAGCATCCAGACTGGACTAAAAAAACATAATTATTTTGCTGTCCTTCAGACAGTATCACTGCTTAATACTGAGATACGAAGTTACCATCAGTCTCAGGGAATGGATCTGCTGGTGTTACCTGCAACACTGTCACTTCAGTAATAGGATTGATGACCTACCACACATCTTTCACAATATCAAAAACCTAATTGGAATATTGCAGGACTCATAGGTTTTAGGTTATACTTACCAATTTTTGATTTAGCAGTTTACTCAATTAATATCAGAGATGCAGATAGTGGATGGTGAGAAATAAGATAAACTTGTTAACCTCAGTACTTACACTGTGCTTCTGTTACATTCATCATTAATTATTTCAGCCTTCATTAATTAATTAATTACTCGAGACAGAAACATAACGTGCAGTATTTCGGGTGCAGAGGCTCCATACAAGCAGGTAGGCACGGCCTGAGAAGACACAGCCAGTGCGTGGCTTCCTCAAGCGACTCCCCTTCTGCTGCTGCTCCACATGCCATTATATTATGTTACACAGCTGGTGTGTGCCTGGCACTGCCAGGAAGAGAAATAAATTCAAAACCAAAAGATTTTTCCTATTGAGTTTATCATGGAAAGTTTATTGACTCCATGGGAAATTTTTTCTAAAGATTACAAGAAAGTAGAAAATAATCCAGGAGGAGATACATCTTCAGTAGAATAGAAGCAGGACACAAACTGCCTAGATTAAGGAGATATACTGAGTAGTTATTCAGGCACGTTCTTCTCTCACTCATAACTGAGCCTTGATTAATATTAACTTTGAAAACGTATCCTTCGTAACCATAGTCCCAAGAAATGCTTCAAATAGTATTTCGGGATTTACAGACTTTTTATACTATTTGGAGGAGTAACATACAGCACCTGAAGAGATTGTTACAATCCACTTTGAAAAAAATAATGCATGAGTCTTTCAAACAACCTCTACACTTTCTCAGATTACTAACAACTATTTTGGTTAACGCTCCAGGACTTAACTCAGCCACCTATTTTATCAAGGAGCCAGGCAACACTGTTTTAAACTAACAGTAGAAAAATGAACCATGTTTAGAAACTCACCACCACTCACCTTTTGCATTACAGAATTAGCATTTTGGAAATTAAGGCAGAAGAGATCACCATTTTTATATAGTGTCATTAGACTTCACATCTTTGAATGCCAAAGATGAAAATGAAACTTTATATCTACCCGAATACACTGTAAGTGATATCAGTATCTCTCCAATATCTTTAGGATACAGTTAGAGGAAATTGTTTTCCCTGTTAAGTATGAAACACAGTAAAGGTTAAATTGGTTAGTGCCTTGAGGTGACACATTTTTCAGACGTTCTGGATGAGATGGCCCCTGAAATTCTGTTCTAGAGGTCAAAGTCCTTTTTTTTTCCTTATGGTAAATAGGCAGTGACTAACTGAAGCACAAGGAGAACACACAGCTCTATTAGGTGTTTCACAACTACTTGGAAAATGTTTATGGCTTTACTTTAAATAAGTCTGTCAGTGTCTGAAGCCAGTGATCAAGCAGAGCGTAATGCAGAGTGCACTGTGAATGAAAGCACTGAAGGAAGAGCAGCGCTGGCTGGAACATAAGCGATCGTTTGTGATTCTAGCAGAGGAACTGCAGTCATCATTTAGTCAATGATGTTTATTATTAACTGTGAAGAATGAGCTTTAGGCAATAGAGTGGGAAATCACTGTGGGTGCAGTGGAACAAAATCAAGATTTTTGTCCACTCAAGATAGGTTCTTACCCATTTGAGATGGATATTGATTTTTATCCTGAATAGAATAAATTCTATTAAATTAACTCTGGTTTCCTATAAATAGCATAGCTCCTGTGTGTTTCTATTCCTTTTCTCTATCAGACCTCTATTGCTCACAAACTAATATGCAAAATAGGATTGAGACAGGAAATATAGCAATTAAGAAACAGTAAAACAAGAAAAAATTTCCTGACAATTACTTTTAGCATAAAAAAACAAAAGATGGTCTCTGCTTTGGTGACACTGTCAGCAATTCACTACAATAGAAATAAATTTTGGGAAGGTATCTCTGGGTTTGCATCTTTCTAAGCCATACACTATTTGCATCCAGCCCACTCAAGTGCAATCCATGAGTCTTGGAAGACTCCCAAACAACTCTGGAGAGTAAAAGCAAACCAATAAAGATGATGTTCCACACTTACCTTGAGCCTCTGCCCTTAGGAAGCATGAAAGTCAACTTGTGCCTGTGCCTTGTTCAGAATAATTTTTCATTTAATGCTCCATTGTACTCTGAACAATTTCAGTTATAATATGATACATTTTCTCAAAGTCAAGGTGACATAAAACAGTAAACTTGTTTCATAACAGATAAATCCTGTCCACTATAATGTCATAGTAAAATTTTGGTCATATACCTGAAGTTCAGGGGCCTATTTAAATTTAAATGAACCACTTAACAAGATATTAATCAGTGGAGAATAGATATCAGGATCTAATATCACCCCAATGATTTTATATTATAGCAGCTTTATTACAGGAGGCATTTTAACTGTAAAGGTGATGTTCTTGTTTAAAGCCTTGTATAAAAGTTTTTCTGTTTATGTTTCAAAAAAGAAGTGTAAATTTATTTTACAACAAAGGTGATAGCATTAAAGCTTCACAACAACTAAGCTGCCGCAGTGGCAGATACCCTAAAGCCATAAAAAAGCCTCAGAAATACAAAAATTATAGGGGTCAGCCTTAAGATTTCTCAATTATTCATCAGAAATTCAATATGACCTGCCACTTCAGGTTTGTGCAAAGAAATACTGTACTGGCAGGAGTCACAAGGTTTGCCACAGAGTGCTATAAGTGTACCTTGAAGCAGATGGCTGCTCGAAGTTGCGCCCAAAAATCATATGAGTTCTCATGCTGGCATGTGGTTCTCCCACAAAAGAACAAAGCTGGATATTTATACAAAACTTTGGAATTTCTTACTGTCTACAGTCTCAGGACTTACAAGTCTCAATCTTTATACCAAACACATGATCAGAATAAAAATATATCAGATGTTTCTTAAGCACGTGGTTGACAGGCGCCATATGGGAAGTGGGCTCACCCCTGTTCTCATTAGCTTTAACGGGCGTTTTGTCCTTTGTTTTCCACTGCATCAGGAGTAGAGCCTGCCCTAACTCCTGTGTGTGAGGAGCACAAACATATCACATGTCCTTGGGACACTTGCTGGTGGAGCATAGTGCTAGGAGAAAGTGACCTGAAAGTGATGACAAAAGCAGAAGCCAGGGATTTTTCAGTAACTGCAGCTTCTAATGAAGAACCACAGAGCAGATACTTGGTGGTAAGCACTGGAGGTCTTTGGCAGACCCATCAGACCTCACATAACATACAAGTTTTGTAACTGACTCCTGCCTAGCAGCATGATCTGCTCTGCCTCATTTAAGAAGAGGAGGCTCCGGGGACACCTAATAGCAGCCTTCCAGTACCTAAAGGGGGCCTACAGGAAGGCTGGGGACTGCCTGTTTACAAGGGCCTGTGGTGACATGATGAGGGGCAATGGAGTTAAGCTGGAGGGGAGCAGATTTAGATTGGAGATTAGGAGAAAGTTCTTTTCTGTGAGGGTGGTGGAGCACTGGAACAGGTTACCCAAGGAGGTGGTTGAGGCTCCATCCCTGGAGATATTCAAGGTGAGGCTCAACGAGGCCCTGGGCAACCTGGTCTAGTTGGGGGTGTCCCTGCTGACTCTGGGGAGGTCAGACTGGATGACCTTTGGACGTCCCTTCTGGCCTGGATGATTCTATGACTCTATGAAGCACAAAGCCAAGATCTCCATCCCATTCCAACACTCCGTGCCACTGGTGATCAGCCTAGTGTGTAGCTTGTTGACCAGCTACCAGTGTCACTGAGCAGAAGGCCACATGACTATCGTGCAGTAAGTCATGGATGCGCTATCCAGAAAGGCACTCATACACAAGGGATAGTCCCTGAAGTCACACCCCATGCCATGCAGCCCAAAGAGGCTGGGTACACTGCAAGTCACACGAGCCAGTCCCATGTTATCCCGTGCCTCGGTTGTTAAGAAATTTGAACAGGCCAATTCTCTCCTGAAATAGAAGTATGAAGGCTTGAGAAATTAGTGTGCATGAAAACAGTAGGTTCCAGATGTCATTTGCCTACTAGACATGTGGACAAGGACTTCAGTGAGAGAAAGGACAGAGGGTAAGGGGATGCCTCTTAACTCTAATACAAACCACAGAAAGGGAAAACATAAATAAAGACACCAGAGAGATGTACAAAGGTCATTTGGGAAGTGCCCATTCATCTTTAGAATAACAGATTTGCTTCTCATCCTAGCAAGTGTGGCCTCCCTCAGGCATAGACAGATGCCTTGCACTGTAAAGGGGACATACTGGCCAGTTTAGTACATGCTTGAACAGAGTGTCTAGAAGGCAACTATGTGGATGCCATGAATCTGTGGCCACCCATTAAACACAGCTGAGGTTTTCCATATTTTTAAGGCAGAATCATTTTATTTCACAGGAGGCACCAGTGTGCCAAGAACCCTGGATGCAAACACTTGAAATGTGCCTTGAAATGCCAGCTTTCATTCCATCCATCAAAACATTACGTATAAACAATTTCGTTTGTTCAAGATGTATAGCTGCAGTAAGCAGAACTTGTTCAGTTTGCCAGAAACAGCTCAAAGTATCGAGAGCAAATGTGACAAAATATGTTTGGCATGAAGAGCAAAGTCAGAAACTACGGACCCTAGCAGACCTACCCCCTTGCTCTCAAAGTGACTGTAGAACACTTTGGCTTATTTTATAAATTCATACAATTACCAGAAAAGTTCTTCCTTTCCAGGAATAATGCTGTTGAGCATACAGCTGTTGAGCATGTTTCTACCTTCAGTTCCTTCAGTTTGGTTTCTGAGAATTATTGCTTCAAATCTGAGGGCTAGACTAGAAACACTGCCATAGGCACTTATTGCTTCTCTCCAGCTTTTAAAAAATAGCCTGTCGAAAATATATTAGGCTTCCTTTTGTCTTGCACCTTAAGTGCTTAATCATAGAGGAAACTCAGATTTTACTGTCCAGCTTCATGGAGGAAATACGTTGGTACAACAGAGGCAGAATGGGATAGTAGGAAAGGGACAGATTTTATAGCATTTTAAGAGAACTGAGACAGTCACAGTGAGTCTCAGATGCTTCCACTGGCAGGCTTCAGCTCAGGTTGTTAAAAGTCCTGCTTCTGCTGCTGAACTCCTCTCATTTCTGACCTGCCTTTCTATTCTTCTCCTTTCTTGATCTCATGCAATCCTGATACCTGGGAAGCGAGTTCTGGCCTACAGACTGTTTAAGTTCTGCTGTACCTAACGAGTGAGCCAAGGCATGCATGGACGAGGAAGGAACCACACCACTCATTTAACCTGGTCTGCATCTTGAACAGTCTTGAAGTAGCATAACGAGGGCAAAGTAAAACAAACACAGCATTTGCACATCTACAATTGCCTGTCTGTTTTGTGGCTTCAAGCCTGCAGCAGGAGACAAGAATCTTAACTAAACCTTTCTGGTTTTGGGTCCCTCCTTAATGATGCTAATGTAGGTGTCACTGCAGTCCACAAGAGGTGATCTCTTCAGCACAGGGAGATTCCTCAGGAGAGTGACTGCAGTGATTCTTGCCAGCAGGTCCATTTTTCATTCACATATGCCCTAGCATTGGGTCAGATAGATGCATAACTCATAGATCACTGGCTTAAATAATTTTTGCCCTTTTCACCATTTGGCATTAACGTAGAATGTATACTCCCTGAAGTTCCCATAAGGCTGGAAGAAAATCTTTAGCCGGATGGCAAACTCCGTGGGTAGCAGACAAGCGGTTACAGTGCAAAGGAGGTTTCTGGGAGGCCGCCAGCAAAATAACACTGAGGCTTCTTCCTGTGCATGTGCTTAGATTTGCTTCCCACAAGGCAGTACAAGCAGTGGTGGAGGGGGCTGGATTAAGAATGAGCAACAGTGAGTCACTAATCATTGTCAATTCCCTGATAATCACCAGAGCACGGCTCCACAATGACAACCTGGCACTGCCGTTGATGTCGTGCTGTTGATGAGGGGATCCTTCACAGGATTGCAGGCAGCTTTACCGCAAAAATCAGGTAGGTAGCTGCACAGTCAGAAAAAAAAAAAAAAAATAGAGAGGCCAGAGTTTTTTCTAGCCAAATACAATTCAATTATAATGAGTTCACTTTGTGTGCCACTGCTGAAGGAAGGAACAGTGTGTAATGTGACACATGCTGCATCCTACTTCACAACTCACAATTTCTGGTTAGACAGTCTTCTCTTTTCTTTCAGTCTTTTTTTGTTTGGTTGGTTTTTGTTTATCTTGGCTTTACATTAAGGGCATGATGAACATACCCCAATTAAATACTTTTAACTGCCCCACAAAATATTAGCCACTCTTTTCAAATCGATTTCCTGGGATCCTGGCCTTTATCCACTCTGACTTTAGCGTAAACTCTGATTTCTGATGTCTCTCTGATGTCATCTATTAAACAGTGTCAGGCTGGGTCAATGCTTTAGTGAGAAACTTCCAAGAAAAATCTAAGAGCTGCAGTGACTCATTCTCTTCCCTCTGACTCAGTACTAAATTGCTCTCCCAAGATGCTCTCCTGGAGGTGTTATCTTTCAGATGAGATATAAAACTCAGGTCCTAACCACATACAGGAATTTTTTAAACAAGGGGAGGAGACGTCTGCTGCTTTTTGTGATACACCCCGCAGGCCCCCAAACAGATATTCACTCAAGAGTGGCCAGAGCGGATAAGACACTATCACTCCCACCTCAGATGATTGTTCCCACCCCCATCAGAGAGTTAACAGTGAGAGGGATAGCACAAATGATCCTTAATCTGCTTCAGCCAGAGCTCGTTTTAAAAAACAGAAGTAGATGAGTATTAGCTATCCCAGCCGACTTTGGCTTATTCAGATAGAGAGCCGGAGTTCCCACCAAGGGAGCTGAGGGCAGGATGACCCCCAACACCCCTGAGCGCTGATAGCAGTGCAGAACAATGATGTGAGAGAGATATGGAGATGAACATTTCTCTAGAGTCTCCTGACTGCATTCCAGAGAAGAGTTTCTACTACTTTTCCTTTGTTTGTGATAGTATGTCACACCGTTCATGTCTCTTCTTTCCACAGGCAATCTGTGACTGAGTTGCCTGATCAGCTAAATCATAATAACTAAGTAGATGTCATTTTTGCCTTCACAGTTCATCTGCCTTTCTTCCTTACCATTTCTAATTTGCTTTTCACCTTTTCATCTACTGAGCCCTCATAAAGTGTTTTGCTACAAGCCTAAGGCTTCCAGCCCAGACCTAATGAGCCGGATCACAAAACGTCAATGAGCTGGAGTTCAGTGAAGCAACATTTTCTCCTCCACCATCCCAGAGAAATTCAATAAACCTTTGGTCCTCAGAGTTGGGGGGGGGGGGGGGGGGGGAGGAGACAGACCCTCCTGGTCATTTTAGAAGTCAACTGATACCTTTAATTGCTGCTAATAGGCTGAAAAAAACACCCTGAAAATGGAATGAGCAACTCAAGCCATGACAATAGGCGGTTGACTTTTCAACCTTTGTTCGCTAATCATTGTATATCGATGCATGGGGGGAGACAAAACAGGCATGTACAATCTCCAGCACCTCACAAAACTCTTTCAGCTTGGGCAAGCTTTACTATACTTTTGCCTCCTTAAAATTTTACCTAACGCAGCACTGTAAGGGAAGAGTCTGGTCCACAGGGGCTGCAGCATCCTAGAGAAGAAAACAAGAGTCCCCTTCCTCATCAGTACCTCAGAGATCAGTCTCCTCCTCGCAGAGAAGGAGCCAGAACATCTATCCATTCACCCTGCTGCCTGAAGTGGAGTTTGGAAGGGTAGCCTTTCCGTTTGCTGAAGCTCAGTACCTATGGATGCTGCATTTCTGCAGTAAGGAAGACTGTGTACTGTATGTGATGATTCATTCCTTAAGTCTGCCCGCAGCTTTGAAATTTTTCATCAACTATGTGGTATGCATTCAACGGATTAGCTACATGATCCTAATATTAGGTAATTATAATATCCAGCTGAGTGCAGGATACCCCATCTGACACTTAGTTGGGAACATTTGGGTAGTTGCACTTTATGGTCTTTTACAAGCAACCCAAAGCAAATATTCACTAAGTGAATAAAATATCTTGCCTAATTAAAACAGCTCCGATAAAATTCCTTATGTATCACGTTGCATCAGTGTGATGTCAAAGACAAGGTTAATGTGATATAATGGTATGGCACAGACTGCCATAGATGCAAAATAATTAATTGCATCCAATGCAAAGTAATAGGAATACATTCAGATAAATACAGCTATTTTGTGTGTTTAGGCAGAGCCCTTTTCCAGCTCTGCATTAAAGCAAGCTACTAGCAGCTTCACTGGTCTCCAAGGAGCCTGGTGGGAAAAAAGGTGTTTCTATCATCTGTCTCCGGTTTTTCTAAGTACAATTTTATGAATAATAGCCTTTTAGGTTTGGTGAAAAAGATTGTTTCAGGCTTGGTTCAGAAACTAAATATGTTGGTTTTATTATTGTTTGGGGAATCTCTGTTCTTTTTTTTTTAAAAAAAATCTTTAAAATAAGTTAATTGCAAAACAAAAAGGTGGCATATATAATTCTTTAAATATTGAAAAAATATTTTGGGCCTTTCCACCTCCTCACAAACACACAGAAAATAGTAATACTTCCTCTTCTGTTTTGGTTTTGTGTGATCTACCTCTACCCTCAAAAAAAAAAAAAAGAAAAAGGAAAATTATATAATCCTTAATATTCATCATTATATTAGGTTCAGGCATCTTTGAGAGAGAGAGAGAGAGAAAGAGAGAGAGAACTATGAAGGATTTAGTCATCACAAGGAGCAAGTGGCAGTCAGGAATTAACTGTTCCCATAACCCCGGAGCCATGTCCCACCTCCTGAGATTAGTTAGTTAAATGACAGGAAGGCCTGTAAATAGAATTAAGTTTCTGAAGAGAAGCAAGTTCCTTCATAGTATTTCATCCCCTTCATTATTAAGGGAGGCAGACGCCTGCCTGTACTATCATCTACCAATTACCACTTATCACAGCCTTTCAAATAACTGGCAAATAAAAACTGCAGCTGGACAGATGAATAAGGAAAGAGGACTTATCCCTAAGAACACCTGGTCTTCTTCTTCTCAGACCAAAGCTAGCTCATGTCAGAGACACCAGAAACAGCAATCAACAGAGGTGGCAGAAAGGTTATGGGCTCAGAGCATCACTTCCCTATGTCAGAGAGCTGGAAATCAGGCCACCTGCTGCAGCTGGGGGAGGTGTCAGAGCATGTGGTGCAGCTACAAGAGTTGAGCTCAATATTCTATGTTTTCCATCCCTGTACTGTCCTTTTTTGTGCTGCAGATCCTGGTCTGACTGTCCTCCCCATTCACAACAATTTTCAATTTTGCCTCAAACTCAGAAACTGTGTCCCAGGTCTGGTCAGTCTGGGATGCACAGAATGGGAAAGGGGTGCGTGTTGAGTGAAGCCTTTCAGAAGACACATTTTCTTCACTCCTCAGACCCCAACACGAAGAAAAGGACTCAGTTGACCAAACACAAATGTCTATACTCTAAACTTCCCCATCTGAGCTTGTAGTCTGGAGGGCCTTCAGAGACAAGAGGGAGAAACAGGCACTTACAGGGTGTAACTTATCTCATCTGAAAGGAAATGGCTAAAATAGGGCAGTTCTTTCCCTTTACTATAAAAGGAGTAACATGATTTGCTCAAAGGAGATATCTACAGTGTGGGTGTTTCCAGTTAGGTGAGATGTCTCATATCTCCATCTAATAAAGGAAGATAACAGAGTTACATTAATTTCAATTGTAAAAATCACCTACACTTACATTCCCTTTCCGTAAGTGACTACACTAATGTTTCTAAAGGATGGTTTTATGATATTGTCCAGGCTAAAACTTTCCACAAACAGTTTTCAACAGGGAGAACAGCAGTGCAACTTCTGGTATAAACAAGAAACTTCACTGTCAAGCAAGCAAAATCTTCTCTGACATCTCATATAAAACCTCCCCAAAAGTTAATGTTACTTTATGGAAGTAGTGTCCTGTATAAAGACCCAAAAGTAGATGCTAACAAGAAAGAAATAAAACAAAACAAACAAAAAAAATGAACTGCCTTGTCTCTTACTTTGATAATCTGCAGGATTATGTTTTTTAAGTACTCCTTAATGTGATGTTATTTTAAACATTAATCTAATTGCTTGATATAAGTTTATTTTGTCTTTCATATCATCAGTCCCTCAAGGCCACGACTTGCCATCTTAGAATAATTTTTTGCTCAGTTTCATGGTAATATTTTAGTTGTTGTTAAACAGATACATTTCATAAGGAGAAGAAGTGGCTGGCAGAGTGCAGAAGGCAATGAAATAGAAAGATTGTGTTGAAGTGTTATTCGTACTGAGTATTTTGGTCTCTCTTTGTTTGTATTAGTAGGAGCTAGGGAAGACAATCTTTCATTAAGAACAAGCACATCTTTACAGTATTGCACTAAATTGAAATGCCTTCCTTACTATGGTAATGTCTGAGGACAAACCAAGATTGGGTCTCCATTATTTGTCTAGCACTTGCCTAAAAACAATGTTCAGACGACAATACAAAGAAGAAGAAAAGCATGCAGTATGTAAGCAGAGTTAGCAGCAGTAGCAAACATCAGGTGGGTTTTCTTCTATTTTTTCTTTTTTTTTTGTGGTAGTGATAAACAAAATGACAAAATGAAAATATGTTCAAGAAATGAAGGAAAGAGATGAAGGAGATATGGCAGATCAGGAAGGGAAAAGCGAGGTAAGGACTGGAAAGACAACGGTGGGGGAAGTTTGGATCATGCTATCATTCAGCCCAGGGCACAGCAGGACAAGATCTCAGCGGGTCTTGGGCTTCCTTTTTCAATGGTTCCTAGAGCATGCTGTTGATATCTGTAGTTCACATCTTCATCAGAGGCTTAAAGGAGAGGTTGGGAACGTAGCCCCCCAGGACCCTAATGTCCCTGGTGTTTCAGTGAGAGATGCACTTGAACTGGGTGACACTTTAACCCTTCCACACCTAATGGAGTGGTTGCTGCTTTAATTGCTTCTGAGCAACTCCAGCAGGTTAAACATACGTATTTAACCAGGTGCCTGTTGTCAGCTTTGAGTACTTTAGCAGGCATAAATTAGCATAGCCTTACTGACATTAACAAGATAGGACTGATTTACAGTCACTAAGGAGCCTTAGCTTTGTCTCCAAGTAGCCAGTAACACTCCTGAACCTTTCCATAAAAAAATAAAGCTGCTCTGCAAGAGCTCTTTCGGACAGCATTTGACAGGAGAGAATTGCTTTGAATGTTAACAGGTCTAGTTTTTGTTCAGAGCCACGGAAGGAGTGATTAAGCAAGTAGATGCATAGCATTTTTTCTATGCTTGATGTTTTATTGGCTCACTTTGTATGAAAGATGTAGGTGATGGGGTTACAATGTCCTCATTGTCATGCTGGTTTGAAGTAACGAGATTTCAACTTTTATCTGAGTGTATGGCTCTTTTTTCCTAATTTTTGCAAGCATTCTAAAAACAATAGCAATTTCTCTCCCTCAGCTTACTCTCTCGCCCTACTTTTAGCACAGAGAAGAGCTGCAGCATCTCTCCACCTGCAGACTTATTCCACAGACGAAGTGTAATAACAGGCCTATTGCAGAGCAAAATTGCTATTGCTGGAATAAATGCGATGCTTTCAAGAACACTGAATGGAGAGTCTCAAAGAACAGCTAGCCACCTGTAAGTACAATAAGAGCGTAGCTTGTACAAGCTGGCCACTGTGCTGGCCTGCAATAGCTGCCCAACATGAACCATACAGCAATATCTCTGGGAGGAGGTGGACACTATCTGACAAAGATTTCCTTCTTGGTTTTTGCACAGGTATGAAGATAAAAGGAAGAATAAGGTGTTCTGGATTTAGGGATAAGATTATTAATTTATAGATTCCACTGACACCGGTGAACAACATGAACCAGTAAATAATGATCTTTGTTCTTCCATGGCAGAAAGAGAAAACATTCAGAGCAGTCCCATACAGATATTATATTGTATAAACAAACACGGAACTTACTGAAAAAAGACACTTTGTCCATTAGTGTTGGTATTACACACCAAAAAAACCCCAGGTAGAGACATTAAAGATTAAAACCTCAAACACTCAAGAAGTCAGAGTAATGATCCCCTGAGAGTGGAAAGCAGAGAAGAGAGAGAGAGACTTGAGGAGCACCCAGCATATGTTTTCCCCACGCCCTGGGAGTCTGTGTGCCACTCAGTAGTTTGCAAATCCCAGAGATAAGCTAAGGCCTGGCAGCTTTAAAATCTGTGTCATTGCTATTTATTTGACAGTCATAACAGTTTCCTATCTCTCTGTAAATTAGCAGTTAGCATCTGAAAAACTCTCGACCACTGAGCCTGAATGTTTGTATGAATCTGAAGAGACAGACACAGGATCGTCATCGACAGACTCTGGTTCCCCTTGATTTATTCCTGGGAGTAACTAAGTTCCCATGCTTATAGGAAAGAGGGGTTAGCATTAAAGTTATGGTGATCACTGAGCATGTCAGAGCCCACCCTGCGCCTCTGCACTGCCAGTTATCAGTCTAGCCCTTAGTCATTTGGCACTTTTATCACAGCAGACATGAGTTCCTCTTACGCTGGACTCCATTCAAGTTATCTAAGGGTGCTGGGTGCTCCTGATGCACATGTGCCTCTCGCTCTCGCATTTGCTCCAGCTTTATCTCTAGTGCTTGCAGACACATTCCGTATGTGAGCAGAAATCAGGTCAGAGCCAGCCCCGCGAGTGAAGCACCGAATTCAGCGTTTCGCACACACCTCAAGCCCATGGCTGCCCAGAGGTCCTGGCAGCCAGCCTGCCCCTGCCGTGCCAGTCCCACATCACGCAGCTGCCTACGCTGCTGACACCTACCCTTCAGAAGCTGCCTTATCTCACTTGCTTGAGCTTGGCCAGTCGCTGCAGAGTCGTAGCCAAAAGCACTGCTTGAGAAAAGGCACTCGCGTGAATAAGAAATTCACGCAGGAAGAAGTTAAATTCCTCTTCCAGGCTTTCATCGTTGACCAGACTCTACATGAACACCATGTTTTGCAGCCTGTAACAAGACAGATGCATAAGCATTCTGTTTTGTGGCCAGGAGCCTTCAGCAATGCTGGGAAACTCATTCGGTTCACTGGGTGGTTTTGCAAAATAGTTCCCGATTTACTCACAAAAAAAGAGATAGTTTCCTTCCATCGCATCCCATTGTCCTTGCCACTTTTTCAGCCATGCTGAAAACTTTATGTGTATCATATATATCATACATATATATATAATTTCTTGCTTCCCACATTTAGAAAAAAAATGATTCATATATGCCTGCATTTCATAAAGGACATTTTTGCATATTTTAGGACACCTCTGCAATTAAGACTCCTAAACCATATAGAATTTATTGCTAGGGAGCTGCAATTGGTCAGTCAGCACTCACTCAACTGCATCTAGTATGCAAGGAGTTTGTGTTTTCTTGCTTCGCTCATTGCATTATTTGAAATTTTTACAGCCCACATTAGTCAAACAAAACTGTGTACCCAAACAGTTTGAAATTAGAGGGGAGACTTGTGTTTAAGACTGCCATTATTTTTATCTGATTGGGATAAACAATGGAAACTTCTTATCTCTATATATCAACGTTCTCAAAGTACAGTAGACTGATAACATTATACAGCCACAGCAAACTAGCAAGCAGCAATAGAGGATGAGGCTGACAGTTTGTATCAGCCCACAGCATTTTGCTTCATTAGAGAATCCTTGACTACACAGTCCTGAGTGATATATGTTGAAGAATCAGTTGGTCCATCTGCTCATCTTTTTTTTTTTTTTTTTTAGGTGTTCATTAAGGGAAAAATAGCTATCAGTGACCCAAAACATTATAAGGAGAGTTCTCAGCTATCACTATGCTAAGAGCAAAAGGAAAATACTTATCTCCCAGGATATCGAGGTGCAGTGTGATTACAGTTCAGACAATTCTGTGACATTATCTACAATGATAACTCTTAATCTAGCAGACCTAACTATTTGCCGTGTGAAGTGATCTATCCCAGGGAAGTGATCAATCCATGATCTTCCCTACCTGCCACATCCACCTTGCTTGGCAGAGTGGTAGGGCTCCCTGTACTCCAAAGGAGAAGCTGGGAAGCAGTTTCCTATTACTTCCTTTTCTACAGAAAATTTCTACCACCACATGATGAAACCTTGACCATTTGCTAGTACAAGTGCTTGATGCCTATGTGTGAAGTCCAGTATAGGATACTGCATAAAATTTCAGAAAGGTGCCTAGACCATAATAAAATGTCTAAAAACTGCTTTACTGCCAGCTTTCAGTGTCCCAGTGAACACTATATATGACTGTCATTTAGTCCCACTACAGACTAGGAAAGAGCTTGTTGCCAGTGAAGTTTGATTTGTGCATCTGTTTTATAGCAGTAAATAAATTGGGTTTTGGAACAGGGGGCACAGCATTGTAAACCTACAATGCTAGCAAAGATCACTCAGCTCATGCAAGAAAAAAAACAGGGTTGAAATTAACTCAGTCTGGGTAAAGTCTAGGCGAGTTTATAACTCTCCATATCCACCATCTTACTTAGATTTCCAGACTGACTTCTCAGGGTTTTGGTTTGCGGACATTGAAGGAAAGGTATATTAATCACCTTGGCTTTTGAAGTGTGTTTTTTATCAGAACCATGGTTTGATTGACTGATGTCAACGTTCTCATCTCACGCAGCTCAAGAAAATAACGTTCTTGAGATTTCATTCTATGTCCCCGGATTTCTCCAGCGGGCTGCTAGGGACCCAAAATCCAATCCTATTTTGGATAAATTAGAGTAGATTGTAGATACCTTACATTCCATTAAAATGATAGAAAACATATTTCTATCCAGCGCATGGTCTTGAAAATATCAGGCACTCATCCTTGAGTATAAGTCTCATGAATGCTATGGGTAATGACGAGTACTCAGAGCATAGGTACAGCACTAATATCACTTTGGAAGGAGAATTGAAGACGAGTCAGCTTGTAGACATTTACGGGCAGCCTTTGGACCACCCCAAGCACACAAACTAATGTTATTAAATCCTCAGATGCTACAAGAAAATTTCTCCAAGCAATGCAGGTTAAATGACTCCTTCTTTTTAGATGTTTTTTAGCTTTATTTATGGGACAGAACCTCAAAAGGTAATGAATCCCTAGTCACTCTGAATCGACATGGATGTTGATATCCTGGGATGTCATCCAGTAACTGTAACATCAAAGATATTGCATTCCACATCTATAGAAAATGATAATTTCACAGACCTCTTTTGTAAAATGCTTTGAGGACAACTTTATACAAGTATCAGGTATTATGTTTTAAGTAATAGACAACCCATATAACAGAGAACTGGGTTAAACAACAGAAATTATTCTTTTCATTAAACTACCTTACTGAAAAACTAGAAAAACTACATTTTATTAAAATCACTATAAGAAATCTATAATTTGACTGCAAAAATAATTGCTTTAGTGATATCAACCATCCCAAAAAGCACAGGACTATTTAAATCTTCTAATCATCTTGTCATACTTTTCAAACTGAAGCATTAGTAGTTTGATCAAGGGTTTAAATGCAGCTGAGAACCTCACCCTTGATTTAATCTGACTCCCCGTTGACATTGAATGGAAACATGTAAATCTTATTAGACTTACAGTGATTTCTTTAAACATGAATTTAATAAAGCAGGTTGGTTTCTCTCAGTGTGCCAAAAACTGTAAAGCTCCAAAAGCTAAATAGCTTCCTATTAAGTAAACAGAAAGTCAGTATGAAGGAGTATTAAAGTACATTATACAACATCAAGACTGGAACCTGAGAGATCCTTTGAAAAACCCGGAACCCATTATGAAGTTCATTTTTTTGAAGGGAAATACTTGTGCATTGACAATAAAGTCCTGTTATCATAACTGGAAAGACATTAATATTTTTTTTAACTGTGCACAGTCAGTCCAAGATTAGATGGTAGTCCAACCTATACATTGTGTGCCATTAGGAGAACAGATACATGGATGTTCCATCTGTGGTGTAGGAAGTAACAGACGACATTGTGGCCTTAGTGATCCCAGTTCTCTCCAATATAGTGTGGGATGGGTTTTCCCTAAGCTTTTGGCCCCTACTATCCACATCTGCATAACTTAGAAGGCCTTCTAGAGATGCAAGAAGATTCTGGCTCCACTGGAGCCAAAGTTTCCTATGGAAAACCAAAGCCAACCTTCCTACAAAAACAACAGTGAGGAGATAGAGAAAATTATATTTAATATTTTTTCTTCTTTACTCTCAGCAAAGTGGCTATGCATGTATATGACCAGTATATCTGGTGACAAAAAAGACTGATGCCTTTCTACTGCTTGATCTGATACTATCAAAGTTTATGCACTGGGACTTTTAACTAGAACAACAGGTTTAACACAGGTTAAATTTAACCTAAAAATCTTACAATTAATTATTAGGCAGCTCATTTAATCCTCCAGTACATCTTTGTAAGCCCCACTGAAATCAGGTGAAGTGGTATGTGTGTGTCACAGAGGAAAGCTGGATCCTTAGCTAAATATTGCTTTTATTTTCCAAAAGAGAAGACCTACCGACAGCCACAAGGAAAAAATCCTTCCAAGTTCATGACCTCAGAAAAAATTCCCTAGGCTGATAGATTTACCATTAAATCTTCTGATCCATTTGAATGCATGCTTTAGCTGAAGTTTTATTAAATCTGACATAAGATGCCCTGTGTGATTTTCTTTGCTGTGAGTTGCTGGAACCACTGTGGATCTAAGTAAGTGAATCCCACTACGTCTAATCATACTAGAAGTTCGTTTCTGTATCCTGCACTGGGCTGCATCAAAAGAAGTCTGGCCAGCAGGTCGATGCCCCATTCCTGGAAACATTCAAGGTTAGGCAGGATGGTGCTCTGAGCAACCTGATCTGGTTGAAGATGTCCCTGTTCATTGCAGGGGCTACATTGCAGTTAGACTACAAGACCTTCAAAGGTCCCTTCCAACCCTACCTATTCTATAATTCTATGACTCAGAAACCATGAATTGCTTATACTGCCATATGCCATATCCTGTGCTCTTTGGACATTCACATGTAAATCTCTAACAAAGTACCCATCTATCTGTTTGCAAGAAGTCCTAAGAAGACATTGGACAAATATACGAGATGGTGCAAAGATAGACCAGAACTTGTCCCATGTTAACGGCTTTTGGAGCAACAAATAAGTTTGTATTCTCACAGAGGGAAACACAGCAAGTAGGAAATGAGGACAGAAGAGAAGAGATAGGAATGTAAAGAGGCAGATCCTGCCTAAACCTCTGAATTTTTTCTATCTAATATATTAGAAGTCATTTTCATTAGCAAACAGAAGTGAAAACAGTCCTGTTATTAAAAAAGCACTGCATAAAAATCCCTGTAATCTTTTAAGTGAGAAGAGATTTGAGAGTGATAAAAGCTTGAATGCAATAAAGAGTGCATTAGACATATTTAGAATGACTGCATATATTGCATTGGAACATGATTTATGAAACCTTGCAGACACTTAAGTGTATATAAAAGTATGACTATTGTTAAAATGGAGGTACACGCTTTTGATGATCAGTGAAGTTATTATTTTCCATGGCATTTTCAGTGAGGGGAAAGGGCACACATGGCAGAAGCTGTATACAAGTGTGGGTAGGATCTGATGAAAAATGTTAGCTGAAAAGAACAAGGGAATTTTTTAAATGTCAAAACATTTTTACAATTTTTGTTTTGTAATGACCAAAATCCTTGCTTTCTATGCTTTTAAAATAAAATTTAAAAATGATCATAGTAGTTTCAAACAAGTGAGGAAGGGTTAAAAGTCTTAAATAACCCACAACAAAATGATATTTTTATTTCAGATTAAGCTGCTTTTTTTTTTTTTTTTTTTGTCTGATGTGAAAACGAAGCAGCATGGGGTTTCCTTTTTCATTTTGCAGAAATCCTCTCTTCTCATACAAAATTTGCTTTGGTTTGAACTGGCCTATTTTTTCCAATGTTGTGGGCTCAACGACTGTATTTATTCATGACAGTAAGTCATATCACAACATTGGCATTACAAGACAACAATAACTGAGTAGTAAGTTCAATATCCTTGAAAGGTTAAAGATTTAAGGAAGTATATATTCTATTCTCTCTTTTACCAAGTGTTTTTCATGGATTACAGAGATTTAGTTATTGTTTTATTTGCTGTTTTATAACATAAATGCGAAATAACTAGTTCAGGCACTTCTTCAGACTCTTATCCTTTTTAAAATATATATATATTAGTTTTCATGACGTGCTAAGCCCACTGCAATCATCTAGAAATAGTTGAATGCTATTCCAAGTTACTCACAGTCTAACAGCCAAGAAGAGAGAGAGAAGGAAGGGGAAAAGAAATGCTGCTTTAAAAAGAAATTTAGCGGACATAATAAAAGTGAAAATATGTGTAAGTTGCAGCGTATAAAGTCTTTTTCACTTTACATATGAGTGTCTCAACATCTAGTATCAGTGGACAGCTATCACTGAGCACATAGACAGCAAAGAACTTAAGATGATACATAGGCAAAACTATCTCTAAGTTAGGGCAAAAAAAATAATAAGAAAAATCTATTTTTCTGCTGTCAGGATTATGTGAGTTGTGTTAGAGACCTACAGCCAGACTCGGGCCCACAGGTCCTCTGACACAGTAAAGTTTGACAAACTGAGGGAAAAAAAAAAGAATAGCCAGTGACTTAAATGGGAGTATGAGCAGATACAATGCCTCGGTGATTCACACTTACACCAGATACACATACACACACACACATGCACAGAACATTTAAGTCTAAGGCCAGATCCCACCACAGCAGCCATGTGCATGCCATCAGTCACCACACCATTTTATTCCCAAGGCATTTCACAAACTGTGCCCATCAGATCTGTGTGGGTAGTCCATGTGGAGGAGGTTCTTTTTCCTCCTAGTTATTGGTATGGCAACAGTTAGTTATATCTTGGTTGCATTCAGAAAATGATAGAAATTCTTTGGCTGGATCACAAACAGGCAAAAAATGTGACAAATGTTAAAAAGTGTTTTTTATCAGACTGGTTTTAATTGGATGATAGTCTACTGCATTATGGCAGGGAACTGTTTTTCTCTTCCCAAATGGTTTAGCTGCTTGTTGAATAGTGTCACCCCTGTGATAGAAAAAGAAATGTCAACCATGTACTGTCTTTAGAGCTCCTATTTGATAGATGAGGTTTACCTCATATACATAGGGGGTTTTTTTACAATTTACAGAAAAAGAAAATTAGGTAAGTTCTCCCCTTTGAAATTTGGCACTTCTTGGAAACCATGGAAGAGAACATCCAAATAAAGTAAAACCAGAGCTTCAGCTTCCTCCCCATTTTAAGCAGTGGTGATGAACTGGGGCAGATCCAACAGTTCTAATGGTATAAGGGGCTGAGCACTTCTTGGAGTCCAGCAGCAATATAAAAATCCTCACAGAATCACAGCAGATATAAATGGTTTAGTAATAAGGTCTCAGAAAGAAGTGTGTTGTGCATCTAATTTCCTGCAGATCCCATGTTTCCTAAAGATTTCTGCTTAAGCAGTTTTTTGACCTTCCCAGTCTGAGACAACAAATTGAAACACATCATTGTCATCAGCTGTGATGGGATTGAAACAAAACCTCCGTATGTTCTGTGCAGGATTAAGTCCAGGTATAAATGAGAGCCAGCTAACCCAACCATTATGCATCCATACACTGATAGCCACAGTGCTGAACACCGTGAAGCTTACATGAGGCTTTCTTCCCTCGCCCATCAGGGAGCTGGGTTTATCTACTTCCACCTTATAATACTTTGGGAAAGATGACTGTTTTCCAGTGATTACATTCTGAACTTTGAGACGTATCCAAGATGCATGGGCATGTATGTGTGTATGAGATATTTACTCTTAGTCCTACAAGCTGTTTCCAAAGTTCTTTCTTAAGAACATGTTCTTTCTGCAAGGAGCCGTCTTGCTCTCTGATTCATTCTGTTAAACATATGTTGGCTAATCAAACTGTTGGTTTTTATGATATGATTAAGGAAGCAGTTCCTTGTTATTTATGCCTAATAGCGGTCTTTTTACATGATACTGTAAAGTCTACCGTCAGAATGAATCAGGAAAGAATGAGGAAAATATCACATATCTTTTGCAATGAAAATTCTTGTTCTGAAACAAGCTGTTTATAGCGCTATACTTCTTTTTAACTATATGGCCTCCAGAAACAAAGACAGATTTATTTTCTTTTTCAGTAACATACAGCACTCCAGCTCACTGGGTATATTCCAGACTTACTGATGCTGTTCCTAGCACCACTTCTGTGCTGGAAGAGATACTTTTTAGATGTTATTTCCTAGACACAGTGGTGCTGATTTGCTACCACCAGATCAAAATCATAAACTATAACATAATTAGTGGAATTCCCAAGTTTTTCTGGATAATCTTCACAAAATATGAGATGGAGGTATTATTTTTAGAGATATGTTTTTCATCATATCTAGATTCTCAAAAAATCAGAGACTAAAACTCAAGTGAAAAATAATCCTGCATTTCTGGTAGCCAGATAGTGAAGTCTAGATAGGTGCAGTAAGGCAAAGTGAAAACTGTGTTTAGAGAATACTTTATTTCTTACAGAACATTTGTTCATCTCTAGTTATGATAACAACTGGTCATCTGCAAAGTTCTTCAGGCATGGTTTACATAGTATTTGTTGAGTAGATCATTGTTCATAGAAGATGATAAAGAGGGTGTTGCAAAGGTCTTGTGGTGAACAAAAGAAGCTACATACGGCGCGGAGTGGAAATCAGAAAGACAGGTGATTCCTCAGACATGATTTTTCAGATTGTTAGAACCTTCATGACACATGCTAACACATATAATTTCATGAGATAAGAAAAAGTAGTAAAGCAGAAGGACACTGTTGGCGAGGTCTTTGCATCCTTCTCACACGGAAAAATTTTCCCTGGTTCTCATGGACTTTAATGAGAGATCTGAGGAACATTTCTGAACTGATTCAAAAAAGGATGGTTTCTGAAGTACTTATGTCAAGTCAAAGGAAAACCTAAACCAGCTTCAGATGCTCAGTGTTACTTACAAAGGTTCTCTGAGCAGCTCTACATCTAATAATGACATACATTGCTTTCTCCTGAGCTGTTTGAAAACACCTTAGGAGATCAGACAGATAACTGTAACTGATATAAATATATTCATAAAGTATTTCTCCCTTATTCCTATTAAGAATCCTTACCAATTGGTGTCTTGTAGATTTGGTTGGGAAACAAAAATTTGTTCCATGGGAAATTAATTACTACTTCAAAGCAGAATGTAAATTGGACTATCAAAAAAGTAAAACAAAAAACTATGAGAAGTTTCAAAAGAAAATTGTCAAAGTGAAAAATTAGTGCATCTATGATTGGAATAAAAGTTCCTGCGTAACTTGATCTGTTTTTTTTCTTTTTTTGCTGTTGTTGTTAGCTTTTTTAATTCAAATAATTATTTGAAACTGAAAAACATTTTCATTTCAAACTGACACCTTGAACTGTGGGGGGCTTTGTTTTGATTGTAAAATAAAAAATATGCATTGAAATTGACATTCTCCCACAGAAAGTTCTTATTTCAGCAAAACCACATTTTCCAAGAGGAAAATTTTCATGTAAAAATATTTTAACCTGTTTTACTTACTTGCCAGGAAATATGAAGCTGTCTGTAATCAGTATCTTACTAAATTTTTTCCAACATGAAAGTTGTTATAGTTTTGTAGTTGAAACCTTTAAAATGTTCTGTTGACAAAGAGAATTTGGCCATGAAGCAGAATTCAGTTAGCACACTTCATGGCTATCACATGTTCAATTACAGTGGCAAATTCTAAGCATGGATCAAATGCAAATAAACCCAGGAGTTTAGATTTCTGCTTCTTTAAACATTCCAGATGTAGAAGTTTTCCATTTACTTCACCCCAGTCAATTGAGTTCAATGTGGTGGGATAATTAATCCCCTCAAGTGTTCTGCAAATATTTCAGTCTAGATGTAGCTTTAGCTCTTTGTGAATGTGGGTATATTTTCTAAAAAAGGTACAAGAACAAAGTGATTTAAATACAGATGGCAGATTAGAATTAATACAATATTTTACCAAAAAATCTAGTAAAAAGATTGTAAAAAAGCAGAATGCAAATAACAGTTTTTAGAAATGTTTGTTGTTACTATAACATACAATTCTACATGAACAAGATCGTTTTACAGTCTTATTTGCAATAATTTTTGGGACATCTATTCTAATCAAACAGAAATTAATGCTTCAGTACAGCTCAGTGTTTTGATAACGACACTGAGAAGTTTTGTAGATGTTAGTATTCCATAAAGTGATGAAGATCAACTCTCAAAAAAACAGGTCTTTTTAAGGATCTGAAATTACCCACCTCAAAACTATAAAGAGAATCATTCTCTTATTTTTAAAGTCTTGTTGCTTCTTTGGTACTTTAAGTCTATATAGTTGACTGACCAAACGGTACAAAGTGCTTAATTTTAAAGTCCTGAATTAAAAATTTTAATTCCTGAATTAAGCATTCCAATAATTACTTAGATACACTGAAATCTATTACCCTCCTTTATATCAAAGTTTATATTTCCACCAGACACAGAAGCAGATGAATACATTCGATTTCACATGCACACATTTACAAACAATTCTGCCAGTACAAATTCCAAATCCAGCATTTGGAATCCACCAGGAATACAGGAAAGAAATACATATTTCAAAAGCAAATTAACATTTCTGGATAGAAGCTCAAGTGTTTTCTACATTGAAAAAAAACACCTGCCTTTATGCCATATTTCATGTTGACATACAAGGTTAAACAAAGGCATTCCTCATATTCCTTTAACTTGTTTCTTACAGTCAGAGCATAATTATATGGGTAAGTCAATCATATACACCTAGGAATACATGTGATGAAGTGAGGCGCTACCTTGGGAGACACCTTAAAACAAGGCTCCTATGCAGGATAGGATATGAGAAATCCTTTTTTGTCTCCAACATACTGAGATTTCTCACTCTGAGCCAATTCTTTTATAGAAATGGAGGCATGAAGTAACATTAGTCTAGATGATATAAAGGTCAGTTAGTAACAAAAACATTTTATTTCTGATTTCATAAAATTATGAACCTCACCAGGAAAATGCTGGGAAAACCATAGCAATGGTGTAAGGCTTTCTAGGGGGATGCTGACTGGTTTAACAACTGGTCTAGAAATACTAGAGAATTAGAAGAGTACAACTGGATATTCAATGATAGACTGGTTACAGACACAGGTAATGAAGTAAGTTTTCCATGCTAGTAGAGCCAGGGACAGTAAATGGCTATTCAAGTCCTAGAAGTCCAGGTCTGCAGCTGCTGGGAAGGAAGAATCAGAGTATGCTGGTCTCACCCTTTTGTGGTAGCTGCAACCACAAAAGGGTGAGAGAGGCAGCAATTAGGAGCAGGAGGGTAAGAGGTGTCTTTTCCAGGCAGAACTGGGCACCAGAAGAACTGACACTTTTTCTCACACCTTGCATTAAAAAAAGGTCCAAAGGTCTCCTCTGGCATCTTGCCTTCTCGTGGAATAACTAACCAAGTTTGTATGTTCCCAGGGGGGACAACTCCCCTGCACATTGCTGAATACCTTTTAGCTATCTGTGACTGTGATTTACACAGGAATGGACTCTTAAATGTCCTTTTTGGCATTCATCAATCTGGGGCCATTTTGGGATTAGCATGTCTGGAATAATTCAGGTTGCCCGAGGTTCCATAGGTTTTTGGTTACAGCAAATCCAGGAGGACCACTCTGCCAGTCAAGAATGAGATGAATCCATAAGGCTATGGCTCAGCTTTCCTCAAGACCCAAATCTCCAATTAAAATAGTTCTCTCGGGCAGAATCACAGGAATGAGTGCTGTAAGAGCTGTCTATTCCTGATTTAACATTGTGTGGTTGTAAAGGAAAAGACTAGAAGTCTCTAGGAACAGGGATTTGATTGTACTGAGAGCATATTCCTCATTGCCTTGCACTGCTTGAGAATCTCAGTGCGACTGAACATGAGGTCAGGGACCTGACCTTTGAGCAAGCTGGAATGTCATATAATTACTGCTCTATGTAAGTCCAGTGCTGCTCTCCTCCCAGCCAGTTTTACAGGCTTGGCTGACTAAAAAGCTACTTTGTGACTTAACATATTTTAAAAATATTGGACTGCACCTTACACAGAAGTTGATTAACTCACTTTGACTAATTCACATTTACAATGTCAATTTGCAGGTCGCAAGCTATCACCTATCTGCCAGACAGTCTTCTTTTTAGGGAGCACACATTTCCAGTTGGAGTATAAACTAGTTTGCAATTACAAATAATGCTTATTTTTACAATAAAAATATTTATATAAATAATGGTAAAACCCAAACCTTTAAATTGCTCAGACTATATTACCTCTGAGCAGGTAACTGAATATACCAAGATAGACCTTACTCACAACAGACAATAATCCAAAAATAAAAAAGTCTACTCCAAAAAGCAAGCATGTGAATTACTCTAAAACGTTCAGAAAAACATTCGGAAATAAACAACTCAGAAAACTAAAGTTAAATTAAATCTGTATCTCTTCCTAAAATAGGGATTTTCAATCCCTATTTGAAATGTCTCTTTACATTTTTAAAAGTCTTATCTAATATCCAAAGATAATAAAGAGAAAAAAAAAAAAAGAAACATCATCATCTAAGATTATTATTAAGAGCCATAGAATATCAAAATTCAGAGCATTGTCACCTCAGTGAATTAATATACAGAATATTTTCTCTACCAACTATAGCAAAGGACTGAATAAGGTTCATGTCATTAGTTCATCTTGATTATTAATTAAACACATATAGACTCCTTAGGTCCCTAACTCATCTGAGGAGCCCAGAGTTAGGAGTTAGGAGTCCAGCAGTCAGGAGTCCTAACTGGTGTCTTTCTAATTTACTAAATATCCTTAGGAAGCCATTAGTTTATGAACTAAAGGTTGAACACAAGAAAACAGGCAATGAAAAATTTCGGACCCAAAAATTTCGGAATGTTGTATGACAGTTTTTTTGCAAGACCTAGGTAAAATCAGCAGTATTAAGAAGAGGAGGAGGTGGTGGAAGGAAGCAGGCAGTGCTCGAAGGAATGCTTTTGTTAAATATGTCATTTGCCTCCTGCTGTGGCCGGCTACTGGTAGCCTCAACTTGGTTTAGAATCTCTGGTCTTTTTCTGTAGTTGACAATTGAATGTCTTTCATAGGCATTAAAAAGACAATGTGAAGTGATCTTAAGTGATTTCAGGATTAAGCATTACTTCCTTGAGCCATCACAATGTTCTTCTCATGTGATCTTAAGCGGGAGGCACCTGCTCTTTGCCACATTCTCCAAAGATGAAGCAAGGGACTCTAGTGTCTAGAGGACCCAGATCAGTGTATTACTCAAGTGTGCTAGAGACAGTACTGCCAACTTCAAACATACAAAATTTATTAATCATTTCTTTCTCCAAAAATCATGGTGAGTTTTTTCTTTAATTATATATTTTCATGCTTTTATCTTCTACTTTCCGAGCCTTCAGGGTGAAACTCTGCCTTGTTTTCAAGTTTCTCTTTGAAAGGAGAAGATTACGAAAATAGTCTTTTTTGTGTTTTAAGAAAAATTGAAAATCCCAGTCATTATTTTTTAAGAATTGCTCTTCTAAGGAAAAATGTCCAAGTTCACTCAGAGCCATGATGAAATATTTACATTTGCCATTGCTTTTATAGTAATAGTAATTAGTGTCTGATGTCTCTTCTCACTTAATTGTTACTATCATCATCCCTGTGAGCTGAGATAGAGTTAAGAATAGGATTAATATCCCTCTCTGCCCCCACATTTCTCCTTAGTATAATTAGAAGGTATGCAGACTAGCAATAGCACGTCAGTCAGCTAAGTGTAATGACTGATACTTCTGATCTCCACTAGGCTACAGGACTTTTCCCAAATTGTTCCTGTTTGAATTACAGCATGTGTAACATCAGTTAAGAGCTACAGCAGTGCTTTTAGCTGCACTGTCACATTGAGAGCTCCTCTGCAATATTTTAATTGCATATAAACAAAGCCTTCCACAGGATATCAAACTAATATCCAGGATCATTCTAATAATTTCTCCTAGTTTTGGTGGCCTCTAAACACAATATCTTACATGATATCTTTAATTTGAATTTCAAGGAAAGTTTTCAGCAACAAAATCAAGACAACGATTGTTCTCCTGTTGTGAAAAAGTGCATAAATACAAAAAGGTCTCTAAATTACAAGTTCTATTTTGTCCAAACAGTTGTTTGCATGAGTGGTTAATTTAATCAACCATTTTGCGCATGAAATTCTAGCTTTGAACTTATTTTTCACTGAAAGCATGTTTAAAAGGACACGGTGAAATTATTTTGCATAGTTCTCCATAATTATTCATTTCTAAGACGCCATGAAGACATGAAATGTTGTAACAAATATAATTGTATTACAGTTCTCTTCAGTTTGAATAGCAGCCATTCTTCAAATTGGGAAAGGAAAGAGTACATATGGTATCTTGGGTGTTGAATGGTGTGACATACATTAGCAAAGCACCTCTGCTGCACTGTAAAAACATATGTTTAAGCCAGCATTAACCTACTACCTAGTTTAGGTGCCAGTAGTGACCTCAGTAGAGTGACATGGAGCTCTATATGGGCCTCTTGATAAGGTAATTAGGTTATTCTGAGCTCTGTGCTTCCATGGTAGATTTTAAAAGAACAGGAGCAAATAGAAGAAAACCCATTCTGTGGCAATGTATAGGACAAAAGAACAGAAGGTGTTAGGGATCAGCTGTAATGAGAATAAGAAACTCAACTACAAACTAGAGTTTACTTAATCTTAGCAGGCCAACCATTTGGGAGGAGAAGGATCCCCGGATTCATGGCAGAATATAAATGGTCAACAGGCTATCAATACTGTCTGCTGTTTAAAATAAAATGGACAGGAATAGCTGTCAGGTAAACAGCCTCTAACATAAGGGCAGCTGAAGGAGGAAATAAACAACTCCATATTAGAATGGGTGAATTGCAAGCCCAGGTAGGATCCCCGCTAATTAATTCAAGTTCCTGAGGACCCTTTGAATACTAGTAGGGCTCCAGTGAGGAAACAGGTGGTTCACATCATGGGAGAGGACTCAGTTAATAAACAAGAAACAATTGCACGTCCATTTTGTTGCATTCTTTTACATATACCTTTCAGAGGGTGTGAGATGAAGAGAGGTTTTTTTCAGTGAATTTTGAAAGTGGACAGGGGTTAATATGCATGAACCCAGAGTCCTCTACATAAAGTCACATCTAAGAATGTCAGCTAGTATATTTAATTATTTTTCTTGGTTGAAATATAGATATTATGTGTCTCTTATAATCAGACATGTAGTTAATCATGAAAACTCTTCTCAGACAGAGCAATCTTTTCCATATGTTTGTACCTACATAGAATGAGACACCAATTCTGTTTGTGTTGCACGTACTACTGTAATACTAACCATAAATAAATATGATTCCCACTCAGTTAGAGGAAATTGCAAGCAATATGCTGATGTTAAGCCTATCACAAATGAGAGTATATGAATGATTAGCACAAGTTAGCCCTTCTCTAGGACACAATATGGCTTGATCAGCAGGGAAATTTCTATTGCAAAGTCAGTCTGTAATATTTTTTTTAAAAAAAGGAATGAAAGCCTTTTCTGTTAAAACAACAGATTTAGTTAAAGATGGTTGTTTTCAGTGGGACATCTGAATGCAAGTTTTTATATTGGAGAATTAGAGAATTCACAACCTGTGAGCTTAATGTCTTCACAGCTAAATTCAAAATAGACTGGGACCCAAGAGATCTGAGATAATTCCCTCTGCCACAGATTTGTTGTGCAACCCCAAGCACTGAATGTCACTCTTACCTTTTTTAGTGGTGCAAGTAGCACATAAATATACATGTTTGATCAGAGATAAATTTACTCAGAGGAAAAAAATCCATTAAGTAAAAACTGGTAGGTCTAGGGTTTTTTCTGTGAAAATAGGTGCATCCAGAATGCTTGTACACCTTTTGTATTCTCAACCACTGGAGTGATCTGTGCTTGAAGTGGCCACATATGACAGTCAGAATGTTTCTCAGTTAGGAGAACCAGGTCCTGCACAATCCAGATGGACCTGGGACACCCAGGCACGTCAGCATTACAGAAAGTAAAAAAAAGTGCTTGTGAACATGCATTAGATAACATACCAAAGTCTGCAATGGGGCTAAACACTTCCAGGGATGTGTTTTGATCAGGATACTTTTCTGCCATGTTTAATTCAATAACTGCTATGAAATATAGCACCATTAGACACACTATTGCTCTTCTGAAATCACTAGCTAAATTAGAGGCAGTAGTAAAGCTTGTGTTTGTCCTCATAAAACACTAAACTCCATCACTCTATCATTTCAGAGTGCAAAATGCTGCCTGGGATAGAGCCAGGCAGATCTTTCATCTGATCCAATTAATTCACTGATGTTAAGAAAAAAGTTCTTACATTTTCACTTGTTTGGGAATGACTGATATAAATGGTATTTTGATCAGTTTCCTCTCTTGACATAGAAAAGAGATTTTACTTTGAGCAAATGAAAATGAAGCAACATTGACCATCTTCTGTTCATTATGGTATCCTTATTTATATTATCATTCAGACATTCACCATCAGCCTAGTCCAGTGATAACTTATCACAATATTTCTTTGTTCCTCTGGACTTACTCCTTAGGCCTGAGTGGTCAGATTCTCTCGTATTTCCAATGAAATCAGCTATTAATTGGGCTTGAGGAGTTTATATTCACATGTTTAAGGGTTGTAGACATTTCTGAATCATTCAAGATGCTGCCCACTGGGGAAAAAAAAAAAGTCAGTGATGGGAATTACAACTTTATATGAAACTCTAGTGCTCATGTCTGTTTCATTGTGCTGCTCATCTAGTGCCCATCGTCTAAACCATAGACAATGCTATTGATGTTAACAGCAAAAATAAACAAGGAAGTGAAGATGAGAATAAGAGGAAGAGAATGTTGGATAAGAACGAGACAAGGATTGAACTACTGTGTTTATACATAGGCCATATGGTGCGGACATAAACAGTGTGAGCTTACTTTACCAGCATTATACAGTCTGTAACCTCCCCTTCAGATAACTCCTGTCTGCCAAATGTTTTTCTTGCCTTTAATACTGCAAATTCTACAGGCATGGAGCCTGCATGTTTATATATATACCAGAACAAGATTCAGTAGACAAGCTTTCCTAAACTATGTCCATTTTCTGCTAAGAGTACCAGTAATAGTTGGATTGCATTTAAACAAAAACAACAAACAAGCAAAAAATCAACAAAACAACCAAACAACCTTATCACATATTTTTTTAAATAAAATACATACTTTACTGAACTATAATGTATAATGTCCAGTAAAGGCATTGATTTTTCAGGAAAAAAAAAAAGTGCAATTACAATATAATCATTGCCAGACCTGATGCTTACCATGGACTATGACTGCAGGGACACATTAAGATTTTTATCTGGTATTACTATACCTATGGGTTTGAAAATCCATGCCCAGCTATTTGGCAGCCTATCTTTGATCTGTAGACTTCTGCTGCTAATTTGCTTTAATGGCTTCCGAAGACCTAAGGTCTGCAGGAGAATACTTTCAGGAGCAAATTACATGCCATCTCAGTCACAATGTGGATAAATGTATAGATGATGATGAAATATCAAGTGTTCTTAATGTAGCAAGCATCTGGTTTTAATTCCATCATCTAATATATCATTTTGTCATTAGCCCATCTTTTACAACTCATTTTAGCAGTATGTGTATTGATGTTCTGTAAAATTAATGTAATAATCTTAAAATGTTGTGGAGTCTTTTTTTCCCCATTGGCCTGCTTGCATTTTTTTCCCCAAGAGTTTTAGGATTAGTACAGACTTCTGCAAGAAGATTTTCCTTTTCAAATGACACCTCCTGTATAAATCAGTCTATTTCCATTTCAGCCAATGAGTGTTATGCCAGTTTGCATGGTATATTGCCCTGGTGAAAAAAAAAGAAAAAAAAATGTCCTTTTTGACTGTCTGAGAGAGGTCTTATGCTTCATTTACTGTGCTTGCCCTGAGGAAGAACGAGAGGATAGTTCTAGCAGAGTACCACATTATTACTGTCTCTACAGACAAGTGGAACAGATGCCTTCATCCCAGGTCTGGTAGCTGTGCAGTTGAAGATGTCATGACAACTGGGTAACAAGGCAGCATTTTCCCTGCTAGTATGCAAATTTTGAGGATCTACTGAGGCTTTGTGCAGCCCACACCCTCATAAATCAAAGGTGGTGTAGTAAGGTTCTGCTAGATGGGGTCAGTGCTTACACACCCAGATGGCTTCTATTCAGCCTTCTGAGAGCAACCAACAGAGTCATCAGCGACTGCAATGAGGGTAAGAACAATCTGTGAATACTATTAGAATTTCCACAACAGTGTCTGTGACATTTTGTCCTGTTGTCTCACTTCCATTTCAGCTCCTGCCCCATTTGTTTCTAAATCAACAGCACATTGTTTGAAGGATTACTATATCATCTGTTTCCAGGAAACTTTCTGAATTTTACATTACTTTTTACTCCTGTACTATAACGAGCAGGGAGCTGAAGCTGAGTAGCCCCTTCCCCCTCACATGATATTATCTTAACCACCAAACTGCCTGCAAGGGACTTTTGCCAGAAAACTTAGGTTCCTCAATAATTTGAGGACCTTGTTCAGGTCATTAAGGTTTGTTTATTTATTTTATTTTATTTTATTTTGTTTTAAAGATTGCACATCTTAGTATAGAGACCTAAGCCTACACTTCATCTCAAGAGCCAAGCTTCTACTTCTGATATCTCTCTTTGTGCCCATTTTTCTGAAGCTACTTACTTTATTTTCGGGTTGCAAAATGCTTGTAAGTGGAAGGAGCTGTATCATGCATACTGCATGCTAAACACATCCAAACCAGGTTAACCTAAAGTGCAGGTATGCTCTAAAGATGTGGCAACTTTTCCCTGTAAGCAAGCTCCAAGATACTTAAAATATTCAAGAACAATTCTGCCCAGCTTCTGTTCCATAACTGCTATTGTAAAACATCTTCCACCCCCTTTTCCCCCTCAAAAAAGCAGAGCCAAATCCCATTATTTCCCCAATGAACTTAGTGAGGTAAAAATATTATGCTCACATTATGCTCATTTTCAGCATATAGAACTTTACTTGTTATTATTTCACTAGTTCTGTTTTCTTTTAGACAAAACTCAGAAGTTGTTCATCAAAACAATGATTGTTGTTTAAGTCTCTGTTGATCTACACACCAGGGTCTAGGACTGTACCTAGAAACAACCTCACCAAACATTTGAAGCTGACAATAATGCAAATCCATTTACCCTAAAAAATATTGTATGCTTAGGGCCTGTAACTATGTAACCAGTTTCTAACCACAAGCTGTTGTTTATATTTTAGCTTTTTTTAGAGGACAGGAAAGGTGTGGTCAAAACTGATCAAACAGCATTTTGCAGAAAAGAGTTCACACATCTGCAAAATGAATTCTCGGTCAATGTATGTTTTCTCTATTTTCTCTAGCACCAGCGCTCGAAACTTAAGAAACCATTAAAACTCTTGGATTCTAATTAAGTTTTTTTTTTTTACTTATGAGCATGCAGTGTGGTCTTATTTTCATGCTGTTCCTCACATGGGTACACTCCGTCCCCTCTGCCCTCCTCCATTCTTTCCTGGAGAGGCCATAACCGTGGACTTTATATCTGATGGTCGAGATCATAGACCTCATTGCAATCAAGAAATTATAGTCTTAAATATGACTTATTGTCTACTGTTATAGACAAAGCCACGTTGAACTTCAGCAGGCCACTCAAACCCGCAACTCTGCATTAGATCAAGTCTCATTTCTGTCTTTGTAGCTTTTATTATGACATGTAAATCATGCCAGAAAAGTGCTCCCCCCAGTATAGATCAATTTGACAGAGTTTATGGCAGTCAAATGTAACTGCTATAAATATATTTTTCATAATCTCTTGACTCTGGCACTTCTTTCTGATCAATCTTTTCTCTCAAGTCTAAACAAAATTACACGATCTCTTCATCAATGCAGACAGTAATCAAAATTCCCATTGCCATCACAATACATGGCTTAGGATGCATTTCTGAGAGCAGGGAAATATGCAAATAATTAATAAGATAATACAGGAAAGCATGTCCTGGCTACAACTTTTGAATGATTCTCTGAGGTATTTGTTTTTACCAAACTTATCTTTATTTTATTTGGCAATACGTAGCAGTGTAAATCCAGCTTAATCAACCACCTTTGTATTCCTGAAACATAGTGGTCAAACTGGCTTTCTGCATCAGTTTCCATGCCTTGCTGCTGTCAGGGTGGCACAATTCACATGCATGTACAGAAAAATGGTTTAATTTTAAGCTGATTTTAAAAATACTCAGGTTTTTTTGCATTCAGCCGATAAGAAACTAGAACTGCCTCAATACCGAAACTCTCTTTTCAGGCTGATTCCTGCCCTCTCATCGCACAGATATGAATGCTGCTGTCTGACATTTCAGGAAAGCATGAGAAGAAGAAAAGCTGAGCTGCTGAGTCTGCATGTTACACACAGTCAGAGAAGATTAGCTCACCACAAAACATTCAGCTTAAGAAACAGATGCAAGATATCTCCCAGAAGTGTTAAACAAAATGAAAAAAAAAAAAAAAAGGAAGAAAAAAAATGAAACCAAAAGACCTAATTAGTGAACCCAGAGCCAAACACTAACAGACAAAGAAACTAGGCACAAATGGGTGACAGACAAGGTGGATTTGTCGGCTCTGTGCATGATACTCCAGCTCTCACCCTGCCTTTCCCTCTCCCCCTCTCAGACACACACACCAAAGAGTGGAAGGGATGGTGGTGTTCTTCAGGGCATGAGCTGTATCGCTTATTAAGTCCAGTGGAAAGGCTGATTCAACAATCAATTCCTTCTCTGTTTGGACGCCCAGATTTCTGTGCCTCTTGTGAAGGTTAATTCATTTATTGCCCGTTTTTCCTGGCACAGCAGATCAAGGCTTCTCTCAGCTCGTCCTCTTCCTTTCGCTTGCTTTTCTCAGACCAGCTGACTGACACGGCTGGCATTCAAACCTCAGGCTCCCGTTAGCACCAATTAACAGATGTGGTGCTGGTGATGGGTCCTAAGGCACAACCTGGAGCTCAGGAAGCCCCTGACAGCAGGGTGTCCCGGCTCAGCCTTTGCAGCAGCAGATGCACCCGTTCACCTCTGGCCTGAGCCTGCCAGCCGCATGCAATTTCAGAAACCATTTTACAACTCCTCATTGCATCTTGGGTTATTATGTGTGGGCATAAAAGATACAATGGAAAAACTTACTCATGGAAAATTATGAAATAATTGCCTCCCTCCATAGCCAGTCATTACTATGATAAACAAAATGAGCTGGTGATAGTAACTCACCTTTACTCTTTGTTTGAGACACTAATATTCCATGTGCTTTTTTTTCTTTTTGAAGCAGTATTTATGACTTGCTTGTGATTCACTGCGAACCTTTGCCAGTTTACATCAGAATAGCCCTACTGACTTTAGGGATGTTTTTCCAGTTTGCATCTATGCTTAGATTTATTTCTTTTAAACTATGTTGATGCCTACCTACTCTTTGCAGCTAGCCATAAGCAGATTATTGCATGGACTCTGCTTGCAAAACAAATATATTCACAATGATAATCTAGGTCATCAATTTTAATCCAACTAATTTCTGCATGAAGGCCATAACTTCTGATTGAACTACAGTATCTCTATGAAAGAGAAAATCATTCTGTAAGGGCTGAACAGAGAATCCATTGTCTCCTTTGATAAATTATTCTAATAGTTCATCAGACTTTCTTAATGCATATCTGTGGCTCTTAAGAGGTCGAGCCTCTTATCTTGGTCTGACTTGTTTTTGTCATGGCGAGTTACTTCATTTCACATTTGTTTTGAGGGTCATCAGCACCAGCATGAGGAGAAAGACCAGCAGATCTGGTCCAGCAGAGTGCAGAAGGCAGACGATGGCCTCAGCAACCCAAGTGCTGTCTAAAAGGAAGATGGCAGGGAGGCTGCAGTTGTGTAATCTGGATGTTTCTTGGTAACTCAAGACTGCATCAGATTCAACCAGCTTCCTTTTAGCAAGTAGATGATATCTGCCAGGATCTTTCAGAGATAAAAGGGGGTTGGATAAGCCAAAATTACTGCAGGCAAGGAGTGGAAGCAAGAAGGGCTCTGGGCAGGTGGCTGTTGGAAGACATAGGATGGAGTTACACCATGCCTTCTAACATACTTTTTGGTGTCATCCTGCATTACTCTTATAGTAGGTATTCGTGGTACAGCTCTGTGCTCTCACCCATGCTGCATGGAAGTCAGGGACCACTTAAATCTAGGTTGATGTAGCCACATGAAAACTTTATCACTGTATCACATCCAACACCTCTTGAATTGCTGACTTTGCAAATATCCTGAACTTTCCATTCCCATGAACTCACAGGGTAGTAATATCACTAACAAGTTAAAAAGTGCTGACTTAATTATCTCTCTTGAGATTTTATTAGAAGAGACATGGGGAAGTAAGGTGGAGGATATCCCTTCCCCTTTCTGCTGCACCCTGAGCTTCCAGTCGTGTTACAAGTGACTTTTCAGTTGTGCAATTGTGCACATCCATCCACAAAGCAGCAATAGCCAACAGCAGTCTTAAGTTGTCCTCTTGCAATGACCTCAAGGAAGGATCTGACCCTGATTTGGAAAGCAAAATACACAAGCAGGAGTTTGCTCATCTTCACAATATCTAAAAATTTTAACTGTAAACTACTCTAAACTGTTTCTTCTCAGCCTTCCTTCTGCATCTCCCTATGGCCTGATACAAATAAAAACTAATAGATACCAATTTATTGAAAACAGGAAAATCAAAATAAAGGACTACATGCATAAGCAATTTTTTCATTTAAGTCAGAATATATTTCACTAGAAAATACAATTCAAACACCTGGACAAGATGGCAGATTAAATCAGTTTCAAATGCTGATGTCCTTAAAGTTTACTGTTCCCACTCTAATACACTCATTAAGCCTAACATGATGTTTGTGCAGATTATTTATTAGACAATACTGATTTAATTGAAAGCATTCTCTAAGATGACTGGAGTCAGAAACCTGATATCACAGAAGCCACAGATTTTAAGCATCATTCACAATACCTGATTATATCCATATTGTTCAATACACACTGATAAACACTTATCATACATCAATAAGTAAAGTTGTCATGAACTCCTGACTTCAACACTATCTGCAAAAACCCCATCTTGTTTAAAACCTAGTGGAAGCAGCATGCAGTGTAAACAAAGATGATGTTTGAGTATCAATATTTAATGAAAATGTAAAACCTGCCAAGCCAAGTCTCAGATCAATGTATTTTTTTTCCAGCTAAAAAGGAGTTGCTATTCGGGTGCTGAATAGCAAGTCTCAGGTCCCAAGTGTGTTCATTTTGTCTTCATGAACAGATGGAAAAAAGTATTTTAAATTCTCTTCCACTGTCAGAACAATGAAAAGAAGTAGAGTCGGTACTGCCCAATGACTTTAAAAACAAATATGTTGAAGTTAATGTTTAGTACATGACTTTTATTCGAAAAGGTGAGAAAGGAAGAGAAAACCACTAAAAAATGAGTAAGTGAAGAGATGGAGATTCTGAGAGAGGAATAAATAAATAAATAAATCTATTAGAACTGGAAAATTTCAAGTGACCCTCTGTGTCCCTACACTCAGCTTTTGCTTCTTTCTTAATTTCTTTTATCCTTCTGACTGTTTCAACTCTTACATTTTTTATTGTTACTTTCTATATTTGAAAGGCTCCCACTCATTGTCAGCCAACCATCTTTCTTTGCTTTCAAGCCCTATTTAAAGCCCACTACCTAACTGCACCTTTACTAACCTACTCAGTTTTTGTTCATGCCTTCCTCTTCCTGAATCTTTTTCATGTTCTGTGTTGTCCAAAGCTGAATTTTGGAAGATCTTCGTGCTTGGAATGACATTTAGCAACTTCCTTTTTTTTTTTTTGCAAAGTATGGAAGAACAAACCAGTTATTCAGTGTTCTGGGATGCTTGAAGGTTTCTTGTGGCAGCATTCTACTACTCCCAGCATCTTCCATTTTTGACAGGTACAATATTTCAGTCATCAGCTAGTGACTTTTTTCCTGCTTCTTCTCCATTGTTTTCCAGCAAGTCTTTTTCTGGATGGGCAAATTGACAGCAGCTTACCCTGTGGTCTTAGCAAAGCCTTTACACAAACTATAAAAGAGATGTTCTTTGCTCCCTCCACACCCTTGTCTGTCTTCTACATCCATGTAAGGGAGAGCAAGATTTGCCTCTTTCTCCTCATCCTTCCTCCTATTTTTACAACACAACTGAGATAATACCTACAATATGTTTCCAGAAATAAAATACTGCTTTAGTATCCCACAAAGCATGCTTAGAACTTGTCTGTTTTCAATCATTCCACTAAATCTAGTCAGAACACAAAAATACATAGAATAAGTGAAACAATGACACCATATTCGGTGGTGGGAACCTAGCAACAAATAAAACTTGAAAAAAAAAAAAGACAAATCTGCAATACTTTCAACTTGGCAGAGTAGCAATACAAAAGGTCAGTGACAGACAATTTCTGTGTAGACTACATTTCCATTTTTAGGAATGTTATCCTAAAACTTGAAATGAACTGAGTCTCCCCAAGAATCTCACTTAACAAACAAGAACAAAAGCTAATCAAGCCTTTAAATTTTACCCTCTAATTATTCCACGATAAAATATAGTTTGAAATATATACAAGTAACATAAAGGAAACTAAGGCTTAAAATAGCATTGACAAATACACAAACACTTAAAAAATATAAAATATTCAGTAAAGGCAAGACAAAACCAAAGAAAACATAGCAAAGCAGACAGTCAAGGTGCGACCAAATAGCCAAGGGCTTTCATCAAGCTTTCTGTCCATATTGTCCTATGTTCAGATATATTTTTATGTCATGTGAGACATAATTAAAGGCATTGTGAAGTTTTCCAGTTGTGCTTTATATCAACCTTTTTTTCCAAACTCTGACTCAAAAAGATGTTTTCTTCTTTGTGGTACAACATATATTGCAAAACATATGTGATTTATGGCACAAAGCACCATATGTGAGCATCCAGAAGATCAGAATCTGATGTCACAGAAGCTAAGAATTTCACTCACTGAACATAAGTTTTAATAGAGTCATCTACAGTTTGATATTGTGAAAGTGTTTTCTGATCCGACTGCAGTCCAAAAGACTATGCTGTTATAGTCCAGTTAATTATCTAGCTTAAAGTTAGGAAAAAAACATTTATTTGCTAGCTTTTAAATGAAAGAAGGAAAAAAAAATCACATATAATCAATTTCTGTTCTGTTATAACAGAAGATTTGTGTTACATTATTAATGGCAATTTATGGCAATTCTTCTCAAATAACAGCATGCTGCCTGGAACAAGATTACAAACAGGTTCTCTTTGAGGCCCATGACATAGCACCTCTTGCATTTCTGCAGAACATCCTGTAGTTTGTACCATCGTCCCAGCTCTTAGGAAGTAGCTGAAATGCATTACTACACCTCCAGGCTGTGAAGGCACCTCGCAGAGAACAGCCAGTCCAATGAAAGCAGAGTGGACATTCTGGACTCTGGGACCAGACGTGAGTCACAAAAGAGAAAAATAAGCCTCTAAAGCATGGCAACATACAGCATCTAAAATCTTGACTGATTTGTCTCCTTTCCTTAAGTAAAGTTGAGAGCTATACCATAAACGGAGCAAAGACAGCCTCTAACATTTTAAACAGTGGTGATTAAGCCTGTCCTAAATAGATAACAACATGGAAAATACTGGCAGCTTTGTTTACCCCAAGGCTCTAAGCGCTGCCAGCACCTGAGGAGCAAACCAACTGTTGCAGCACTGGAACAGCTTTGCAGCATTTTCCTGTGCTGATGAGAGTTAGGTCTCTAGAAATGTTTGACCCATCTCCCTCATGCAACATCTGCTGCCAAGTTGGAGAAGAGCTAAGAGAGCCTGCAGTGCTTTCCTTTAGATTAGACTGCATCTTTATTTTAGTTTTGAATGAAACATATTTATATCAACAGCATGTAAATAACCAACCTATCCTAAATAGTAGTTATCGACTTAACTTAAAAAAACAAACCAACCAACCAACCAACCAAACAACAACACAACAGAAAACAACACAGAACTATTTCCTCTCCTCATTACAAGAACAGAAGAAAGTAATTTCCATTTCTGGGAAATACAGGATGAGGAAAGCCTCATACCATTTGTGAGAAGAACAGATGAGTTGAAGAACTCAAGGAGCCCAAGCAGAAGCTCTCCTTATCAGTCTGTAAGGAGAGTTACCATTGATGTTCGAGTACCCACTGGACCTCCTGGCATCCTGGATGTGGCCTCATCTAGGTGAACACTGTTTCCACACAACAACTTTTCTTTCTCATCTTTTATCAGAAGATATACCCAGAATACCCCACTGGCTGATCTTCAGATGTTCACCAGAAAGCGGCAATTTGAAATCCCCTACAGAAGGAAACCAGACTCATGTGGCCCAGCTACCATGTAAAAGATTTAGACATGAAGTTAGGAGTTAAGGAAGGTTCATCCAGCATCACAGTCAGGATTTGAGTAGGTTTTCTCCACCAGGTGTTCTCTGAATACATGCAGTAGGTTAGCTGAATATGCACACTTTGAGAGTTGATGCCTAATTTGTGCATTTCAATGACTCTCAGTCCTGTGAGTGTGTTAGTGCCTCTGAGAGCCCTGACACACACTTGGAAAACTCTATTGGTAGAAACAGACCCGTCTCAGCAAAGATATCAGGCAATGCCAAGTTTGAAGTTCCATATTTTGTATTACCTACATTTGCAGCCTATAAATAGCACTTCAGCATGTATTCACTCTCCAAACTCCGCAGAAACAAGGTGAGCCTCTGGGGAGGACATTTAGATCTTCTGGGATCAAGCTAAACTCTGCTAGAGTACAGCTTAGGTATATGCAATCTAAATGGCTACTAGGTCTTGGCTGGAGGTCAATATCGGAGTAAAATGAACTGTCAGTGAAGGCACAAACAGATATATGCTTTTCTGGATCTAGGCACAGGTAATGCAATGAAAGAGATCTAGTTAAAACAATTGTTGCATAAGATGCTTATTAGTACAGGCCCATTTCAAGTCTTTCACGCTACATCACATAACGTAGTGTAGCTGTTTCTTAAGTTGAAGGTTTGTTTTCAAGTTAAGGTCTACATATTCTGCATAAGCTGTTACCAGTATCTTTAACTGGTAGAAAAGAAAATTGCTTATTGACAGTCAGCTTAAATTGACTGTGTGAGACATATACTGCCTGTGCATCCAAGAGCACAAACAAATAGAGGCTGAAAACCTTTCACATGGGTGACTGCTCTGGATCATAGGCAGGAGGCTATGTTCAATCTGACATTCCAAAATCCACTTAAAAGGACTTCTGACTGCAAATGCTGAAGCTCAGGGTATTTATTAAATCCACTGTACAGAGGACTGCCTACTCAAAACAAGTATTTTTAAACATGATCACTAATGAGATTACCACAAAACTTCTAAGCCCAGAGAAATTAAACAATCACTCAATCCATGCAGAGGTGCCTAATTAAAACATGTTTACATAATAAAACTGCATATTATAGATAGTTTTAAAAGAAATTTGTTCTTCCAGGAAAGGCCGCTAGTAGACTAAAGGCATTTTCAACAGTCAAGGTGGATGGGTGCCGGCCCCATCCATTTTATAAGCCTCAAAACCCTGTGCAGAATAGCCAACAAGGCTTTATGCTGTCCTTACCTAACCTAGAAATTCCATTTAAGTCAGGTTTCATTTTCTTTGCACTGCTGTACTGGCCCTATTCAGTGATCTCAGCTATTGTGTTCATTCTGCCTCAAAGTTGTAAATAAGGAGTATGTCCTCCCCCTCCAATCTGTTCTTTCAGTGAAACCTTCATTTGGGAGTTCTGTCTCAGCCTTTTTTCTTCAGAATCAAAATTTTAGGCTTTTTCTTTCCCAACAGTACATAAATATGTCACACATGTTCATCTTTAAGTTGCACTGATCTAAAAGTAAAGAAGTTCTACTACATACATAGAGAAAACATTGAAGAAAAATACACTGATTATTAGCATTCATTTTATCTATGTGACATAATTATCATTATTTTGTCATTGGATGTCCCATCTTATATATCACACTATATTTTTACAGAATTTCATATTCATATTTACCACCATATGACTGGAGGAGACTATGCAGTCTTGGGGTATTGGCCCTGATCCCCTAAAGGCTTTGTTCATTTTTAGATGTTTACATATTTGAATTATTATAGTTTTTCTAACTTTCTGTAAGTCATTTCTTAAGGCACTTAAGCTGCTGATGTACTTCTTGGGAGTGGCTGACAAACAAACACAGAAGAGCAGGTGAGAGATAGAGAGAAGATACCCCAAGAACATAACCTATATTATTTACCTTCATATCACTAAATAAAGCACAGAGTTATGGAGAGTTACATGTAACTGTGAGGAGATTCAGCTACTGACTCCCATGTTCAAATCTCCATCATGTGGATGGAATCCAAGTGCTGCTTTTCAATCTGAGAACATAAACCAAATATCTAACATTTCTCCTAACAAACGTACCATCTGGCTACGACTACATAGGATACAATTCCAGCTACCATCATAAGCTAGACTTAACTTTTCTCAGAAAAAACCACACGATAATTATGAGCAACTGTACTTCTGCATGACCTTTTCAAGTATACAGTTTCATTTACTCAAAGAAGAAAACAAGGATAGTCAGAAGCTGCTTTATAAGTAGCCAGTCTAAATACATGACTCCTAAGCCCATTCATCTTAAAGACCTAAGAGCCCAGCACTCAGCAAGAAGACAGGAATATTTCCTCTTCCTTCAAACTGCTCTTGCAGACAATTTTTCCTTGAGTAGGCTGTCAAAAATGAAAAAGTATATGTATTTACTTTAGCTCCTTCTGTTCTAAATTTTCTAGTCTGTCTGCCAGAGAAGACCACAAAACCCTGCTGGGGTTCAGATGACCACAAAACTCTGCTGGGCAAATCTGTTGACCAGGTGATCTGTACAGTTTGACTTTGTTTCATGGCTTCATTTCCTCTATGACTATGATGTTTCAGTTAGCTAAACAAACCAATTTATACAGATAATTCCACTGAAATTTTAGTTCACCAAAAAGGAGAAACACCATGTGAAAACAAAGTGTGACCATACAACCATCACAGAGTTCCAGGCTGCAGCTGACTTTCATATATCCTATGACACCAAACTGTATCAATCAACTATATACAGATAAATATGCAAAGCATCACAGTTATGTGCTTATATATTTGTACTTGAAAGGCAAACACTTTCCCAAACATTTTTTGGGGAAAAAAACCCACCCAAACCCAAAGGCATACACGACTATTGGAGATATTAAGATAAAACTGAGATCCCAAAGGGAATTTCACAAGCCCAATGGGAGAGGAAGCAGCAGCGTACACGGTATGGTGACAGCTCTCACAAGGGAGCACTGCTTACCCAATTTCACTGCTCTATTGTACCTTGCAGAGGAACTGCCAATCAACCTTTCTTTCTTTAAAAACTGTAGGAAAGGTAAAAGAAGACACAGCTTTCTTGCAATGAGTGAAGAATGTGCAGATACAAGCTGCTTGCTCTTTTCCCTGGGAATTGATCCTAGCGATGCTGTGAAATAGCAATAATTTGGGAAGTGGCAAGCATCCGAGCACACAGTGTAGCCCACTTTACTTTGTAATTACCACATCTAAATGAATAAGAATACATAACCTCAGAATAGGCTTTAAAAAAAGCAGGTTGGCAAATGTAAAGTTATCCTATTCAAGAATTAGGGATGCAGAACTCGGAGTGAGACAATTATCCTCTGGATGAAAAATACAATGGTTTTGCCTGCCATGCTATCAATAAAAAAATGTCCAATTTTATAAAGTTATTTGTGAAGTTATTTTTAGCACATCGTGGTGAGAAATATTTCTCATTGTCACTGAACTATTGTTTCCATGGAAATTTTCTCACTAAACTCCTGTTTTATTTGCCCTTACACAGAAGAACAATTCTTTTAATGTCTAGTTATTCAGTTACAATCAATTCAGATATCTCACTGAATTTCTTAGTGGTTCTATGGACAGGAAAGGAGAGAAGGAGGAAAAAAGAGAGGAAGCGAAGGAAGGAAGGAGGGAGGGAGGCAGGGAGGGAGAGGAGAAAGCAAAATAAAGGGAGAGAGGGCTTCTACTTCTGAATACAACTGATTAATCTCCAACTGCCTTTTTGAATCTCCTCAAAAAAAAAAAAAAAAGAAACAAACAAACAAAAAGCCAAAAAAACAAAACCACAGGTGTGACTATAACTAAGCAGTCTTCTCTATCTTAAAACAATACATGGATAATACATGGAAGAAGGGTTGGAATTAAGAAGAGAGGAAGTAGGCAGTTGCTGGAAGAAAGCATTGAACGAAGTCAGCAATGAGATCCTGACGTTCAAGAAAATGCAGAAATTAAAAGTGAAGCCTTAAAGACAGGCAGGTCACAGAGTTAATATAATGCATATCAAGCAGAGCTTTGCATAAAGGCTTGGGCCCTTTCCTCCTTAAACTGGTTTTGTTTACCGAGGCTATAAAATCCTGCAGGTTGACAAGTCCTTACGACGATGGGTTTCAAGTGTCTGCTATGCCTTGAAGTGCTGTAGGGCAAAGAATGATGGTACAGGCCTGGTTCAACAGCCTCAGAAAAGGGTTAGAATACACTTGACATACTCCTTACAAAACATAGCAAAAGGAAAACTCCTTATTACAGCCAGAGCTATGGGGTGAGCATCCTGAACACTGATATACACCAGGCAAAAAGAGAGGATTAGTACGTACCTTGCTAGCTGTGCAACACTACATGAAAGATTCATGCCTCTATGGTAAAGTCTGTTCCCTTGTCAGACTCCGTCTTGTCAAACTAAAATGCTGGAAGAAAGGTGAAAACTTTTGGCTGGGATAATTTTTAATGCCTTAAAACACAGGCATGTTACATAGAGAAAACCACCGTATCAGGCCTGGGGTACATAAGTTATTACAGGATACATTTCTACATTTCACTAGCTGCAAGTTCTTAACATCTCCTGTGTTGAAGTCCTTCAACTCAGATGTGCTTTCCATATTTCTTTTTTTACCAGACACCGCCCAGAACACAAGACACTTTATTTAAAAAGTGATCTAAAAGGGTTTCCAGTAAGACTTATTAGAACTTTGGCAATTCAGAAAAATTACCTAGAAAGTATTGATTTTTTTTTCAAACTACCAAGGAAATGAAAAAAGAAATTCAATGAACCAAAGACAATATATCACAGAACAAGTAACTTGAGAAGCGCTATCTAAATTTGAAGTAGCATTTCACAGGTAAATAGTAACTTGTCCTGAACTGCATGTAATAAAAGTACTAAAGTCTCATGAGTGAGACCTCCTTTTTTTCTTCTCTATTTTAAATATATGATGAAAAGTGACAGGCCAGTGTTTGTATGTAAATTATGAAGTGTGCTGATTAGTTAAGCATGTAATAATGAGGTTATGATTTCCCTACATGCTGACAGAAATTTAGGTGTCTGAAAAAGCATTGCAGAGATGTGGCTATGAGTTTTCCCTTCAGCTTCTTCTTTCATTTATTTTTTTCCTATGATAACTGAACATATGGAGATTAATTTCAGTGTGGGAGTGACAGTGTGGATGTCTAATTAATTGCCCTAGAAAATAAAAAATGTTTCTGCCTTACTCATAGAGGCCATTTGGCTGAGGTGGTGCCTTACATTATCAAAATCTGGATGTAATATGGAGTATTTGATGTAAAAACCAAACAATAGGCAGAAAAAATGTTAGTTAAGAACCTGGCTTAGCCATCCATCAGCATTTCAAAATGGAGTAGGTAAACTGTGCTGTCATGGCCGTGTGTTTGTTACTGCTTGTCAGCTACTGAAGAACTGCAAATACAAATAGGAACAAGTAAAAAGATTGATGAATTTATAAATAAACCAAATGGTATGGTCAAATATATGTCTAGGCGAGTTTCCCCTCTCACCTTTAGCAAAGGACATTTTCAGCAGAGGTAAGGCTGAAGCAGAATGGGTTCTGCTTCATATATCTCATATAGATACTGGATTTACGCTTCTAAGATTTTGGGCTTTATACTTTGTTAATTCTGGCCTTATTTTTTCCCTACCAGCAGTTTTCCCACAGCATAAACAATCCGGCGGATAATTTTTACAAAAGCATTTCCTGAAAGCACTTCAGTGTCACGTTTCCTAGACTCCAGGGTTTTTTCTGAAGAAGCGCTGATGGACGCTGTCATTACACTCTGTGCGAGTCCCCCCTTTGAAGGGGACTACGCTCTGAGGATTATCAAGCTGTTAGGTGAGAGAAAGGTGTTGAATGGATAAAGCAGCTCCAACAACAACTAAGCAGGAGTGTCTCTGAAAAACACATTCAGAATATGCAGAGAGGCCACCAGACTGCAGTGCTGATATGAAAGCCTGGTTGTGCCACAGCACTTCAGCCCATTATACAAGCAGTGCACAATTAGAGATTTGATGAGCAGACAGGGTACTACAGACAGAACTCTTGAAAGACCACATAGCTTCTATGTGAAAGACCACATAGACCACATAGTAGTGGGAGACTGCATAACTTTGTAGCAAAAGGCCACGTAGCCTATTTTATAGCAAGTCAAGCATGTTAAAAAGAAGACAACCATCCATCAAAAAGAGGAACTTGAATTCTTCTCCTTTCGAGTGTCTCATCCTGCAGAGGTATAACCCTGATAGGTTTATACTGGCTATGAAAGACAATTTATATCCCGTTCAAGTCTTCAGAGGCAACATTATGTTTTCTTCTGTGTTTTCTGTTTCCAAAGGACATCGCCCAACAAGTCAAATGTTTTGAACTTTGCAAGTCTGACATCAAACATCCAGAGTTCAGGAGAGCACTTAAGTGTGCCTTAAATAAGAGGATAGAAGAGTGCAATGAAAAGGGAAATAAGAATTGGCAGCAATTCAGTGGACAAAAGGAAAAATATATAATATATCATGGAAACCTTTTGTATGGGTAAAGCAAATTGTTTAATTGCAAGGTAATACTATCATTAAATAGGGAGTAACAATTATATCAAACTATATTCATAAAAATGTATCCCTGTTATTATCTTGTAAAAAGAAATTTAATGAGTGAACAATATATGAAATTTAAAGAGTACCAAAGAATAACAAATATCTCTTTGTAGATTAGATTTTTATCTTTAACAATAAGGATTGTTAACTTTATTAAGGAAACTTAAAATTAAAATTTAGAGAACAAACTGATCTTATACACTGTTGAAACATATTTTCTTTCACTATATCATCTATTTCTCAAAGCAATATTAAACCCATTGTTACAATAAATATTAACTATGGAGGAAACCAAATATCAGGGAAGTCAAGAATAAAATATGGATACCTTTCCCCCAGCTGTTCTTTAGACTGCTAGAAGCTTGATTCTGCCATGCTAATTGTGGGTTAATACTACTTAATTTATTTACTAACTAAACTAGACTATGTGGCACTTGGCAAACTAGTTTTTCTCAAAGTTGTTGTCCATTAGAAGGCTGTTTCCTTTTTAACTGCAATAAGAATTTAATATAGTGTCTAATCAATGTACATGAACATTATTTCTCGCCTGAATCCTCATGAACATTTGATACGTCTTCCACTGTTTGCCTTTAACTCCTTCTTGCATTTGATTTTGACAACATGAAACTTCTTCTTCAGGGAAGCCTGACTGTATTTTTAACTTATTTTTTGCTTTGTAATTAGTAAATCATAATTAATGCATAGAATGTATCATAGTATAGGAAGATGGTAGAAGAATAAAATGAAAGCATTTAATACTAAAAATTATTTCTCCAAAGTCATTTAATATATAGCAAAATATGGTAACTATTCTGTAATGGTTGTATTCATTAAATACATCCTGCAGTCATCAGCTAAATGTACATAATCTAGAGATAACAATGGAAAAGCAAGCCAAAAATAGAGAACAAATAGGCATTATCAGGAAGGAAGAAGTATTGTATAAGAAGCATAGAGAAACCTCATGAGTCACGTTTATAAACAAAATAAAACAAAAAATAACTTGTGTAACTAAAGCCAAGCAGAAACAGACCTTGCTATTTGATGTTTATATAGATTATGGTATAAAATGTAATATCTGCCTTAAATACTAAAAAAAAATATACTTGAAACATAATTTAGATAAATTTGTGTTTATTACCTCTTATTTCGCTGATGGTCCGAAATACAGTCTAAAGGCATTGGAAGACAGCAGAATGCATTTTGGATGATTATTTATTTGTATTTTGGGTTCAAATACTTTTTCTTTCCTATACACTGATAGAGTACCTCTAAAGACAGCCCTGAAAAATACAGATGAATAGATCACACCAGTTCATGAATGAATATCTAAGATACTACAACTTAGCGGCTCATGCTTGAGAGCCAGTACCCCTCTGATTTCTCCTGACCCTGAGGAATTAATAAATATCTTTCTCCTGTAATAGGCAACATATACGAAGTGGTAGCTGAGTAGGAATGTGTGGAATAAGGACTTGATTAATTTTCTTCTTTGCTCCCTCTCTCCTACGACTTCTTGAAAGAGGAAAACTCACAGTAAAGTCATTCATCCTTTCCACGCCGTGAGCCACAGGTAACAACTAGGAAAAACTGAACAACAAAATAAACTGGACCTGCCCGGTGGTTTCTATTTTAAAAACACTTGCTGATCCTTGTAACCCTGCTGAAAATGACACACGCTGTGGGGCTTCAGATCAGATCCTTCTTTGATGTATTTCAAGAGTGCAATAAAGTTGAAATATATTAAGAAAAAAACCCTTTCCTTATTCTCATAACAATGGAAAATAAGTGCACATGTTTAAATTTTCAAAGGAACAGACTGGAGTTCTGGCAAATGTTTTTTAATATTGCAAATGGAAAACAATTACTATGCTGAGAAAGATACAGAAACTCCCTGATACAATGCAAGCAATATATTTTCATGAGTTCCTTTAGGCAGTTTATGTCCTAAACTTGCAAAGGCATGCACAAGTTTAACTTAACCTACATACCTGTTTCTGTTTGGAGCTTGCAACAGAGTAATAAAAAAAACCTCTCATCCAATACAAGTGTGAGACATATATTATACGCATTGCTTTCTCTCACATAGTTTTATTTACTTTTGTCAAACATGAAACCAAAAATAAACTAAGAATACATTCCAATGTGCAGAACACATTGAAGGAGAAAATAGAAATGTTGTAGTAAACTATTAAAAAACCCTTACCTGTCTCAGTACCTATGTCAACAATGAGATCTCCACACACCAAAAGTACTGCAGTATGGGATAAGAGTAATGTTGTAGCTCCATCTCTGAGTCTTCTGGCATTGTGGGTTTAAGAGAGGTACTTTATCTTAGCTTTACTTGTCTGCCAATTTAATGTTTCATGTATTTATTTATCTAATTTAGAAAAGAGGAAAAGACCAGGGGAAAAAAAACACTTGGCCGTACAACACTGTTTTCTGGCTTTAGAGTTCTTAATTAACTCTTTCTGGTTTCATTTCTCAAGGTTAACATCCATTGTTTATCATAAAAGTTCTGTTTCTTTTTCTTAAAAAAAAAAAAAAAAAAAATTTTGTACAGTTCCCATCAGACCTCCTCACTTTCTTCTAAAATGGATAATTTTGCTTTTCTTCCTAGCAAAATTAAAATGGATGGGGATATGTATGAGGAAAAGATCAGTAGTAAGGAAAGGCACAACTTTGTTTTAGCTGGATTTTCTAATACCAACACAATTTATAGATATTTTACTGCTGATTTACATGGGGGTTTTATTATTATTTTTGGTTTAGAGTTTTAGCTGGACACATTTTAAGATTCTAGTTCTCTTCGTGCATATATTTGTATTTATTTATACACAGCAATACTATATTTTGAAGGGGATTCTCAACACTCTTCCAAGCACTGACATTTCCCTGCTCTTTGGCAGAGCATCACAGACTCCAACAGAACCACATAATGGCGGGAGGCAGACAAACATACAGTGATTAGAGAGATCAAAGCTTAAGTCTCAGTGTCACTCAAGTCTCAGTGTCATTTTCAGAATAAGCTGTGATAGTGCTGGCATTTCCACCCTGCATCTCAAACCTTATTCTTAAGAAACTCCATGCGCTGCATCTGCTATGGGACCCACAGTCATTTTCTTACCATGGCTGGCTGGTCTAGCAACAGATGATACAATCTCAAGGGAATTTAGACCAAACTGAGTCTATCAGGTCCATGACTGACCAGCTCAGTGGAATTCAAGCCAGAAGCCACGTCCTGCAAGCCTTCCACACACCAGTATCCACCTCCTTATGGATAGCCCTGCTGGACTCGAATATGCTTCAGTCATGTTGCTACTTAAGATGTCATTTTCTTCATAAGGATTATTCAAGTTTCCATGCTTTAATTACTAAAAGCTGATAGCAAAAGTTGCATTAATTAGAAAAGTTGGTTTCATTAAAAATCACTTATAAATAATTGTTTTAAAACCTGGTTCTCCTAGTGTATTTTTAACTCCTGTTGGCATATATTTGCCAGTTCAGAGGCCACTTAAAAGTAATGGCTGCTAGATTAAGAGAGTCCAGAAAATCATGCATTCTGAAAAAGAAATTCATGTCACATAACCTTCTAAGAGTTAGACATTTAAATTCAAATTACTTACCCTTGTTTACCTCCAACATTAAAGAAAAAATAGGGAGAGCTACAGAATTACCGTAAACATTAAACTTAGAATGACATACACTGGCTTCTGGAGGTTGCAGCCTTTCACCATTGACTATAAGAGGAGCCTAGGGTCTAGATGTGTCCCTTTTAGATGCCTATATGAGAACAAATGAATCTCATCCTACTCTAAAAGGGAGGAACACCACACACCAACAGCACAAACAGCAAATTCATCATCTGGTGCATTAGTTCCACAAGATGTTCTTGGGGTTGGGTTGGGTTGGTTGGCAGGAAGTGTGCAAAAGGTGTTGCCTGGGAAAAAACAAAAAAAGCTACACTGAAGAAAAAGTGAAGGAAGCAAAGGAGAGTAGAGAGAGTACATACAAGGAAAGGAGGCAAAGGGAGTTATGCAAAGGAATAAAGGGAGTGGAAGAGTGTGGTTTAGCAGTTTGGCACAGGGTTGGAGGAGTCCTAAAGGAAGATCTCCAGAAGATCCCAAATGTCTTGGCTGTTTCTGAAACATTTCCCGACTACAGCAGAGAAGTATGAACACTTGGGTGATCTCCATTATACAACAAAAGTCTCCCCTCCACAATTCCTAGTCCAGAGCAGACGATGGAGAGAGGTGATTCTAGTGGAACTTCATTTAAACCTCCCACACTCCAGTGCCATTCATTACAAGTCCTTCTGCAGTGACCTGTAGAAAACGATCCATCAGCAGTATGTGAATATGTGTTTTCAATGAATACAGCAAAAAACTGCACAAATGTACTAGAATAGGGGTGCTCAGATGCTTCAGACCAGTAGATTATCACTAGCACTGAACCTTTTAAAAGTTCCTTGACCATTACATACACGGTCAAGGACATCTCATACTACTCCTACTATACTCCTACTATTCCTAACTATAGTCCCACAGATGAGCTGTGGACCCTTTCTGATGTCCCAGAGGACAGTGTATGACTTGGAGATCAAAAGCCACTGCTGGGGCCTGAGGGCTTGGACATGAAAGGCACTGAGAACTGTCTAAAACAGTGGAACGGACCAGGTTGTTTTTAACCTCGAGCTGAGTGAAACACAAAACATAAACAAAATTAAGACTTATTGTAAATCTAAAATGGAATAGATCTACAAGCCTTTTATAGGGATTAATTTTTAAAAACCTTTTACTAATCCAAGGTATTTTTAGTAACATACGTGCCGGTTTTAGTAATTACTAAGCTTGTGCAACCCTGACTGAATCCAGTCAGAACTGAAGATAGCAAAACTGTCAATGTTTGGACTGCTGTCATGTACAAAATATTTTTATATCTTTTAATCCACTCCTGTCCCAAACCAAATTGCCTTTACTGCTGTATAACATGTTGTAACCTGAAAATAACCTACAGCGGTTCTATTACTAGATGTGCCCAAAACATGATATATTTAAACTCTGGTGGTTCAATACAAGGCTGCCACATTATCCAATTGACAAAAGCGAACTTGGGCAGAGGAAAATCCTATTGATCTTTTCTACTAGTAGTACATAACAGGAATAGAGTCAATGTCACAAGAGCTCACTTAATTTTCCTAATTTTTATGAACTAACAAGCAACGTTATTTTTAAAAGATTGCTCTTACTCAACTTATATTTATTTAATATTTATAGCTGCAGTATTACCTGATAATAGACAATGCCCCTGTCAAGACTTTCCTCTTTCCGCTGTCCATAATCTATGTACTTCCTTAAGTACTCTAAGCATATTTGATTTTATATATACGTAAGTATAAACATTTTATGTAATATTTTTACTATAATTTATACTACTATGAAGAATGATTTACTTTAAGGCTTTGATACTAGATACTTTAATTATACCCACAAATTTTCATAGATATCCAAATTTTTATCTTGATAATCTTCAGATCTATTTGTAATCTGGAAATGGTTATTCCTCAATAACCATTGCTTGTCTGAGCCCAGAGTTTTAAACAAAGTATGTGAAATCAGTCATTATTAAATTTTTTAAATGCAATTTTAGGTACGTAGGATATTTTTCTTAGTACCAAAAAAAGAGCCAAGACGACTTAAAGATGTATCTGATCAACAAAGAAAATAAATAATTTATTCAGGTGTGTTCTGGTCACTGTTTATCATTTGAATGATTAATTGTTGATTAAGGTAGTGGGAATAAGGTAGTGCATTTTTTCTGATACTCCTCCTTGAAGGAAATGCAGAATGGGAGCTATTAGCTCTAATGACTCTTAAATGTTTCAAAACCATCTTGAACAATTGCCAAGGGGCAGAAATGCTAATGTTTGCTGAAGGAACCTAAGGCTTAACTGAATTATCTATTTTCTTATCCAAAGGACTTTGAAGTAGCATTGCTGAGAGACAATTTATTGTTCTCCTCAAGACAATTACGCAGCAGCGATGAGAGAGAGGAGGGGCTACATTTACTCTTCCTAAAACTAATTTTTGTGAGTCAGGAGTGTGACTCAGAGCAGTCAGTGATGTTGATGTTAGCCTCAGAGAGAGACAGCTCAGTTACCCATGTTGCTTCTTATCTTGGGGAGGGGAGGAAAAATAAACAAAACCCTTGTCACTTGATCACAGAGGAGAGGATCCCAGCTACAATTTATGAACCAGGTATTCAGTCAGGATGAATTGGAACAGGCCCACAAAAACAGTGAAATCAATGAAGCTTCACAAACTAACATCAGCTGATGATGAGAGCCTCTCAAAGATAAGACAATAACTTCATCAGACAAGTTCAGCAGAGAAGGCTTAAAAAGCAACACATTTAAACCCACCCATCGCAGCACAAATCAAAGGAACTAACACTTCTTATTCCAATCCAGACTTGTAGATATCATGAACACCTAAAAGCACTTTTTGCACCTTAGTAGTGGATACTCCTACATGTCTTGTGGTGGCAGGTGACCCGCCTGACCAATACATATCCATACAAAGGAGAGGCACCAAGGGATGATAGCAAATATTGGTTCCGGGGAGACAGCGACAGGAGTGTGATCTTTAACAAATCCTCCTAGTGAACTGGAACAAACCGTTTCCACAACAGCCTTGCTTGAGACTTTGGCCATCCTTTAGGAATTCACCAGTGATGCAGAAAGGGCCTGGCCATGGGGGAGAAAGTATTGGCTCCAAACTGGGGAGGTACTATGTAGGAAAAGCCACTGTAGGGGAAGTAGCTGGGAGTTTGCTGTATGTATTTTTGAGCTCTACCAGCACGTTATTTGCAGAGTAATAGCGCAGATTCATTCACCACTCATTTCTCACTTTCTAAGAGGCAGACATGGTCATGTCTCTTCACGTCCACTTTTTTATTTACTATGTTTTATCGTGAAAAGCTTACCAAACATGTTTTTTTTCCTGCTTTTTATAGAAGTGTAAAGTATTGTTATCCTACTCTGATCTCTTTGCTTTCTTCTCCTCTCTCATGCCTGATCCAAGTCCATTAATTGGTCAGATTCTCCATCAATTCCAGGATTTTATGTTTTATTGGTTTTGTTTGTTTGTTTGTTTGTTTGTTTCTTTTTGCATGTAGACATTGCACCTTTGTTCATGAAATATCTTTCCACTCTCATCTGGTGTGGTGCTGTAATGCTGGTTCTGGTGGTGGCACCTGAAAAGAAAGTGTAAAGAAGAAACAGTAGGTGATGGAGCCCTGGAACAGGCTGCCCAGGGAGGTTTTCTCTGGAGGTTTTCAAGACCCGCCTGGATGCAGTCCTGAGTGACATGCTCTAGCTATGGGCAATCCTGCTTTGGCAGGAGAGTTGGACTAGATGATCTCTACGGTCCCTTCCAACTCTAAAAATTCAGTGAAATTCAGTGAAAACAGTTAACACGTGAAGACCAGTGTATTCTTTTTCTGATGCATTTAAAATAGAATATATATGAAAAAGTGATTTGTGCAATAACTTTTGTTTCTCACATTCATTTTTTAATTTCGTTTTTGTCTCTGCAGTACCACAGTAAAGGAACAAATAACAAAAAAAAAAAGAAAGAAAAAGAAAAAAAACCACACAATTTTGGGAGGGAAATGGAACAGGGCAAAAAAAAATACAAGTATTTGAAATTACCATATGCATTCACAACAGGAAACATATTATGCACAAGTCCTGAGCTCCTGAACAGACAAAAGAATTTAGAGCTGATAAAAATGCAAATGTTTACAGATAGGTCTCTTTCCTGAGGGAGGGGTGGATGATTTCAGGATGAATTGAGTGATACTGTTTCGTTTTGCAAGGTCATTGCTAGGATGCATGGGTGGATGACAGAGCAATTGGGACACCATGACACCTACAAGATGAGTGAGAGGTCAATTGTTTGCTTATCTAGATGGCTGTCTGGTGGTTTAGGCAACAGACTGATATGTAGGATGCTGGGACCATCACAAGATGCAGCCTCCACAACCCCGCAGGAACCAGGGCTCAGGAAACTGGATCTTCTCCAGGGTGGTTTGGGCTGAGAAAGCTGACCAAGAGAAGTGTAGCTGGTATGGAAAGTGCTAGGATCTGCAAGCCCGGTGGAAACTTTGGACACCCCTTTCTCCGTGCTCACACAACATTCTTCCAACTTCTCCAGTATCATCAAATTTCATTAATTGGTTAAGTTTGAACAGGATCAGTACTAGCAGGATAGTCAGGAAACCAGTTTCAAATAAATTTAGATCTATGAAGCAACTGGGAAAAGTTTGTTTTCTACTTTCTGTTCTCAGGTCAAGCTCAACGTGCAATTTTGCCCAAAGGCCCCAAGTTCGTGTGGGTTGATGAGATGGTCACTCAAACCTTGGCCACCTTCCTAATTTTTGACCAAATATTGTAATGATTCAAATAGTCCATTTCATACTCTTTATAAGTCACAAAGTAGATCAGATTCAGCCAACCCACTTGAATTTTCTGTGACACATTTTCTGCCTCTGTATGATACTTCTTTCTTTAGAGTGTTGGTCACAGAATGAGTTGAGCTATTGTCACTGATTTGTCAAGCCTGGCCTTTCCAAATCGTCTGCAAACCACGCTGAATTTTCCTGAAATGGTAATGTTTCCTCAAAAGTTCAATGAAAGATCTCCAGAAATATTCCTTTGTGCATCTTGGTTTTGCTTGCTTTATGGGATTGGTGACCTACATTACATGGAATGTTTTCTGTTAGTCAATTACATACCCTAACCTTTAGAAAGAGGAGGAGTGCTTATTTTCTCACAAAAATCATGAAGAGCTGGAGGATTACTTTGGAAAACATTTTGAAATCCTCAGGGAGAAGATTATGTAGAGCTAGAAGAAATTTCTTCTTGTTTCCAGTCAACGTGTTGCATGTTTTCATGCTATCCTCGGATCAGTGCAAGAGGAACATTAAATAACAGCTATTTTGTCCCTTGAAAAAATGTGTCCACTTAGAGAATTCTACGACAACACCACCTCAAAAAATTAATGTGGATATGCACCCCTCTCACCTTTGCTTCCCTCCTGCAAAGAAAATAGGATATCATTCCCATTTCATAGACAAAGAACTGAAGCACGACCTACCTGCCTTCCCTCAAGACAAAAGGAAGCAGGTACAGACAGGTACCCAAACTGCAGTGCGTTGAACGCATCACCTCCTTCTTAGCTGTACCAAAGCTAATTTTGTCTGCCTGAGAGCTAGGAGACATGACGGAACCGTGTGGAACACGGCTGCCGGTCTCGTACAGCTGTATCGAGAAATGCAATTTCCAAGAGCCTGGGGAAGCCTCTCTGAGCCATCAGTGCAGAGGAGGGTGCTGAGCTGCAGGCAGAATGTGAGAGAATGTGCTTTATATGTGCTCAGATAGTTTTATATTCCCCTCCTGGGAAGAAATGCCAAAAAATCTCCTCAACAAGAGCAGCCTGCAGGATCGCTTGCCTCAGTATTTTGATTTTTTTCTTTTTTTTTTCAATTGACCTCTAGGTATGGAGAGGTAGGGTAGTATTTTTAGCAACATCCAAAATGGGCAGGAGCCAATTACTGCTCACGGTCTCTTTTGATTGCCTCTCTTGAACGAGGAGAAAAACGTACCAGGCATTCAGGTAAGAAAGAAAGAGACAATGAAGCTCAGGCAAGCCATGATAATAACGTCGTTAGGATGATTTATTTATTTGCCAGTCCTTGTGGGCTGTTTTGTGCTGACTTCATCCTGTTGCTTTAACCCTCTAGGCTCTGCAGCATCTCGGCTCTGCAACAGCAGTGACACGCCGCCTTCCTTCCCCGCTTCGTGCCTCTCGCCGGCCCCGGCCCCGGCCCCGGCAGCAGCGGGACTGGGACGGCGGCAGAGGAGAAGCGGGGTACCGAGGGCAGGCTGAGGGCGGCTGGCAGCCCGGGGCACAGCTGGCCAGCCATTCCAGCGAGATGCCCGGCAGAGGGGCGGGCGGGATGTCAAAACAAGGCTGGAAAAACCGCACAAAGGGGTTAGAGGATTACGCATGGTCTACGGATGGGGATTTTTCATTGGGAGTGGTGTGTGTGCGTGTGTTTGTGCGTGTGTGTGTGAGATCTACAGAGAACCGAAGTCGGGGTCTTTCATTTGCAGTCTCATCCCCAGCTCTTACAACGTAACCCCGGACACCACCACCGGGGCCCGGCCCTTCACCGCCCCCATTTATTTTCCTTTCCCCAGCCGAAGAACCTCTGGGCCGGAGACAGCGAGGCGCTGAGCCCCCGCCGCCCCCTCTCCATCCGCGCCCTCCCCGCTCCCCACCACCGGCACCGACCCCACACGCTCTTTCCCGCCGCTCTTTGCCCTTGGCGGCCCCGCGCAACAGGGGACCCGACACCTCCCGCCGCGCCGCATCCCTGCGGCCGCCGCAGAGCCTCGCCCGCCCGCTCAGGCCCCCGCGGCTCCCGCATGCACCGGGCCCGGCCCTCGGCACCGCCCGGCTGCCGTCGCCGGGGCTGGCAGGGGGGGAGGCCGTGAGGCGAGGCCGCCCCGGCGGGCAGAGGGAGGACCGCGCCCCGGCGGACCGTTAGGGCGGCCTCGTGTGGTCACACCTCCCCTCGCGGCGCGGCGGACCGGATCCCTCCCTTCTCCCCCCCTTCCTCTCGGGACGGCGGCCTCTCCCGCCGCCGAGGGATTCCCTCCCTCCCTCCCTCCCTCCCTCCCGCGGCGGTCCCCGACCCCACTGCCGACGGCGTCCCGGCACCCACGGGCGAAAGCGGAGGGGGGTGTGAGGGGGGGGTGATGGTGGACACACGCGGCCCCGCCCCCGCCCCGCCCCGCGGGAGCCGCTCGTGGCAAAGTCACCGACCCCCGGAGCCCGCCGGGCTCCATCAAACGCCGCGGCCCCGCCCACCGACGTCATGGAAACAAGCGCGTCAGCCCGCTGCCCGCCAGTGGCGGCGGCGGGGGGGCGGGGCGAGGCGCGGGGGGCCCCGCCCACACCCCCCCCACCCCGGCCGGCGCCGTGCCTATCGCGGCCCCTCCTTCCTCCTCCCCCATTGAAGACGCACCCCCCCCCCCTTCCCCGGACGCGCGAGGGGCCCCCGCCACGTGACCGGCGCTCCGCAGGCGGTGAGAGGGGCGGCGGCGGCGGTGGGGACCGGCGGCGGGAGGGGACGGGACGGGACGGGAGGGGGACGGCCGTAGCGAACAAGTGAGTGACCGCGGAGGAGGGAGGGAGGGAGGGAGGGAGGCGGGCGGATCGCTGCGCTCCGCCCCGCCCTGCCCGGTGGCGCCCCGGCTCCCGTAGCGGTTGGCTCTGCGGCGCCGGGGCTTCGGCGGCGCGCTCGGCGCTGCCCGGTGCCGGTGCGGGGAGCAGAAGAGGTGGTCGGGCCCCGGGGAGCGCCGGCGGCATCAGCAGCGAAGGAGGGCGAATCGCTGGTTCCTGCCGGTGAGGCGACGGGGGCGGGGCGGTCGGTCCGCGCCCCCCCCCCCCCCCCCCCCCCCCCCTTCCTCCTCCTCCCCCGTCTCTCCCCGCGCCGGTGCCCCCTCCCTCCCGCCTTCCCTCCCCAATTCGGTCGCCGCTTCCCCCCCCCCGCCCCCTCTCCCGCCCTCCCTCCTCCCTCCCCCCGCGGCCGCAGGGCGGGGGCGGCGCGGCGGGGCCGGCCGGCCGTGGGCAGGGCGGGGAGCGCGGGGACCTTGTGCGCTCGGCGAGCGGGCGGCGGCAGGTTCACGGGCGCCTCGTCCCGGCCCCTGGCTGGGCGGCGGCGGCGGGGTCGGCTCCGCGGGCGCCGAGGTAAGCACGGCGGTAGTGACGGCTCGGTGCGGGTCTCCTCCCCGCCGGCCGGGACGAGCAGCGGCGCGGCGGCAGGTGCAGCGTTGCTCCGCTCCGCTCCCTCTGCGGGGCTGCGGCCGGGGCCGTGGCTCGCCCGGGGAGGAGGCGGCGGCGGCTAGTGCCGCGGGGCCGGCGGCGGGACTGGGTACTGCGCACCCCGGCTTCGCCGGTTTTCCCCGCAGGTAACCGGAGCGCGCACCTGGCCGCCCTGCAGCCGGGGCGCAGCGTGACCTTGAGGGCAGCGGATGCGGGACTGAGCCTCCGCGGGAACGGCGGCCACCGGGCGCGGCGCCGCCGCACCGCCGCACAGCCGGAGGGCTGGGCCGTCACGCCGTGGCCCCGCAGCCCCGGGCGGGCGCGCACACGCCGCGGATTAAGGTGGTGCTCGGCCCCCGCCGCCCGCCGGGTTAAGTAGCCGGGATTAGCCTTCTGCGGCTGCACGACACCGACATCCCGGGCGCTTCTCCGCCGCCCCGTGGGGGCCGGCAGCCCGGCACCCGCACCCGCGCAACCTCCCCCGCCACCTCCTCCGTCTCCTCCTCCTCCTCCTTCGCTCGTCCGCCCGCCGCGCCCCCGGGGCGGTGTTTTTGGCCGCGGCTGGGTCGTACGCCGCTCCCCGTCGGAGCGGGCGGGCTGTTTTGATTTATCGATGGCCGGCCGGGCTGCTCATCGACCGGGGCAGGGATGCGGCGCTCCTTTGGCAGCCGGGAACGCCAAGTCCCCGCGGGCGACGCGCCGCGGGTGAGCGTGGACCGGCGGGGGGTCGCCCCGCTCGGCGGCGGGAAGCGCATCTAAGGGCGGCGGTGGCGGCGGCGGTGTCATCCTCGTCCCAGCGGTGCGTGTAACCTTTGGATGTGGCACCACGTGAGTGCGGGAGCGGGCCGGAGCCTCTGCCGGGGGATGGCCGGCCGCTGCCCGGTGCGGGAGGGAGCGCTCGCCGCTCACGGTGGAACGGAGCGGGGCGGCGGGAGGGCGAGTGTCTGCCCGGGGCTTCCGTCGGAAAAAGGCTGAGGTGGGAAGGATTTAGGGGGGAAGGTCTGGTGGGCAGAGGTGGTCTTCGGGAGCGTGTCTGTTTGCTCCGGCGGCGCGGGGTGGGGGGGATTGCGGGGGGTGGAATCGCCCGGAGGAGCGTTTGGAGATCGGGAGCTGTGGGCGAGTCTCGCCCAGGTCTTATAGCCCGAGGGGCAGCCTGTTTGCAGGGCTGTGCGAGGAGTCTGTGCGGTGCTGTGCATGTTCCACGCTCGACATAAATCCTTGCTAACATTTAAATGTTTGGGGTTTTTTTTTTCTGTTTCCCTTTTTAAATGAGGGGAGGAGAGGGGCAAGAAGGAATGACAGTACCGAAATTTAGGGGTCTTTTTTTACTTGTAATTTCGAGATCCCTGTTGCAGAAATCCTTAAATATCTATTGCATGCAGTATTCTTAAAACCGTAGCTGGAGGTGCTGAGGCTTTCTTCTCCAGGCCTTTAAAAGGAGCAGGTGACCAGACCTTATTCCTTGGCTTAAACTGTCCTTTGGAGCATGTGTTTGCACAGGCTGAAGAGCGCTGGAGGGGTGACTGGGTGAATATTGAAATCGTGTCCCTTCTGGGAAGTGAAGTCCTGAGCCGAAAGTACCTGTATCTTGCATCATTAGTGGCTGCCAGCCGGGACTGACTGCTGGGGGGGGAGGAGAAGTAGAGCGTGCCTTTGGAGAACCGTCGCCTGTCCAAAAGCTGCATCTTTAAAACACTCGTGGGTCCTAATGAATTTGAGTCGAAATAGTGTTTTTTAGGTGCTTGAAAAGATCTTGGCTCGGTAACTTGCCAACCCCTTGGTTCATCATACAGTATGTTCAGAAGGTGGCAGCTACAGCTATAGGCAGTGCCATTTTTTTTTTTTTTTTGCCTGTTTGTAGGAGCTTTTCAAGGATTTGTTCCAAACGCCACAAATCGTGAATTCCAACAGAAGTAAACTTGTGTATCTTTAAACTATTGGCTCTTTTAGCAGGAATAGCTTCCAATGTACTAGGACTTTAATACTTATGGCATAATGAATGGAAACTCTCTCGGTGTCAGTGGAAAAAGTGGTCACTGTATTCGGTGAGGAAAAAAAAAAACTCGCACACTTCAATGTGAAATTTTCGGTCTGGAACAGCACCATTGGATCGTGGGGTCTATTGCTGCTCTTTCAGTTCACTATGGTAACCCACCCAGGTGGGGTTATCTGAAGAAAATGGGGATCCTGTGTTGTGTATGGACACTTGCTGCCTTTCCTAGTCAACATTGCTATCTGAGTGCTGAATTGCAGCGTTACTACTACAGCTCATTCAAACAGAAATGCTGTTTATGATGTGGGTAACTAAAATGATGCAAGTCAAAACGGAATTTAAAGGGAATTGTGGCTGTATTCTGTGTATGCACACATACAGTGACTCACTAGTGCATATTAAGCAGACGTGTTTGGGAGCTTAAAGCAGAAAATGGACTAGTGTCGCATTTGCATGGGGTAAACTGTGTGTTGATTTCTTGCAAAGTTGCATTTATGTGCAGATAATGATTGAAGCAAAAGGTCCCCGGTAGTGCAATATGCAATCAGGTAATAATCTGTGAGTGATCCTACCAATTAAAATGCTCTGCAGTCTAATGTTAGAATCTCATTTAGAAAGTGACTCTTTCATTGACCACAATACAGAGAACTTCCATCAGCTGTTAAAATAGAGAACCTCTAAACCATGTTGTGGGAGCTTAACAGGAAGCTGAGAGGCTTGTAAATGTCCTGCAGCTCAGTCACGGAGGTCTGGTAATGGCTTTTTTTTTTTTTTTTCCTGTTTGGGTTTATTTGGAAAAGAAGAGCATGATGCATGATAAACTGGAGACAGTCGTAAGATGGAGATATTAAGAAGAAAGAAACGTGGGTTGGGTCTGCTGAAGCCACCTCAAAAACATATGTTTTGGAGGAATTAACTTGGCCAACATTTAAGATTTTAAAGTTAGGAACTCAAGTATTAACTGACAAGTTCAAAATGGACTTGGCAAAGCAGTCAATAACATGCCATAGCAAGCAGGTCTCCCTTGACATATAAGGGTGGACAAGATAACCTAAAGTATCTTCTAACTCAAATTTCTTCCATTAAGGTAGACTAAATATTAATGGCACTGAGCATTCTTTACCACTGAAATGTGACCTCAGTGATGTCTTTCGGCGTTTGAACTGTTTATTTTAATATACATTTTCTTCTGTTTTAAAGAGAAAATAACCCTAGTGCAACAAGGATGCGCATTTTGCTCAGAGTTGAAGTCGGGTTTCAGTTAGCAACATTTAATCTAATGCAGAATAATGAACAGCCATGATTAGCCCAGGGCATTTAAATGTAAGTAAGGAGAGAAATAAGGAAAGACTACTTGAATCTATAGCAGATTTTGTTATACGAACACATGCTTACTTTTCTCAAACAGGATCAATAAAAATGCAATAATATTCTTAAATTTGTACTCTTTAGTATTCTCAACTTGTCTTAAAATGAATAATAATAAAACTTGTTAAAAGCTGCTATTCAGGAGATAATGATCTTTCTCAGTAGAGTATTTTAATTAAAAATTAGATAAAATCTAATCATATCTAAAAAGCTAAGATTAGCTCTGCCTACTGGCCTGCTATAGTATGTGCAACAGTCTCAAGTAGGTCTATTTATTTATTTTTTTATTCAAACCTGTTGAGTTTTCTCTTGAAGGCATCATTTTTTTATTTCTCCTTACAAAGTTATCTAATGGAAGAACAAGGAGGGCAGCGGACATGAGGTGATACTGTTGCCTGCTTGAAAAAGAAAAGTGAATCTATGATGATTTATGTAGAGGATGGTTATTCTCGCAAGCATTAAGAATTACTGATCTAATTCAGAATGGTTTGTCTCTTAGATTTGAATTTCTTCACTTTTAAATAACTGTCACTAATGCTAGTTTTTCCCTAGCTTTGGCTTCAAATAGCTGAAAAGGGCATGTTCGCTAATTGCACAGCAAACTGGTAAAAATAAGGAAGGAGGGATTTTTTTTTTTGTGAAGCCCCCCAAATGTTTGTATCTACTTGTAAAAACTAAAAATTAAGGATTAAAGATCACTAAAGCAGGGCAGTTGCATACAGAAGATGGAAGCAGTGATAATGAGAAGTATAGAATGAGGATTTCTGGGAGGTAATGTATGATTAAATCAACAGGCAAAATATTAGATTAACCCACTTTGGAACAGTCACACTTTCTCACGCAGTTTCAGCACAATACGTGGTATCGTCCAGTTTGTCTCATTTCTAAATTATCAGGCTTTCAAATGCAGTTTATAAAAGTGAGTTTCTAGTTTTCATGACAGGTTTCACTTGATACGAACAGTAAATTTAAAGGATCTGTCTGTAAAGGCTATTCATATTCCAGCAAATGTTATGAAAGTGATTTCTGCTGCCACTTACAAATCTTAATCTAACTGACAGATGACAGCAGGAGGTGTTATTAGTTTAATTTTGGTGAATTGCAAAGTAGGCATGAGGCTTTCTCAGTTGGTATTTCAAAATCTGGTGGGAGAAGAAATGTAAAGAAAATGTAGGAGGCGTGGGTTGTTTTTTTTGGGGTTGGTTTTTTTTTTTTTTAAATGACAGAAATAGCTCTGCGAGTAAATCCAAATTCTTTTTTGTCCAGTAAGAGATAAGATATAACTGCATGTTACAAGACAGACAGATAACACCTGCCCTGCCTTTGGAGGGGAACGGACTGAGGAAGAGGCTGTACCCCCTCCCCTTAGTGCTGTTTGCAGTTGTACTGTGCAGTTAAGGACCGCATGGATGCGTTTTGAGGATTTGATGAGCTTTGGTGCTGACTGTTAACTCTGGTTGGTTTTGCCACTTAAAACATGACTGTCCTCAGCATTGAGGGCTTGTTGCTGGCTATTTTCCCTTATGGCTTTGGAGGAGATAGCTAGGTAAGTTCCTGCACGGCCTCCTACTTTTTGGTGAACTTCAGCGGTCCGTCTGCATGTTTCAGGTTTTCAGTATTGCTTACGAGCTGGATGCTGCCTTAATTCCCAGCCAGCACAGGAAACACCGTGTTCTTAAAACACACTTCTGCGGAGCCTATCACTTGTAATCTGCTACCCTTACTTGTGCCCTTATATTCACAGAAAGATAAGCTGGCAGCAGGGAATACAACACTATTGGGTTCTGACCACTTGGTGTACAGTGTCTGGTCTACGAAGAGGAGGTCCAGGATGTACCATGCTCTGTGTAGGTGATAATGACAAACCCCCATCTGGAGGCAGAGAAGATGACTCAGCCACTCTTGCCTTAAGCAGCTGTCAAACTACCTGGGCCTTAGCCCAAGGTTCAGTGGTGAACTCTTTTTCTGCTTAACTTCTCCATTGAAACTCACCATTTGGTATTCATTTTAAGGTTCTGAATCCAAGATGATCTTCGTCACCTTTACAAGACATGCACCAGTTGAAGAAAAACTAAGTGTGCTTTTTGCTGGAGTGTTACAGATCTGTCCTTACACAGAGATCGCACAACCCATTTTGCACTTGATACTTGACAAGTGACTGGAGCCTTCTCCACGTGGCTCCTTCAGGATTGTTACTGTGTCTGTACAAATAGAAAGATGTGTTGCTCGTGGTGTGTACTTTGGCTTCCTGAACTACTGCGTTTTTAATGAAATCAAGATGTCTTGGGTCTTATGTGATAACATTTCTGGGGGAAAAAAAAAAAAAGAAGAAAAAAAGATATATATTGCTCTATGATAAAATAAACTTCTGTCTACAAATCGTACCAGATCGTCTATCTGGATTTAAAACAAATCAAAACCAACTGATAACTCCACATGGGGAAAGGAGGAAGAAGAGACATTAGCTGTGCTTGATCGAGTTTTTCTGCTGTAGAAAGAAATAGCTATAGTGCTGTGCTCTTCATTGAAATAAGGAGCTTAGCCACTACCAGTGAAGAAGTATTGTAGCTACTGCAAACTTTTAAAAAGAATACTTGAGAATATTATAGAATGTTAAGACAATGGGCCACAATGACTCTCCAAAAGCTTGGAAAACATTTGGGTTTGTATGGTAGGTGTTTAAAGAGATGGAAGCCTTTAAGTCCTGCTTGAATGACTTGCTAGTCACTTCTGTTGATATAAGATATTTGATTGGAATTTTTTTTTTTTTAAATATTCTGAAGTTATGGCACACTTAGGTCTTCTGAAGTTGCCGTGTTGATCAGCATAATCCAAGAGAGTGCAAGGACAATGAGCCAGGCAAGTACAAATGAAGCTATTTGGCTTGTCACCATGAGTGGAAAGTTTCATAGGGTGTCTGAGGTGACCTGGTGGTTACTTTCATTTCCACCCTGTCCTAGGCTGCTCAGTAACTCCCCCCTCCTTTGTGCTGTCTCTGCTCCTTCGCATCTGCTCGCTGCAGCAGCAGATGATTTGTATCACACAGTCCTTGTGCAGAGACTGGGCTCTCCAAGGCAAGGCTCGGGCAAGGGAAGCAGCAGCGTGTGGTGTGGGAACGTTCCTCCTCGTGCGATCGTCACGTGAAACCCTTCCCTGGAGAGCGTTAACCTTTTCATGCAGAAGAACTTGAAGTCACTACTCTGACAGTAGACTGGAGAGTAGTTTGAGTGCTTTCAACTAAGGACTTTCCAGAAAATATTTGAATATATCCTTAAAGATCTTTGCACTAGTAAAGAGTATAACAGCACATTAGCTGTATGCCTAGGTGGTTTCTGATACTGCAGTGGAGGAAACGAAAAAGTCCTTGTATTGCGTGTCCAGACTTGCTCTCTGTGATTTTTACTTAGATAAGTATAAGGGAGATAGTAACAAGAAATGGGTAGAAAAGATGACAGGTATGGTTAGCCCTTAAACTACCTGAGAAAGGGTGGTATTTTTGCACTTCTCCTGGCTATTTAGGTACAGTAGAGACTAAACCAGAATCTTAAAATGAACACTGAGCAGGAGTTTTTTCACTTCTGTCTAGGTGCTACTGCTGACACTGTTGATATTGCACTTTAAATTGCTTTACATAGCTTGGATCTGCCAATTTTTCTTCACTTGTGAATGAAGCTGGTGCAAAACTTCACGAAGCTTATGGAATGCCATGCGAATCAATACTTAAATTAGAGCAGCATCTAGCAGCCTCACTCCAGTGAGGTTGTATGAAACATGAAATGATTTAAACTGGCTGGCAGGATCTGTCCCAGGTGGTTTTCAAATATACACATAGTTGAAAGTGACAGCTGGGGAGCGTTGGGAAGGTACGTTATCACTGCTAGCACAACCACTTTACTTCTGCTTTATTAACGAATCACTTCAGCTTGTGTTCACGTACTTCAGCTCTGAAATCCATGTAGTTAACAGTGACAGCGATTTTCACATTCTGCAATGAGCTTGCTTTGCATAGTGAAATGTCTTAACATCTTCACAAAGTCTGATTTCAGACGTGTTTTGGTAATAGGTCTGGCCATGGTGACTGCAGATCTTGGGGTTTGTTTCTAAACTGGAGCTGTATTTCTAAAGCAAGTTGAGAGAGATTTGGTAATAAAGCACTGAATTATCTAGGATTTGAGAAAAGCACAGCCTGTTGTCTTTTGGGTTTTGTTTTGGTTTTTTTTTTTTTTTTGAGTGTTAGTTGGTTTCTGTTAGTGGAGGCACTAGTCACTGGACAACAGCACCTCGAACCGTGTTACCAAAGCTGTTCAGAAAAGATTGTCTTGGTTATACAAAATCTGACATCCTAAAGCTGTGGTGTGAACTTAAGCTACCTCAAAGCACAGGAAAACAGTTGACCACATGGAAAAAAACCCAAGGGGTGGGTGCTTGAGGGTAGTACTCCATATTTTCTGGGAAGATACTTGAGGAGCTTTTTTGGTAAGCAGACTACTCATTCCAGAACTGAAACACTGAATTTGCATAGGCTCGAATGTTCTTATTCCATTGTCAAATCTAAAGCTAGAGAAATGAATGTGGAGAACAAAGCTATATATAAATAAAACCATGGGTAAAATGCTTTGAAGGGGACAAAGCAAATACATGTTACTTTAAAGTGGTGATCGTAAAACAGGCCTGTTTCAAGCTCCTGCTGGCAGTTGCCACAGACCCCTCCTGAGTGTTATTGAGCCATTGAAGTAAAAACACCACTGAAGGGCTTTGCTTTTTGCTGTGACAGGTGGGTGTAGCTGGACATGGTGATGTGTGTCTGAAGCTGGATTGTGGTGGCAGGGCTGCCGACGGGTCTAGATCCCTGGGGATGAGGGTGAAGAGGAGAACTGGAGCTGCTTGATGCCTGTCCCCCTGCAGTGAGTCTGGGGGAGAAGGTCTGCAGGAAAGGACTCTGCCACCCTACCGGACCCTTAGTCAGCACCAGCGCTCTCTTGTGCTAGTGGAGACTTGCCCGTGCTGGCCTGTATTAGCAAGAGCATGGCCAGCAGGTTATTGCCCTCCATTGTGTTCGTGGGGCCTCATCCAAAATGGTGTTCTGTTTTGCACCTCTCCTGACTGAAGGAGGCACACAGAGAGTCACTGAGCTGGTTAGGGTCTGTCCCGTGGTGTGTGGGGAGGGGTTGAGTGAGGTGGGCTTTGCTTGACCTCCAAGGCTAAGGAGGGACCCTGGTGACAATCTTTAGCAGGGCCTTGCAGAGAAGGCGCAGCCAGGCTTTCTTTTCCCCAGGATGAACACGGAGGTGAGATAAGGAGCTTCTGTGTTTGACTGGAACTGGTGAAGCCTGTGCTGCGCTGGGAGGGGGCAGTCCCTGTTACCCCTGTGACCTTCTAGAGGAACCGCCAGCATTGCCGCCATCTTCATTGTTGTCACCTAGGGCTGTCCCCTGGCCTTAGGCTCAGGTGAGCCTCTGTGCTGGCACAGGCCAGGGCGCAGGACTGCACCTCTTGGCAGTAGCGGAGGCTCGGATATTCCTAAACTAACTGTGAAACCACATCCTTCCTCTTGCCTGTGCCTGCTCTGACATGGTGGTGCAGCCATCTGAAAGGCGAGCTCAGCCCAGACAACCGACTGCGCTTCACTTCAGCAGCGCGATCCTGGCCACTGGCGTGAGCAGTTTAAAAACCTGAAACAAGTCACTCTGGGCCTCGTCTGATGTTGAAGAGATGCCAGAGGTTCATGTGACTTCTAGATTGTGTCCTAGGTGGCTAAATTCAATCTTTCAGCAGAAAAGTTATGATTTATCCATTGCCTATTTGGGAAAAAATAAAGAAAAAAGCAAGCCTGAAGTGCCTACCTTAGATATAGGTGTTACCATTTGGTCAGGCAAATCTGGCATGCGATGGGAGGAATGTAAACTAACCCCATGGAATGCAAACAGGCTTTGGAACTTCAGATCGGACCTCCAGGTGGTGAGAGAAGGGGATGGAGAAGAGCACATCAGCAGCATCAGCTTCTAAAAAAAGCTCTGGCATATGGTGCAGGCTGTCTGTTACTAATTACTGAAGTACTAAATTTCAGGGAGTGATTAATACTGGAATTAGTAATTTTTCAGCTGCATACTTAGACTTTTCAGGTTAAAAACTGAGATAACAACAGAATCGCCTATGTTGGAAGGGACCTTTTAAAATCATCTAGTCCAACCATAAAAAAAAAAATGTAAAAAAACCCCCCACAAATAAAACACACTAACATTAATCCATATCTCTGAGCACCATGTCAAGTCGTCTCTTGAATACCTCCAGGGATGGTGCCTCAACCACTTCCCTGGACAGCTCATTCCAATGCCTTATAACCCTTTCAGTGAAGAAATTTTTCCTTGTATCTATCCAACCTGAACCTTCCCTGGCGAAACCTCTGTAGATCCTTAAAGGCAGCTCTAGTAATATTGAAATGTAAAGTTCTGTGGAATTTGTTGTAGAAACTTATCCAAGAAGAAAAGTGCTCCAAACATACTTGTGTTTCAAGGGGCTATTCAGTGATTCCCCTCACTGCCTATTCTGTGTAAATGGATCGTGTTTTAACTTGCTGACTATAGGCCTAATGTCAGTCTCTCAAATGTAATAGTATTATAAATGTAAATGCACACTATTAATAAGTTCTTATTCTTTTAGGACTAATACAGAAGTTTGAGGTGAAGTGCATTCAGCTGTCAATGAGATTTTTTTTTTTAAATAGAAAAGTGAGCGCTTGGAAGGAACAAAAAAATCAGATTCTAAATTATAATTAAGGATACTAAGTTATTTAGGAGCCTAATGAGGCTCTAGTTGATGGATGAATTAGTTGTGGTATCATATTCAACCAATATATTAACATGTAAATTTTTGGCATTCACTGTGCTCATACCACCTGTTTACAACTTCATGGTCATAAATTCAATTGCTTCTTTTGAAAAATGCATCTTTCCTGTGAGCATGGTTTCACATTTGCTTGGCTCAAGCAGGTTCGGAGTAATTTTGTGTTCTATTTTGAGTTGGCACTGGTATTGGATTATCTGTGGCGCGACTCTGGTTAGATAACCAGTCTGCCTGAAAAATAGCAGTTTTTTTCTGCCTGCATCAGTTTCTCATGTATCTGCAGAAACTTCACATGTTGGTGATGGAAAAGGCAGAGACTTTCCTGCCGTGTTTGTCCTCCGTAAAGTGTACTGAGTAGCCTGGCTGGAGTCCTGGGAAGTAGGCACAGCACACAAATAGGGATCACTGCTGGAACCCTGAATTTCAATAGCAAAACTGTGAGATGGATTCATCCCATGTCAGTGGAGAAACTGTACAGCTATACAGTATTCTACCATAAGCCCTGTAAGATGGGAACCAGTTTGGCCCACTTTGACTTGTTTGACTTGTTAGTGAATCTAGATGTGAACTTCCTGTAGGAAGTGCAGAGCAGAAGCAGCCATCTAATTTCCCAAAAGCTGTTTCTTGTGAAAACGTGAAACAAGTGAAGGCTAAATTCCATAGCTACAGGCACATTCTTCTTCTTGGGTAGGTAGTAATCAAAATGTAATGATTCAAGCTGTCAAAGCAATTTTAAGTTCATGTGAAGTTTAAGATGATGGAAATCTATCTTCCTTTGTGAGGAGGAGAGTGTTTTGCTGCTCATCCAGGGGAAATTTTGAGACTGATGAGCTTTTCATATACAAACTTTTAAAAAGTGAAACTTAAAAGTAGCCATACAATAAATTAATTACAAAAATACCTAGCATTGGCAAGAATTTTGTATTAGTCTTTTACCAACAAGTTGGGAAATACTGACTTTCAAAAAAAAAAAAAAAAAAGGAAAAAAGATCTTGTAGTCTATACAAGCAAGGAATATCTGTGAAGTTTTTGCCAGGAAGGTATGTTGTCTTGTGTTGGCCTAGAGCTTCGCGTTCATCGCCATGAGATGGCAAAAAGCTATCAATCTGTCTGCTTAAAGCCTGATCCTCTTTTAAAACTGTTCCCACAGCCTCTGCTGTGTCAACACTCTTCAGTTGTAATTGCCAAAAGAGCAGACTGATCAATGGAAATTCTAAATAAAGCAGCAGAACTCTTGCCTCAGAGGATGTGTAAACCCAGATTGGCCAGCAGGTGCATGTCTCTGTGAACACCAGCAGGAGGGTTCTCTGTTACCTTCCAGTCCCAACACCGCGTTGTACCTTTGTGGCTCCTTTGCTAGTGGGTCATCTTGAACTTCTCTTGCAGGTGAAGCTTCTTTTTAAGAAATGCACAGCTAAAGGGATGTAGCTTTTTCTGAAATTGAGAAACGGCAGAATCCATAGGAATAAAACCAGTTGACTAGCTTGAACTGTAGCTAGATAATGTGGGGGTCTTTTTGACATATAAAAAAGACCATCAGGCTTATGGTACTTGTTAGCACTGTTAGAGTTGATCCTGGCATTTTGTCAGATATGAGACTTTAAAATGTGACTACTGGTGGAGGATCAGAAACAAAACACCAACTCTGCTGGCCATTGACATACAGGTCTGTGAAAGCCTGAGGAAGTTCTTGGCATGCTTTAAACTAACCGCATTAGGTTTACTGGCACAGCTCTTTTAGTGCTTTCTTACAAGGTGAGTATCTTTTCCATAGCTGATAAGTAAAATGAGGTCTGTACTCCCTCTGCTGGCTCTGCAAAAATAGCTTTCATGAGTTTAAATATTCAAGTAGCTCTTCTTAGAAATATGACTTTGTGAAATTCTGAGTTAATAACAGTTAAATGAATGGAAGAGGGGTTTTCCTGGAAAATGGGTCAACAAATAGTTACTGAAAGCTAATCAGGTGTCTCAGATGCTATCTCCTGCCATAATGGTAAACACTGGTGTTGTATATACCTTTGTAATTGTAGTCTGGTCTGTTTTTGTTTATCAACGATTGAATGGGACTATCCAAATTAAGATACCAAATACTTGTGCATCTAGTCATACATCTGAGCCCTATTTTTATAGTTATCATGTGCTGTATGTACATAAAAGAGGTATGATATCTGGAAGCTTCCCACAGGGGAGGAGAACTTATATCCTTACATAAACTGGAGTGCTCTGTACGTTTATTTGCTTATTCTGAGATTACTGGTTTCTTCTTGTGTGAAGAGATACTGGATATAAAAATTCTCAGCCAGAAAGGAAGAAGTTCAAGCCTTGAACGAGGTCTTAGTATAGATGTTTTGATTATGGACATAACTCCTAATTGCTCTTGGAAGTCAAAGACATCTTTTCATGCCAATGCAGTTCATTCAGTTTTCTTGTTTTCTGATACTATTATTCTGTTATAGTACTATTCTAGTTATTTTTGCTTTCTGGAATTTAGGGATGCTTTAACAGTTCTGGAGGACTGAGAGAATCACCTACCTTGCAGTGTTGGTCAGTAACTGGTATGAAGCTGGATAAGTGGAATAACAAGTCAAACTGCCTTTTTAGCATTTGCTAGTTCAGGATGTCTCTGAACAAGAACCCCTGAGCCTTGTGGTGTGGAGAGCCAGGCTTCTGGTTGCGAAGTCTGAGGATGTTTTCTGGCTTTTCATGCCTGCAAGGTGCATTTCCTGGAAAGCACAGTCTCTTGTCCAGATGTTTGCTTGTATAATTCATGACTGTCAAATATTTCGGAACGGTAAGACTACTGTGCAAACCTGATTAAAGAATTCAGTACAGCCAAAGACTCTGTGTTTTCCTCCTGTTGAGATTTCTCTTTGGGTATACACCTGCGAATGTCTGCAGATTTCTTTAGGCATTGCTGTACTGAGAAGGGACTGCTTGGCTGTATAAAATTGGGCAGTTGCCCAGGCATCCACACAAAGGTGTTCTTCACAAAGTCTTCTTCTCACAGTGAGCATGTTTCCCCTACCAAATATCAGGCTCTTCCAATTTTTTCCCCTTTGGGTGTGCTATTGTGGATTAAGGTCTTGAAGTTTAACCCCCACTTACGATCAGAACTTAGTTTTACTGACATGCTCAATAATTTTTGCTTTAATGTCCCAAATTGTATTTTAATAATGTTCACGTTAGTTGATGACTAAACCAAAATTTGCAGATCCACATAATAATTTAGCTTAGCAGTGCTTGCCTTGAACCCTGATCTTGTCAAGCAAGAACAGCTGAGGATTCTCAGTGCACAGGGAAATGCTTTCATTTTCTAGGAAAGCCTAGTGTGTTTTAGAAACCTCCAAGTTAAGGAGTCAGAGATTCCTAATCTTAAAATAGCTTAATATAACAAAGTAGCTTAAAATAGCTTGGTTTCGGCTTTCTTTGAGCAATTTTGCTGTGAGGCAATTTCTTAAATACTTGAAAATATTTGCTTAGTGAAAAATACTTTTTGACAGCTAATGGCTTATTTTAATAATAATTGCTCAACAACAACCTAATGTTTTAGTAAGTACCTACTTTTTGAGTTTTAAGGAAGAAAGCTGTCTAAAGCTGTTTAGTCTTAATTATGTGCATCAAGCATCATGCCCCAAACTAGATTGTGGTTTTGACAGACAGCTGTATAACTGCCTAAAATTGTTCCTTCATTCTCTTTGATTTTGGATTCTGGCTGTATGTGGTTTCATCACATTGCTGAGTACCTTTAATTAGATAACTGCTTTAAATTGAGTTAAAATACTAAGATTAGATATTCTCAGCCCCCTCCCACCCCCCCAACACTCCTCCACCCACAACTACCACCCCAATTTCATGCTGTTTTGGTTAGAGGGAAAGAATATGATAGAAATGGATACACATGTGAAAATCCCACTTCTGTAGCAGGAGTGTAGTGCACCAAGAATCAATGTGCTATTAATAGTCTAGAGAAAGCTCCGAGCTTCTGGTATTGAGGCTACAAGTGCAAAACACAAAACCACACCTAAATGTTCAGTGTAAATGCATATTTGTTCTGAAGGTGTAATGGAAGCACAGTTTGTAAGCTGCACTGCTATACCTCTGAATGTTAAATTTATATTCAGGAATCTGTTGGTATAAATTTGTGTCTATTTGAAAACATCCCTGTCCCCCAGAAAAGGAGGAAACAGAAAACATTGATGTAAAATACTGTAAGTAGAATCAAACTAAGAATTTGACTAAACATATATTAGAGACCACAGTAAGCTTGGCTGTCAACCTGCTTGATACACTGTACAGACTTGAATACACATATAACTTAAATGAGTCAAATTCACAACATAACTTTAAAATGAAGTGTGTGTTTGTTTTCCTATGTGTAGGACTCCTCAGAAGTTTCACTTCTTCCTAACCAGTGTTTGGTAGCCTTTTTAGAGAGAGCTTGTGAAGTCTGAAAGTGTGGAAAAACAAGTCTGCTACTTCTTACTAGTGGACTTCATACTTGCACCAGTTTTTTCTAAGTCTTGTCTGCCTCAGGATTTTTGGAAACACTACTAAAGTAATCCTTAAGTATAAAGGTTTTCAGGTGGCTTCTTCCTGTATTTCCCATGACAAACTAATTGAAATAAGTGATTTGTAGTGGCACTGAAATAATAAGCATGTTTTTTGAGAAAAGTCGTAGCACAGCAGAAATGGAGACATACTGCTATGTATCTTTCAAGCTAGAGAGCCTACTGAAGGTGCTGAGAAACCAGTTGATGGTATCCTGGGAGGAAGATGGGGTACAGGAGGCTGCTTAGGAACCTGGAGCACTAGGAGGCAGAGGGGGAAACTTCTATACATCTTCCAAAATTACCTCTAGAAAGACTGAGTCACTAACTGTGGGAGTTATGGTAATTCATGTTATCTTTTGTTTTGTGGTGCTGTGTCACTCCTGACAGTCTGATGCTCTTCTTGGGTCACTTCCCTCCAATGGGGTGTCATTTCTGAGTCTCACTTAACCACAGGCTAAAGGCAGCTTTCAGCTTCTCTACTTGACTTTACCTGTTTGCTGCAGTAAGAAAAACTTGTGAGCTGCAGGGGTTAGATTAAAAATTTAATTAGCTCCTGAATTATTAGGGCTGTTCTGTGGGGCCCCTCCTTGCCTGTATGGAGAAAGAAGTGCTGAGCTGAGGTGTGCTACAGTCAGTTGTGCAATTGCAGTGGCCCTTTGTTGAGAAACATGATCTGGACATAAAAATATTGCCTCTTAAAAGAGTTTGTGCCTTCAACCAAAGGCCAGTTGGAATTAGTCTAACATGCACAAATTAAACAGTTTGAACAGGTTGCTTGGAGTTGTCACTTGAGCAGAGGAGCTGATACCACCCTTCCCAATATCTTTTCTTCAGAGATACTGTATGCTATTGCTGAAAACAGCCTGACTGCAGAAGTGGCAATTTTTATTGACACTGTAAAATAAATTCTCGTGGGAAGTAACTTTATGTAGAAGCAACAAAATAGCTCTGATTTAGCTGAGTCAGAATGACAGTCTTCATGGATGGGTAGACTGTTGGCCCTGAGGGTCAGCTGCAGCTGAACTGATGGCAGTAGGCTCACAAGTCAGATGCTGCCTTTTGGAAGGAGGAATATTATGCTTTTTGAACAAGGAATTACTGCTGAGGATTCAGAGCTTCCTTAGCAGGAGGCTGACACTTCACTGCGTATGCCAATGGTAGTTATGCTCTAGGCAACTGAGTGCCTGCTGGTTGCCACGTTACTTCTGATAGCCTTGTGCTTGGATTGGGCTGGGGAGTGAGGGGAGCAAATAGCTGATCCTCAGCACTGAATAGGTCCAGCTAATTGCTATGAAGTTTTTCAAGGCATGTCCTTTCCATAGAGGAATCTTATAGGAATCCTAGAGGAATAAGCATTGTGCCAGAGCTATATAGGCACCTCGTTCACCTCGTAATTGGAATGCTTGCTGTTTATACTGGAAGCACACAACCATCTACAAATTGCATTGGGATCCACTGATGCTAGTGAAGAGTTAAGACCTTTGATTTATGGGAAACTGGAGGAGGGATTTCCTTTAGTGGGTGGAATAGGACTTTTAAATATTATCATGGACCGTGGTCCTATTTGCATTTTCTTCCCCAGTCAGTTTTTTCAAATGGATTAGTGATGCAGCTGATGTCTGTGCTCTCAGAAACCTGAAGAGTTATGCACAGTACAGATCTTCACACATTGAAGACTTCAGATGTGAAGCCGCCATCGTTAATTGCCCATAGCCAGTTTGTACAGCAATTATTCAATAGCTTACCAAAACTGAGAAATGAATTAAGTTTACTAAATCTGCTTAAGCTGCCATTTCACCATTTGGTGAATTTGCTGTTTAGTTCAAATGGTGTCTGGCCTTGGCAGTAAAGTGATATATCATGCGATTTGTTTAGTGGCGTGTCACTTTACTTGAAATAACAGAGGGAAGATGAACCTTTTCCTTGAATGGTGATTAATGTTATCTTAAAGGTGGCAGCATCATAGTTCCGTGACGAAGGTGCTCCCAGCATGAGCTGACTACGTGTCCCTTACATTGGCATAAACACATTGCCTTTATGACTTCTACAAATAAATCATCTCTTTTGACATATTGTGGGAAAACTCCTGGGGAATCTGTTGTGGTAACTTGTTCAGCCAGTAGAAGCCCTGGTATTTGAATTTATTTTGTAGCTGGGCAGGGGGGCAGTGCTTTTTTGAATGACTGCTTTCTGCACTAGGCTGCTTGCGAGGAGCCCCCTCTCAGACTGCAGAGAAGTGAAATGCATGGCTGTGATCCCAGCTGGAGGGAGGGAGGAGGCTTAGGAACAGGCATGATGCTTTCTGTCTCCTTGGATCCAGAGGAGCAGTCTCCAGTGCTCTCAGAAAAATTGTCTGCTCTTAAGGATCGCTGAAGTGCAGGGAGAAGGCAAGAGCAGTGGAAAAAGGAGTAGTAAAGGAAAGGGTGCTAAAATTGGTTGGAGTTCCTGTGTGCCCCGTAAGAGGTGGCCCAAAACGAAGTGCTGTCTCTCGGTGGCTGAGGTGCTGCTGTGAAAGAAGAGTGGAAAAAGCACACAAGAAGTTACTGCTCGGAGCCCTGGGTTGCCTGTGTGACGGTTGCAACAGCAGGCTTTCACCTAGTCTATTACTTCATTAATGCAGTTGCCAATTAATGTGGGTGGTTTTTCCCAGTGCAAAAGGATAAGGGTGGCAGGTGTAAGCTGTGGTGGTGCTAGTGTCAAATAATGAGAGCTGCTTCAGGATCAATGTGGGTGGAATTCTTGTGCCTCGACACTGCAGCACAGCCATGCCTTCAGTCACCTGAGGATGTTACAGACTTGCTGCTTGCATTGTTAGGCTAGAAGTGCTCTGATAGGAATCCTGGCTTTGTGCATCCTGTCCACTAACAGTGCTTACACACACTCCCTGTCTATTTTAAAGAAACAAACCGCCAAGAGAATGATATATTACCTTATATTGAATGGTAGACCAGGGATTGTCAGGTAACTCATACTGCTCACACAGCATTTAATTCAACACCGTTCTATGGACAGGTACAAATAGCAGTAATGCTTAAATTATGTGAAAAACCCCACCACAAACCAGCAACCAACCCTTCTTTAAAAGAAGCATTTACAAGCAGGACAGTGCATGCAGCATGAGAACTTTAGCTTTTAAGTGGCTGTCAGACTTAAGAAAGATCAAGAAGTTTGCAAGAGATCCCACACCCGTGTTTCTTGCATTTAGTGAACTCTCAAATCCAAATATTGCGGTTAAAAAACAAACAAAACAACAAAACCCTCCCTGAGCCACCTCTGGCCACCACCAGCAGGAGCAGCAAACGTGCAATAGTTGTGAAAGAGCTACTCAAGTGTAAACCAGTTATGATATATGAATTAAAAAAAAAACAACAAACAAACTTTGGCTCCCTAGGAATAGAAGATGGCAAATGTTATGGAAGGGGCTTTCTCAGAATGACTCTTTAGACAGTTAACTTGTATTTCTGGCAGGCAGGGATTAATATGATATGCAGGGAATGCTAGCATAGCTTTCAAATTATACCTTTTTCAAGAAGTAAGGCTTTTTAATGGTTTGAGGATAAGGATAAACTGTGATCTTAAACTGGCTCTTAAACTGGCATGTTACAGAACAGGAGGGAAGCTTTTCAAACCTTGGCCACAAAAAGACAAAACCAATACACGACATAGCATCACAGTATGTGCTTGTTGAGACAGGTGACCAGAGCTGGGCTTTTTGGTTTTTGTTTAATTCTTTTTATATTGCGAACTATTGCTTGTTAGGGATGATGATTTTGAGGGGACCATAAATGGATGATTTACTGCATAAATATTTACTGTTTATATATTATGTGTTTACAGGTCAATGAGCATATATTTTATAGTACTGTTTCTACACAGTAGTAAGCTATTCGGATGTAGCAAACCCCCCCCACGCACACACACACACTTAAAACTTACCCTTCTAGTTAATTTTACTGTCCTAATAGAAAGGAGTCAGTCATATGCAGAGTTATTTTATGGAAGTAATTAGGCTTAATCTCATTAGGCATAAATATTTCCTAGTAGTTTTAAGACTAATTTTGAATTTCTCTTGAGGTTTCCTGAATACAAAAAGAATTGGGTAGGGATGGACTTTTGCCATTTGCCCGAAGGCACTTCTTTGATATCAGGAAGCATGGTTACAGTCAAAAGCATACTGCTCTGCTTGAGTGGATGTTAACAAGAAAGGATACTTTCTGTAAGGAAAAAAGGGGGATTGTTCAAACAGGGATGAGGTGGTGAATGTCTGGTTCTGGCTGAAGTGTTGTATGCAGTTTAACTTGAACGTGTTTTAATTCAGAATGGGTGCAATGTGTTCTGAAAAAGGGTTTCTGGTGTTAAGAACTCCTGAAGTTGTATTGGAACTTCAGAACAAAAAAAGAAAACCCATGCACTAGTGCTACTTTCTGTCTAATGACATGGGAAAAGAAGATCATTGCTCAAGCTGATGAAAGCAATTTCAATATGTGTGTATGTGTGGTATGTATGGTACTGTGTATATGTATATGTGTATGTATGGTACTGTGGTAATTGAAAGATGGAAGTAAAAATGGAGGCAATATCTGAAATGTGTGTTTAGCTGAAAAGGTATCTGAAGCAGGCTTAAGGAGAAGTAGCAAAAATTAGAGGCTTTGTGAAAAAAGGTATAAAGATTTCTCAAGACAGGTAAAATACCTGTAGGAATAACTATTATGAGGGAGTGAGCTGCTGCTTTGCTCTGAGTCATAATTATTGTCAGAACTGGCCAGATGGGTGCATTGCTTACAGGCATGCACTGAGCTTTAAATGCAACAAGTGACTGAAACCCAGGAATTCAGTTCCAGCTCTCTTGGATGAAATTTGGTACCATCTCGCTTCCATTTGAAACTAATGTCATATGCCTCATTTAACATGTCTGTCAGGTTTTGTGACTGGAATGCATCTTGTAACCTGGGAATGCAAGTAAACTTTGATGTAGTCTTAAGATGCATAATTTTAATTATGCTATGCTATCGTCTCTCTTTTTGAACAAGTTCAGCTTTTTTATAGCAACTTTTGCCACTATGGTTTCGATAAATATTGGTGAGAGAAGTGTGGTAAGTTGTTCCTGAGGTAATTAATGTGAATATTTGTCAATGGATGACTTCACTGCACAGAAAAAATAACAATCTACTTGTAAGGTATGGAGTTATTAATATGACAGACCTTTACAACATTAATTATGCCAAATAAACAATTTTAGCCTGAACTGTGTGGGATTAATAGAGTCTAAATCCTCAGTCATCTTATTTAGGATTCAATGGATCTAAAGTAAGGAAAATACTGGTAGGCCTTGGGCAAAAGCTTTTTTTTTTTTCCTTGCATTTTAAATGCTAGTAGGTTGAGCTTTGTGATATCCCAGGTTTGCTTTTGGCCATCAGCTGCTTTAGTTCAAATTTTGGCAGTTCCACTATTCTCCAGTTATTTGAGGAAGCTGACACACACATCTTAAGTGCTTGAACATGTTAGAAACAATGCTGAATGGGATAGAGTCATATCTAGAGATTAAAACTTTTTTTCTCTAGGATTATAGTCTTGATTTGGAATTAGCTGGTATCGTAAGCAGTCCTGTCAAATTTGGCCTTTTTGGTTTAGATGATGCTGTCATCACAGAGTAAAAAGTAGATGAGCCTAGTAAAAGGAAGTACTGAGAAGGAGGCTTTGGGGCATGTGAGTAGAGGATGGAGAAGCTGTCTAAGTGCTGACCAGGGTTGTGGACTACAGGAGACCCTTTAAGACATTGCTCTGTTAATGGATATCTGGAATTAGTTACTCCTGCTTTCAGGAAAGTCTTTTAAGTAGTTAAAAACTTTTTTTTTTTTTTTCCCCCTGCATGGGTTTGTGTCTTAAATAGTTTTATCTTCTTGTGCACAAGTCAGCATTGTAACATGAAATAGAGTATGAAAAGCCTAGTATTTTAAATGCATTGGACACTTGACATTTTCGGTAATGATGATCTCATTGGTTTTATTCTCTCGGGCTTTTCCAGTATGTCTCAAAAGTCTGATGTTTGTTGAAAGTGTTGTTTTTTCTGAAGTCCTACTTGTTGGTTCAGTCTTTTGTATCGCTTTAGTTCTCTCAAATTGAATTTAAGGTATTTTAACTTAAGAAAGCTAATGATTTAGTGTAAGCGTTTGATAAAATAGTTCTACTCAAACTGTTCTTTGCAGCACTTTCTGATCTTGTTTCTTAATCCAGCTGTCACTTTGCTTCATGAGTGTGGAAAGGCCATGGCTTGGCAAAGGCAGGGCGGTGGTTTGATGGCATAAGGCAATGTCTGCTCTCCTCCTGGGCTCTGTGCAGAGGCTGTGGAGCAAGCTACTCAGTAAGAGAAGGTTGTGTGCTTCCTGCTGTAATGACTCACCTTCAAGACTTATTTTGGTAGCAGCAAGGGAAAATCATAAGTGCTTTTCGGATGACCATTGCTAATTTGTACTACCGGATTGTCTTCAGACTACTGAAGTCCTAATTTCTTAGCTGTCATTTCAATAAGAAATAAATTTGGGTTTTAAAGCAAAGAAACTACCCCTGGATGAAACTGCTACCACAGAAGTGTCGATCATAGTAGGCAGCAGCAATCCTTTGGATTGTGTAATACCAGTGTTTACATCCACTGCAGAGTCCAGAAACAACAGCCTGGTTTTAGTTGTTTGGCAAGTACTTCTACCTACCAAGAGATTAAGGTTCTAGAATGAAGTCAGATTTCTCTTTGAAACCCCAGCAAAATTTGTTACCTTTCAATTTACTGTTTATGACACAGGAGTTCTTACAAGGGAAACTTGTCATTACAACCCTGTGGGCACGCATCAGGGTGAAAGTGATGTATTAAAAACTTTGTTGTGGCCTGTCTTCCACAGTTGGGCATTCTCCCTTTTAGCTTTTTGATCTACCTGTAATTATTAAGCCCTGTGAGATGCTTGCACTGGGACAACAGCATGCCACTGAAGTGATTTAACTCCTCCTCGTTCAGTTAGGCGGCAAATTTTAACATACAGAATAGCAACCCCTTAAATGCACGCTGTTCTGTGTGAACTTGTTGTTTTATTAGCACTAATTCGTATTTCTTGTGAAACAGCTGGTGAATTTCTGTAGCCTTTAAAGTAGATATGAGGTTCTGTCTCTTAAAATAAGACAATTGACTCGCCAGAGCAGAAGACTTCAGACCTTTTCAATGTGATCTTTGGGTCACTTTTGCAGTTAAAATTACTTTCCACTACAATAATGTACAGACAGCTTCTCCCCCACCCACCCACCCCCTGGGAAAGCCATGATATGGCTTGAAGCTGGGGAGTATACCCAGTGCTGTGGATTTCAAGCTAAAGCATGCAAAGGCATATTATATTTTTCAGAATCTTAAAAGCTGATTTTTGAAATGGGTTAGAATAAAATGGCCTGGCAACTGAAACATATGAGGACAGTGCAGCCTCTTGGTGTGTAGATCTGTCTGGTCTTCATTGAACTAATTAGATTAAACAAAGGCTTTCCTGAGATAATCACTTAGCAAGCCTTTTCCTGTGTTACAGCAGCCAGCTTTAGTGTGTTGTTGAAGGTCAAACGCTAGTACCAGCTAATACTTAATATCTGAATGCAGAGTGTTCAAGATGTAAAAATTAAATTGAATGACACAGGCTATATAACTGCTGGAGCTTTGACTCTTGAGGTAGGAGTTTGCTTAAGCGTTTTAAGATTTAATTTTTCTTAGTATTAAAATGCATTTCTTGTAGATTGGTGAAGCAAATATTAAATGCAAATTCAATAATAGGAGGGGCTTGTATAGGGCTCTAAGGTATGCTAGGTCCTGTGCACCCAGGTAATAGTAATTATGCCACTTTTAAACTCTGCTGTCCACATTTTATTGTTGTTCGTAAGTGGCCACCACAAACTAGACTTCAAGGTCGCCTTAATTTTAATGAATGCAGAACACAGATGATAGCTTTCTTCCAAACAGAGGGATTCCTAAATGCTAAATTACTAATTACTTAATAATTCTACCTGTGACTATTTCTGGAGTGATTTTTGAAGCATAATTATGTTCAGGGCTGCCTCCAAAAGTAGTTGCTTTTGGAGACGGGGGATGTGATTAACATGGGTTTATTTTAAGGTGTTGCTACAAGAACCCTTCAGGAAACATGTTACAGGTTCTTCCAGCTTGGTCACCACAGTATGTTCTGGTGGCACTAAATATGTGTGTAGCCTGTCTCTTCATGCTTTGGCAAACATCTCTACATGCAGAATTCTGGAGCATCTCCCTTATGAGGAGAGGCTGAGAGAGCTNNTTGAATATCAGGAAAAACTTTTTCACAGTGAGGGTGACAGAGCCCTGGAACAGGCTGCCCAGGGAGGTTGTGGAGTCCCCTTCTCTGGAGATTTTCAAGACCCATCTGGATGCAGTCCTGAGTGGCATGCTCTGACATGCTCTGGGTGGTCCTGCTTTGGCAGGGGAGTTGGACTAGATGATCTCTATGGTCCCTTCCAATCCAAAAAAATTCAGTGAAATTCTGTAAATGGAGCATGTCTTTTTTCCAGGCCAGCTACAGAGGCTCGTGAGGTTGTTGAACTTGTAACATTAATGAAATTATCTAACCTTTGTATAATGGCTTACAGTTCTGAATTATTGTCTTTGGTAACAAAGTACATTCACTTGTGATAAATGTTAATTTGATTTGGTTAAGGAATTTAAGATGCAGTATTTCCCATAGGCAGCTGCTATGACATGACACGACACGGCAGTGAAGCCATTGCAGTCGTGGAGCAGCAGGGTCTTTTCAGAGAGAATTGCACAAATATCCGAGTCCTGCCTGTGGCAGTATGTGCTGCTGTAAGATGCCTCTGCTGCACAAGATTTTTAGTCACTTGAGCGTGACAGACAATAACTTTAAAATTGCTCCTACTCTCAGTGATATGGAAATAAAGGATTATCCAAAAGTTCATGTGCTTGATGAAAAACTGACTTCTCTTAATCGTGTTCTGTGCAGCTTCTTTAAGCTGGATGCTAACATAACTTCAACTGAATTAAACTCTGAATAAACTGGAACTTCAGCAATGGTGTATAAGTGACTTTTACTTTGATAACTTTCTTGAATTTAAAACGTGAGATATTTGCAGATTGGAAGCTTGAGGCAAATTGCTTTTAATTTCAGAGCTCATGCTGTTCAAATAACGTATCTCAAACGTATTTGAGTTCATAACTGCAACCTAGTCAAAACAGATACAATACTCCACTAGATTATCTATGTAGCTTAAAAATATGCTTTCTTTTGATACTTGAATTTCACAGTGTATAGTTGCATTATGCATTGCCACTTTGTTACAAAAGTGGACTGTTGGAACTTGCTGTAACAGGAAGTGATTGAATGTTGCAAGGTTTGACATCAAAACTGCATTAAAGATATTTCTTAAAGAAACTTGTAGTGAGATTTTTCTGTAGGAATTGGCAAAAAACCTGTGTTAAGTCTCTTCTGTACCTATGTGCCGGTAGAGGCTTTTGTGCAGTCCATTGAAATGCGTGGTAAAAATGGGCTACTGGAGCAGATTCCTTCTGGTCTGATTTGGTGTCAACAGTTGCTAACGTTTAACCAAGTTCTGATCATTTGGAGCAACACTGCACTTACTCGGTATTCAGAATTGGAAGTCTTTGCAGTGTTCCTCTCAGTTTTCCACAGCTTTTTCCTAACATGGATGTGCTAAATAGTCTGTACTGCTGGTAGAGCTGATCTGTAGAAGCATACTGCTTTTCCAGTGTTAATGTAAGCATATTGAACTTGCCTGTGAACCCAGAGGTCTGTTGGTATATTTGGACTCCACTGGGGTGTTTCAGAACATTTAAGAACCCCTTTCACTATAAACTGTTAGTTTTATTACCTGTAACAGGTAATCACTGGACTGTTATGTCTTAATGAAAATGAATCTAGATTCATAGAGATGGTAGAACTGGAGTGCACAGCATGAGCTATGATTAAGCAGTATTATTATTCTTACTGTAACTTGCATATGAACACAAGTCTTGTTGTGCCCCAGTGTTCCATTTCAAATCTTGTCAATGCCAAGTGAGCAGTGACTGGAGCTGTGGTTCTTTCTAACCTCACATCTGTGCTTGGGTTTGGGTGTATTTGGGCCTCAAGTGCAGGACTCCTGCTAGAGGCTTGAACAGAGTTTTTCTTAATTAAAATTGAATCAAGTTTGATGTAATTCATGGTGGGGCATTCTGCTTGGTCTGTTTTTGCCAAATTAGCAGCTGCAGCATCTTCTCCGTAGTCATGCAAATTCATTTGGCTGATCTGTTTGTGCTTGTTACATTATCATAGCTTATGATCAGATGCCAGTTGATAAATCCTCATAGGCTACTAGTTGGTGCACATCATCCAGCTTTTGAGCATTAGACAAAGATGTGGTGTGGCTTTAAAGAGCACTCTTTCCTAAATGATTTGCATGAATGTCTTCATTTCCTAGATACTATAGCAGGACATGTTATGATCAGCTGCAGAATGTGTGCTAATCCAAACTGCATCCTAGCGTGCAAGTTAACACCGTTGTCAACTGCGGTAACATTTTCCTCCAGCAAGTAACAGAAAACAAGATTCAAAACAGATTTTAAATTAATGTAAAATGAAAACCAAGATTTAAAAACAGAAAGCAAGATACAAAATTAATTTTTCAACTAAGTACCTTGATGTTATAGGGTGTTGAAGTTTATTGCGTATGAATATTGATTGCTTTATGCTTTTTATTGCTCTCCAGAAAACAGCCATAGAGAGTGCTTTTCTCAGAATCTCAGGAGTGATGGTAGATCTGCTGGAGATGAAACTCACTTGTGGTTGGGTGACATCACTTCAGGGTCTTTGAGCATCAGTGGTTGTCTTCAGTGCAAATGCACTACTGTGGCACAGTGCTTAAAATGATAGATTGACTATAGGTGAAGCTGATTGATTGTTTCCAGAGCAGGGAACTAAGACTTAAGTTTTTGGTACTTGGGTGCTTATGCCTGGACCTCAATAGGGACGCTGTTTCAGCCGAACAGTCCTTTAACCTAGCAGGGCAATCTTTTTTTTTGCTATTTTGCTCTTTGCTTTCATAAAGCAGCACGGCCAATGGTAGCTGTTTGCCTTTGCTAGGTATATTGCACCTGAGGATCTCACTGACCTGGAAGTGTCCAAGTTATTGTCCATCCAAACCTGACAGTTGTCATGTCTCACGGAGCAATATATTGTTACTTGTGTTCACCGTGCCCCATTATGTCAATAAAACTGACTTACATGATCAGTTCTGTCTTCTGCACACAGCAGATCTTTATACAGGCATGAATTGCTTGTGTTCACTATGCTGTGTGCAGATACATGTGTACATATAAGATGTGTCAGCTGAGCGGGAAATTAAATATAGAGTGCCCATGCAGGTTAAAAATTCTGGGGTAGATGTTAATATATCAGCTACAGTGCTCCAACAATCGGATGGAAGAGCTGCTCTTAGTCTCCCTATCCCTTTTGTGGGAAGGTGATATTGTGCAATTTTCCTGTCTGTTCAAAGAATTAAATGTAGATACTGTAGGAGGCTTCAGTTGTGATGAAATGGGCTGGGGGGGGACGACACTAAAAATGTTTGGACACAAAAATGCATTAAGACCGAAGTCTGCCTGAAGATATACTCCTACTTACACTACAAAAGTAATTCACGCGTGGGCTAACTAAGTGCTGAAACTCTTTTCCTTGAGGTTTGCACAAATGAATTCATGGGAATGCACAAAAGCTTGCTTATCCCAAACTGCACGGTGAAAGCTTTGGTGAAAAGTTGGGATTTTTAACTTCAGCATGTTCTTACCCCATGTTATATCATTGGTCAGTGCTCCAAACTCCGTTTCTCTGTAAACACACTTACTTCCAGGTGTTTTTAAGGTTCCTCTTGATGATGTACTGCATGGATATACCAAGCAAAATGCAAGTCTTAAAGGTAGCACCTGTTCTAAAAAGTTAATGATTGAAGAAAGTATAATAATGCAAGGTTATTTGGGGATGGGGAACGTCCATTTTATGCCTCGTCACTTGCCAGCTGAATGCTAACTAAAAATATTGCAGGAAATACGAAGAACTTGCCCTTAAGCAGAAGCTGTTCTCTAACCTCAATACAAAGAGTAGGGTTGTCTTACAATGTATTTCAGTATAGCTGTTATGTAACTGAATGTATATTTATTCTTTCTCTAGACCGTACATGCCATTTGGCTTGGAGAACAGAATGCGCCATGGGACAACCTCAAAGATATCTCTCCAGATGTGGTCTCTTATTTGGGTGATGTGTCTCCTCTCCTGACTGTCTTCATACCCAAAGGATTTATTTTCCATTTGGAAGTATTTTAAGTTGAAATCTTGTTCCTTACTGGAAACTGTCTACACTAAAGACTGCACGCATCATGGGTGATATGGCAAACAACTCGGTTGCATATAGTGGTGTAAAAAATGCTGTCAAAGAAGCTAATCATGGAGATTTTGGAGTTACTCTTGCAGAGCTCCGTTCTCTTATGGAACTTCGAGCTGCAGATGCACTGCATAAAATACAGGAATGCTATGGAGATGTACATGGCATCTGTGCAAAATTGAAAACTTCACCAAATGAAGGTAAGTCAGTTTTAAGGGTATTATTGGGGAAACTCCATTGAGGAGAAAACCTTAGTCAAGCAAACTACATCTTTTTTTGTAGCATAACAATGTTTATAAAATTATTTCATTACCATAATAAAATATACTTCTTACTCCTCTAAGACAGGGGTATTCACTGGTAATAAGTAAGCAAGAGTGTTTTCACTTGGCTGAATTAGTGGTGAAGTTGCACTTTGGCATAAAGTTAGTTGACATAGGAATTCACATATGGAATAGCAATGCAATGTAGCAATGTTTAACATACTGTGAAAGGGTAAGTTATGGGAATACCTCATATGACCTACAGTTCTCATTTCACATCATGCTCTCGTAGGACACGAGGTTGTAATAGGCTAATGCCGGGCTTATTAATGCTTCTGTGTTGCTGTCTAGTTCTTGTATTCCCTAATGCAACAATTCTTGAAACTTAAATCTGTTCTTAATTTTCTACTACTTGAATTCTTAATAGCAGGATCTAGTTTTTAAGTTTATAGTATTTCTGTAGATTTCGTTTGATCTATATAAAATAACTATTAATACAGCTTTAGGCACTAAGAGATTCTGTCACAGTAGATTTGCAAAGTGATTGCAAAATCTTATCTAGAAATAGCATCTTTAAAAAAAAAATCTTGTGTTGAACTTGATGGCATTCTGTGAAATGTGGCTACCTGATGCTTTTACTCTCTATAGAGCTATTACTCCAAGGTAGACTGTACAAATGTGAAAAATGAAATAAATGTATTAACTCTCCTTCCTGAGAGGTTTCTAGAGGTTTTCCTTAAGATCTGGCCCTCTCTTACTGTTCTCTTCCAATGTAAATGATAGCTATAAGCTTCAATTTGTGAAAGAAAGAGGCAAGTCATATCGCTTAAAATATTTACATGAAGTCCTTCTGTTGGTAGAAGTACTAAAATTGGGATTTTTGGCAAATTGTGGTGCCTCTGCATTTAAGCAATTGCATAGCTTTTTAAACAATGTGGTTTCATGTTGGTGGCAGTAAAGTACCTACCATCTTAATCCTTGAGAGCTGTTATTTTCTGTTCTTCAGAAATGCTACGGAAAGGCTTGTCTCCTTAGATCAAGAGCAGCCTACTAGTGCCATAAGGTATCTTAGGTACATCTGCATTTAGCACGTTTTGGCTTGATCTGCTTTTGAAGCCAGACTCCTGATTTTGTTACCCTGTTGACCTGTTGCATAGTATTGAAAAGAGGTTTTCTACGATCAGGAATTGAATGGAGGGTCGAATCCTGTTTTACAGTAACCTGCAAGGTTTAAGACCCATTATTACTGCAATCTAAGTGGACATACCATCGTAGACTAAGCACCAAATACCTGGTCTACTGAAAGATTCATTTTATTATGTCCCTTAATGTAACAAGGAGGCTAACACATGGGAGCCATGAGTGTCAGCATACTGAAACTAGAAAGGGTTAGATACCCTTTCCTGCAGATTGATTCTGCTGTACTGAGGAATGTGTGATTTAAGGCTTTTCCCTTTCAAAAGGATTTGACTTTTAGATGTACTGTCCTGCAATCAGCTAAAATACAATCACTAACATGATAGAAGGGTGCCATCTCTTTTTTTTTTTTTGAAGTGTGAGAACAGCTCATAAATACGCAAGACCTCAACAGTTGAATGTGATAATTACCTCAGAAAAGGTTAAGTAAGATGAGCTAGAGCAGTGTCCTCTACAAAGGTGTCATTTTGGCTCTAAATCACTTCTTGAACCTTTAGAGAACCAGTCTCTCTGTCAGGTAAGCTGCTATAAATTTCTGAAGAGCTCTTGAAGTTAGAACTGTCTCTCATCAAATTCAAGTTGTAAGTATAGGAATGGAATTTCTAATGGAGAGAATCTAGGCAAGATCTATTTAGAAAACCACTGTGTGTTACACTAATTCTGTATCTCTAAAATCTTGTGTGTACGCCTGTCACTTCTTCCTTGTCAGAAGCTTTTGTTATGACATGAAATGCTGACATGTGTAATAACCAGTGGCTTCACAGCAAAACTACAGGTAGATGCAAAGTGCTACACAGTAGATGAGTTCAGCTTGTATCATTTCTTGCTTTAAGATTGTTGATGATGTAAGCCAATGTCTGTTTTCAGGTAAAAATCTGTGTCAGACATACCTGATTTGAAATGAGAAATGGGAGCTGTCCTTTACAAACATAATCAAATGTGAATGTATGAATGTTTGACCTATCTGTAGTAGCAAAAGTCCTTCCTATATTCTGGAGAGATCCACCATCAATATTTATTTCCACAGGTCTACAAAATTTTCATTGTCTAGTACCTTATGCCTCTAGATTTTTTAAATAAAATTGATATGTGAAGCTTTAGCGAGTCCCATGCCTAATAGTTCTCAAACTTAAGCTCAAGTAGCATAAATCACTCAAATTAAGATACATAATGTGCAATATAATGGCAGTAGTTTTAACCTTAGGACTGTAAATTTTGAACTATGAAGTTGCCAGCCATGTGGTAAATGTAGCAAGGTCAGTAGTGGTGCACGGCGTATTCTAGCAAACACTAAAAATACAAATGCTTTTTGTCTTTGCTAGGCTTATTTACTAATCTTGATTAAGTGGTTCTGATAGTAATTTGACTTTATATAGCCTTGTTGGAAAATGCTTTTCATTCTTCAAAAACTATTGCTGTATACGTCTGATGTTCTGCATCCTGCTACCCTGTGAAGGGAGGAGGAAAGTGCTACCATTGACATCTTCCAAACTCTGCCATGCTAAAACGAAGAGATAAATGATATCTGTTGCAAAATAGCAATATGTTCCAGCTTTCTGGAATGGCCCAGCTCTCCTGAGTTTCTCTAGATCCTCTTGTATAGCTTGGTTTTGAAAATGGTCTTGCTGCAGGGGTCTTTGAGTTGAGTGAAAGTAAGCACCTTGGATGTCAAGAAGTGTAGTGTTATGGCTAACTAGTAGAATTGTTCCTCTGTATTAAACCTCCAAAGCTGTTAATTTGATGTGAATCTAAGTGTGTTGGAATAAATCGAATTTATTGTATACAGTAAGAGTATGTTTAATTTGTTTAACTTTTGAAAAGGTTTGCACATAATATTTTGCTTGTCGGTTAAGTGATTACATAGTAGTTGTTAGTAATTAAAACTGAGCTTTGCATTTCACTGATCTTTGGAAAGTGTTTCCGTACATCATGTGAGGGTTCTAGGGAGGGTCTGTGAAAGGTGTTAAATGCCCCACTTATGAAAATCAACTGCAGTGGTCATTGTTCTTATTGATTACCTGGTGTGTTTGCAATGCCTTTATTGCTAAGCAGTTTTGTTTATTAAAAAAACCAAACTGCTACTAGGAAAATTGTTGTCTTTAAGCAGGTGCTGATCATAACCTTGGGGGCAATACGGTTGAAGTGTCCAAACCTCTGCTCTGAACATGGCTGTGCGTTTGACCATGAAAAATGAGCTAGTGGCTTAAATTCTGAATGGCAGGTTAGATAGCTAGAAACTGTTGAAGGACTAAACAGGAGATGTACTTGGAGAAGATTTTGAGTGCATGACCTTGTACTGAATATTCTTGGTATGCCTTTATTTTTAACGACTTGGCTAATTCTTGAAGCATACAGTGCCCCACTCTTGCCTGCTAGTTAGTGTCCCTTGGGGAGGGTACAAGAGTCAAGACTCTGAAAGAAATACGCCATATTAGAAAGAAGATAGGCACAAAAATGAAGCATGGGCTCTCTCTATGTGAGAGGACATAGAAAACAAAGTTTCAGAAGACCAAACTCCTGCTGTCCAGGTGGAAGCAGCATCATTAAGTGCCTGGAAAGCTTCACCAGCTTTTAATAGTGTTTTATATTATAACTAAATAATATACAAACACAATCTTTATAGCATTTTATACTATTATTATATTAAACATTTCATTATAAATGTTTCATTAATTGTAGGATCCCAGGATATTATCTCTGAATACACAATCCCTACATTGGGAACCAGAGCTGGCTTCACAGGCTGTGATCTTGCTAAGCTGCATGGTGCTACTCAGTTTCGATAGTAGTAATTCTACTAATGATCTTGTCTTGCAAACTTGTTTACTTTTTATGAAGCTATGTCTGTTACGATTGCTCTGTTGCTATGTCATATTAAATGCAAGTAGGTAGACCATCAGCTTACTTTATATTGGCAAGGTATGAATTATAAAATATAGCTGGTTTTCTGTAGTGACTCTGAGTTAAGGATAATACTTAAAAAATTATATTTGAGAGATGGCTTTTCAGTATTGTTACTGAAATATGGGGTGGGACTTAACTCTTTGAATGGGAAACCTCAGTCACTTCTAACGTGAGCATGAAATGCAAATAAGTGTCACTAACTTTGTCTTATTATTAAATAGGTTTAAGTGGAAATCCAGCAGATATAGAAAGGAGAGAAGCAGTTTTTGGGAAGAACTTTATACCTCCTAAAAAGCCAAAAACATTTCTTCAGTTAGTATGGGAAGCACTACAGGACGTTACACTAATTATATTAGAAATTGCAGCCGTAGTATCCTTGGGCCTTTCTTTTTACCAGCCTCCAGGAGGAAATGAATCACGTAAGTAAACTTTTTAACAAGTAGGTATGTATTATACTACTGACTTTCCTGGTCCGATGTGCCTGTACTGTAAATCTGATTGAAGACAGTAAGTCACTGGAAAAGCAGCGTATTGTTTCTTATTGAGACAACAATACTAAAGCTCTGGCTTGCCTTAAAGGGCAACACGAGATTTCCCTGGTCACAATCTGGTATCACTCTGACTAACATAATGCCAAAGGTAAAATGCAAGCAGCAGAACAAGAACTTGTTTTGGATCCTGTCATGTTTCTGTGCAAGAGATTTTTTTTTTTTTTTAAGCTTTGCCTCAAATATTTAAGCAATTTATAATTTGTGATCATGTGCTTTCTTTGGGGAGTCAGCAAGTCCTAAATTTTCCTTGATTTGCAACATGACACTGGTAACTTTCTAATTTAAGAAATGAAGCTATATTTATAGTTCTAAATGGAAGATGAAGGGATCTGGCCTTCATTGAACTGAATTTTTGCGATGATATCTGGCTTGTTAAGATAAAGTGGGAAATGGTTGAGAAAGCAGAAGGTTGTTAACTCTTGTTAACTCATTATCTAGTCTGGCTTTCTTATGCCATTATTTAACAAGTTAATAAGGACGCATAACTTTCTATAGCAACTTCTCTTATTTCAGATACGCAGGGATGTAAATTCTAGGTAGCTTAAACTTCTTTAGTTCTTCAGCTTCTTTGTGTGTGTTACCCTTACTGAAAATAAACATAAAATTGCAAAGAGGGCTAGTGTGGAAAATGTTTAGCAACTATGAATAGTTTCTTCTGCTTGGCAAAACTTTTTTGTTGCTGAAATAACTATCTGCATGAACTTTCTAAAACCTGTTTTCTACAGTATGTGGATCAGTAAATGTTGGTGAAGAAGAGGAGGAATCTGAAGCAGGTTGGATTGAAGGAGCAGCAATCCTCCTATCTGTAGTTTGTGTGGTATTAGTAACAGCTTTCAATGACTGGAGTAAAGAGAAACAATTTCGGGGATTGCAGAGCCGTATTGAACAAGAACAGAAATTCACAGTCATCAGAGGTGGCCAAGTCATCCAAATACCAGTAGCTGACATAATTGTTGGAGATATTGCACAAGTGAAATACGGTAAACTTATTTTTAAAGTTGAACTTTCTTCTGCTTTTAAAAAAGGAACTGCAGTCAATATACCCAGTGATCTCTCGTAGGTGATCTTTTACCGGCTGATGGTGTACTCATTCAAGGAAATGACCTCAAAATTGATGAGAGCTCACTGACTGGAGAATCTGATCATGTTAAGAAGTCTCTGGACAGGGATCCTATGCTGCTGTCAGGTGTGTAACATTTGACAACTCTTGCAGAAAGTTGGTTTTGTTTTATTTTTTGGTTGTGGTTAGGTTTTTTTTCCCCCCTGGGGGTAAATTGGTTATTTAAAACATTGAAGTTAAGGTCCAGTTTATCAGGCTGACTCCTGAAAGGATTCAGAGCTACTACACAACCAGTACGAAACTTTGACAAAGTGAGCAGTCTCTTAAAACTGACACACATTTTGTGTAATTGCTAATGGTTTTATTTTTCATATAGTTTTGGCAATCAGAGGCGTAGGGGATGCAGTGGTATAAATACACATCTTAACAGTTTAATTAGCGTGAAATTTGAGAACTCATTCCCTTTATGCTCTGCCATGTAACTGCTTGAGTCTCAGTGGAAAACCTGATTCAATCTTTCAGGTACACACGTGATGGAAGGCTCTGGAAGAATGGTAGTTACTGCTGTAGGTGTGAACTCTCAGACTGGAATCATCTTTACTTTACTTGGAGCTGGAGGAGATGAAGAGGAGAAGGAGAAGGAAAAAGAGAAGAAGGACAAAAAAAGTAGGCACAATAATCTTGAATCCCTGAGGAGGGAGGGGTGAACCCAGTGGTACTGGCCTAAAAACATGTTCTAGTCATCTGGAGCCAGAAATCTCTTTTAAACCTCATACTTTCAATAGATTTTATGGGGGGAAAAAAAACGTCGGGTCCAGTGACCTGAGAGTACAGTACTACTAATAACTCTTGTCACGTGTATTTTTAATTAAATTCAGATCTCACTGATCCATAAGAGGTTGGAAAGTTTACAGCTCCTAACCAGCCATACCATGTATAAATTGTTAAACTGCTATGTTGTGTAACTTCAAAGTACATTCAAGTCTAATAGCAAATATTTCTTAATGGCAAACAGGTTGTTAATAATAACTCAATCTAGTAACTATCTAGTTCTGCTTTTGACGGTTAGAAATTGTCCATACAGGAGTTTTTCTGTGACACTTGAAGACGAAAAGCTTATATTGTTGCTACTGCTGAGTTTGTGTGCCTTTTTTTCATGGACAAGACTGATTTTGATAGAAACGAGCAGACAGCTTGTTTTGCTGCTCCTTTTCTTTCAAGGGTGAAATTTTGAACGCTGAGAGATCTACACAAGGCAAATCCCAAGCAACACTTTTCTGTAAACTTTTTTAAAGGATGAGGGGCTTATAACCCACAGTATTTTGGAGCCATTCTGTGAAACGGCGCTATCTTCCGTATTCTAAAGGACTTGCTCAGTCACTGGAATTATAAGGGCACTGATCTAAGCCGTAGTCTTTATCCTGAGAATCAAAGCTTAGATATATTAAGCAGTAACGTTTTAATACAAGGTCTCATAAGGCAAGTTCAGGACTTAGCTTCACCACAGCAAAAAAATGTCTAGGTGTGAGGTCTGCTGGATGGGACCGAGCCTGAGGTCACCGAGCTTTTTTCATCAGAGGAATATGAAACAGTAGTGGAAAGCCACACACAGAAATGTATTTAGGAATCTTGGTGGCCTTCAAACTAAAGAGGCAATTGTTGAAATGTGTGCTCTGTGCAGGAATTAAGATTGAACTCTGCTTTTCATCTTGTCCTAATCCACAAATATTTCACAATTTTGACCCTTCTTGAAACGTAAAGTAGTTAATTTTCCTCAGAAGTAATTTACAAGCATTGTTAGAAGAATTGAAAGTTGAAAATTAGTTTCAAACACAAATATGATGGTGAAAAGTTGACCTGCAATACTGCAGGGAATAGTGTGGAACAGTTTCCATCCTTTGCTCCTTTCCTTGCAGAGGAAGGAGGAGGAAGAGAGCAACAGTAACAGCTGCTGCAGGAGATATGAAGAAGATTATAGCTTTTATTAATAGTCTGCCAGTGTTTATTTTTTAAGCGGAATTATTTTTGACAAGTAGTGTTTTGGTGTATCCTAGGACCTGAACTCTTGTGGGGTTTTTTTTGTCTCTAAAGATAGACAACTTCCTCTTTCCCTTAAGTTAGGTGCCTGATAAGATTCTCCTTGGTAAAACTCAGGTTAAACTAAATTAGCTTCTCTGTGAATGTTAAGGAGATTAAAGTGGCTATTTTTAGTTGGCTGTGTATGGCTTGGTTCAGAGTGGAAGCAAATGTATGTACAAGGAGTTAGAAGTAACTCAAGTGTAGAACTTTACTCTTAAGGGGGAAAGGAGAACTAAGAAAGAACAAATACTAAATTAGGAGACAATAATGAGTTCTTACGAAGTCTGAAGTGACATCTTCTGAAGAAGGTGAACGTGCTTTTTTTTTTTTTCCTCCTCTGCTGTTCTGAAGATGCTCAGGGGGAAATTTTATGTATAGAAATCTATAGACTAAAAAATAATAATAGTAGTAATAATAATAATCTATAGACTAAAAAATATAGACTGTGTCTACATTAATAATGTAGTGGAGGCATTAAATGTCATGCCAGACAGACTGGTTAGTTATTTCATTTTCTTCTACCTGCTTACTCATACATTTCAGTCTACATAACCTGAGACCAAAGACTTAATGAATTATCAGCAATACTGAAAAAATCTGGGGTTTTTTCTAAGTTCCCCAATTTTTTTTTCTTTCATTTCAGGTTATTACAAAAAGTAACTTATAACTCTTGCTTCCTCTACTTAGGAGAAAAGTTTTGTCTCTTGCCAAGGTGTTATCTAAACCTTTTCACTTGAAAACTCAAATGAAAGAAGGTAGTGCCCCCCATCAAGCTATGCATGATATGTTGGTCTTCTAGTTACATTTAATGTTTGACTCATTAATTTATTTTATGACTTCACAGTCCTTCTTTATGATCTCTTATTGGACTCCATTTCTGATAGAAGTAGGAGATATATTTTATTATGAACTTGAACTGTTTTCTTAGTGGTGGAATATTGGTATGTTGCCAACAGATTATGTTTGTGCTTGCGTAAATAGGGTTAGCATAGATCCAGTAATCCAGTGCTGTTACTCCATTAAGCTTTGGTGTGGATTTATAAATATTTTATACTACAGCAGCTTCTGCAGTGTTGTACAAAAGCACTGATTTTGGAATTGAGATCCTACAGTTCATTTACAGTATAAGTCAGATGCAGTTGCTAAGTGTTGGAAGAACAGAAAGCAAGACTGAGGCCACCAGAATCTGTTTAATCTAGCAAATTTCTTTCCTAGAAAACTGTTTAGGCAACTCTTTTTAAAAGCTTTCCTCAAGGAATAAATGTCTTTATTAGTAATTTGTGCATACCTAACTATGGTAGCATAACACTGTGGCAGTCCTGTATTGGAAAAGTAAAAAAAAAAAATTGATGTGAAGTTTTTCTGTGAGTTGACTTACACTTTTAAAGCCTCAGTTACATCAGTCCTCTGTCTCCAGTTTGTTATACAATTTTTTTTTTTCTAAAATGCAGTTATTTATTTCAGCATATGGTAATATATGCATTATGTATAAACAAACACTGGAATGAACTCTGGACAGCCAATTTAAAACACAACTTGTTCCCTTCTCCAACAGGTAAAAAGCAAGATGGAGCTGTTGAAAATCGTAACAAAGGTAAACGAGGGTTCTCTGACCCTTTCGTGCACATCCCTATTTTCTGAGACTCAACTTGGGGGAAGAGTAATTTATTGCCAATTCAAAATACAGTAGGGTAGGGAGAAACAAAAACAACTAAAGCCACCTCCCCTACACACGTGCACCTCCTTTCCTTTCAGGTTCAGCTTCACTCATGACTCTATCTCCTGCCTCTGAGGAGCATGGAGAATAGCAGTTTTTTGGTCAATTAATAACGCTTATCTCTGCTCCTTTGTTCTCATATTCTTCCCTTACTCTATCGTGGGGTCCCTCCCACTGGATACAGTCTTTCATGAATTTATCCAATGTGGATTTTTCCCCACACAGTACAGTCCTTTATGAATAGACTGCACAAATGTGGGTCTCCCATGGGCCACAGCTCCTACCAGTAGCCTTCACCAGCATGGCCCCTTCACAGGCTTCAGCTTCCTTTAGGGCATATCTGCCTGCTTTGGCATGTAGTCCTCCATGGGCTGCAGTGTAGACTTCTGCTCGACTGTGGTCCCCTGTGGGAGGAGAGGACTGCAATCTGTCCCACCATGGTCTTATCCATGGGCAGCAGCTCCACTGCTGCCAGCACCTTGGCACCTACATCCAATATACTTGTTTAAATGTTCGTGTATATAGTATGGCATCTCTGGATAAAAGGTACTGGTGTTTAGTGAAGGCTGGTGTTATTAAACTTTTGGAGTATCATTGATTTTGGGCACTCCTCAATGACTAAAATTTATTTGATCTTAACTTCTAGCAAAAGCTCAAGATGGTGCAGCCATGGAAATGCAACCACTGAAGAGTGAGGATGGTGGGGATGGAGATGAGAAAGACAAGAAGAGAGCAAATCTGCCAAAGAAAGAAAAGTCAGTTCTTCAAGGCAAACTTACAAAGCTTGCAGTTCAGATTGGCAAAGCAGGTATGATGTATTAGTACCCTCCTTGTGTTGATGTCACACATTTGAATTGGAACATGCCTAGTTTGTAAGGTGGTAACTTAAGTAGCTAATTCCAGTGCATGCAAGGGTGCTGATGGCTTCTTACACTGGGTTGTATGGATGGCTTTTATTTTTCCTTGATTTAAATAGATTCGGACTTTAGAATGTCAGCTTCTGGAAGAGAAAATTCCAACTTCATAACATTGAAAAACTGTTATGAAAGATGTTTTTAGATAAGATTCAGCATTTAGTGATGTACCTAGAGAACTGTAAGTTGAGTGAAGTCTGGAAAATGTGCTAAGAGTGACCAGACTATCTCTGGTACTTCCAGAGGCTTAGGAACTTCCACTTAACATACACCTTGCTGCTATGTAACACTTTTATTGACTTAACACTATTCTTTAGCTTCTGTTACTCTTCTGTCAACTAATACTCACCTGTCTTGTCAAAACATTTGGTAAACTTGTTTCTTGAAATTAGCTTAAAACAACAGTGAAGTTCAGTGTAAATTTTAGGCTATATTATCTAGTTTGTAGAGGTTTAATTCAAATATTGTAGGATTTGTTTTGGTCCATGTGGAATTGTTGAAAGATTTACTAGAAACAACTTCTAGTAGTCTTGTAGCCAATCCCACAGCTTAAAAGGGGCTGAAGTCAACCCCTATGTGAGAAGACAGTTATGGTCTAAGGACAAAGCAATTAAACTTTTTTAGCTTTAGCACTCTTAATTTTTCAGATAAATTTGTACTAGCAAATGTTGATTAAAGCTTCCATGGAACGTTCAGTATAAAATGGTCTTCTTGTCAAACAAATTTTTCACCTCTTGCATAAGTAAGAGCCCTTGTTTTCCTTTAGGCACCTTTTGACCTGTTGTAATTCTCCACATACCCTTAATGCTTGTCTGCTTCGTGGATGCATTTTTCTGTCCTGCTGCTCTGGGACAGTGCACACACTGAAGGATATTTCTATGAAAAGCTGTCATTTCAGTGACTTCTATTCCTTTATTTTAGACAGGTTCACCTTCCTTAACTGTTTTTGTGTGGTGTCTTAAGTGTGACACTAATCTTGCTGGCAGCAGTTCTGATTTGTCTTCCCAGTTACTCCCAGTTCATTGCTGCCATATATAATCCCCCCCTCAGCAGGAAGCAGGGTACAGACTGTCAGCAGTTTTCCTTACAGAATAAGTCTGCAGTACAGTTGTTGAAGGTCTGCTGAATTATTTCAGTTCTTACTCTGCTTAGTTAATTGACTTTGTGTCCTGTTCATAATTAGATCTACACTTTTCAATTAAATGGGAAGGAGAACAAAAAGGTTTTTTTAGAAATTTCTACGTGAAATGCACAAGAAGATACTTGCACTGGAAGATGGAACACCTTTGAGAGCTACCTCAATGTTTCCTGACTTGCCTGTTTAAAATCTTGCTTATAAGCTAACTTCTATGATGGCAGAAGTATTTGCACTTGACTTATCCAGAGTCTGTATTGCCAAATATTTGAGATAATTTCTGAGAACTGTTTATTCTCTTTTTAACAAGGTTTGTTGATGTCTGCAATCACAGTCATTATCCTTGTGCTATATTTTGTAATTGATACCTTCTGGGTTCAGAAGAGACCATGGCTTGCTGAATGTACACCAATTTATATTCAGTATTTTGTGAAGTTCTTCATTATTGGAGTTACAGTCTTGGTGGTAGCAGTACCAGAAGGTCTTCCACTTGCAGTCACTATATCTCTGGCTTACTCTGTTAAGGTAAGTGGCTGGATAGGGGACCAAATTTTGAAGGTAGGTGGTTGCATTGTAAAATCTCAGTTGAGATATGATGCATCATATATACATAACAGGGGACTGGGGAGAAATTTTTTTTGTTTCCCTGAAATCCGTGAGAAATCTGACATGACTTTTTTTCCTTAATCTTTGAATACACTCTAACATGAACAATAAGCAGGAACAACCTATTGTCACCAACTAAAGATGAATTGGCCTAGTTCATAACACGTAGCATTTGCTTATAATAAATCAATGTGTTAGAGTTTGTAAACAACAAACTTTACTGTAAACCTGAACTTCTACTGAACTGGCGTGTTAAACAACTACTACAAAAGTTTCCAGGTTGACTCTCCTTGAGGACTTGACTACTCTAGAATGTATAGCTTTTTAGTTATTATATAGCATGTTTTTTAACTCTTTTTTTCTCTTGATTTTCTTATTGCTTTAGCATTCTGGGACTGGTTATCAATCTGAAAATCTAATTGTAAAGACTATGGCTGTTTGGGCTGTGTTCTAAAACTTAATAACTTGCTCTACTACCTAGTAGTAGTGGCCTTAGTATTGTATCATTTGAGGTTATTCTTCTTTAAGCTTAAAATATTATCCAAAACCTGTTAAAGTGATATTTGATCTATGAAACTTGTGTAGTCCTCACTATCTTAGCTGAAAAATTAGGCTCCCAGTTTGTGTTTAATTTTGACTCTAGCACCATTGAAATATATAATCTCATAATCTCATGACTTTCAAATAAGTCTCCAACATAGCTTACTTGATCTTTCTTGTAAGCAGAAAGACTTTTTTTTTTTCATATTATATCTGGTAAAGCTTTCTTTCTAAGTCGTCATAAATTAATTGCTCATAACAGTTTGAATAGTCTCAATAGTCAGTGTGATATGCAGATGCAGGAGATTAAGACTGTGTTTATGAACCTTGTTCAAACTGAAGTTTACTGTGATATAATAACCTTAAAGGAATAAAGGCTTAGTGTTTTGTGAAGCTGCTATATAAGACTGGAGACCCTAACTAAGAATTTCTGAAACGTGAAAGAATGGTCATGGGTAGCTGCTGACTGCTTTTATTTCCTTAGAAAATGATGAAAGATAATAACTTGGTGAGACATCTGGATGCATGTGAAACAATGGGCAATGCAACAGCTATTTGCTCAGATAAAACAGGAACATTGACCATGAACAGAATGACAGTCGTCCAAGCCTACATCAATGAGAAACATTATAAAAAAATTCCAGAACCAGAAGCTATTCCAGAGAAAACTATGGCTTACCTTGTGACAGGAATTTCTGTTAATTGTGCTTATACTTCAAAAATTCTGGTAAGTGGATTTCTTCATTCTAATTGAGGTAACTAAATAACTTCCTCAAAAGATGTAAGTTGTCTGGTGGCCACACAGTAGACACTGAACTGTGTGTGGCAAAATGCAGTATAAGGTATTTTGTTCCTGCTATGAATTGCTCAACTCTTCAATTGAGACTTGAAAATGGCTTATTTCAGTTAGAATTGATAATTCATAGATACACTTTCCAGAAGATAACTTCCTTTAAGTTGTGTCTAAATTTTGTTTTTAAAGTGAGGCTGTTTATAGCTTACTTGAAGAGCATCTTAAAGTAAACATGTAAAAGTAGCATAACATTAGCTAGAATGCAATGAGAAAAGGCAAGCACAGATGAGGATTTTAATAGATTTTTTAGTCCAGATGTTGTTGTATGAGTTTGTAGGCTTTTGAGTTGTAGCATTGTTGTTTATACCTTGCTTGAGACTTCTAAAATACATTGAAATAAAACTAATTTAATAACTGTTACGAATGTAATGGCTGTTACGCTTTTTATACGCTAGGCTATTTAGCACTTTTTGAGTGCACAGTTTTCAGCAACTCCAAACATAGGTTCTTTGCTCTAGTTATTCCAGAATTCCAAAATAGCTTCTATTCATTAAAGCAGTAAAAAGAATAATTGGGATTTAGGCTTAAAAAAATAAATAAACTAGCACTGCAAGACTTAGTAGAAGCCTCCACTATGAATGCATCTGTACAGGGATGACTGTAAGACCCCAGTCCAAAAGCTACTTTTCAGCCAATAAAGATGGTACCTCAGCAAGAATTTTCTCAACAGCAGGTTCTTGAGGTGGCACATCAAGATCACCAGCACAGATTTCTCTGAAGCAAGACTGAAATACTACTAATAAGTTAAAGCACGTGAGCAATCTGTTTTCTGAAGATCTTTTTACAGAAATAAAAAATAAAAAAGTAGCTGCATGTAAACTGGCCAGGTCCTTTACTACTACAATTTAATCAAATTGCATCTGGTGTAGTGACAGTTAATCTGTTTTACAGAATCACAGAGAGCTGAAAGGAACTCCTTGAGATCTTCTAGTCCAACCCCCTTGCTCAAAACAGCATCAACCAGAGCATGTTGCTCAGAGCTGTGTCCAGTCAGGTTTTAAGAATCTCAAAGAATGGAGACTCTGCAACCTCTGGGCAACCCCATTAAGTATTAGAAAATCCTTAGAGTAAAAAGATGTTTCCTTGTGTTCAAATGGAATTTCAGTTGGTACTCATTGGCTGTTGTCCCCCTCACTGGGCACCACCAAAAAGTCTAGCTTGGCAGTCTTTATCCTCGCTCTGCCTGCCTGCCCCATTCAGGTATTTACATACTGGTAAGTTTCTCCTCCAGAGTCTTCTTTCTCCAGCCTGAACAGTGCCAGCTTTCTCAGCCTCTCCTTGTATGTGAGGTGCTCCAGTCCCTTGATCTTTGAGGCCCATAGCTGGACTTGCTCTTGGATGTCCATTGCTTTTGTACCGGGGAGCCCAGAACTGGCCATCTTAAACTGCACATTAAAAGTGAACATTTTGAAAGCGTGAGTATTCAGTACAGCCAATCCAAGACCTTGCAGCTCTGAGCAATGAAAACACATCACTGACTTATGATTAATATAGTGCAGCTCTAGTTGCTGGAGGCAAGTCAGGCTGAGTAAGCACTTCTTCTGCCTTTTTTGCTACAAACTACACCACAGTGCTATATAAGCTGAGAAATATCTTGAGAGAAATACTTCTTTGCTTTTAGCACTAGTATGTGCATATTCCACATTGCTGAGATTAGAAACTTGTTCTGGTATTAAAGGGCTGGAAACTTGTTCCTGAACTCTTTCCAGTTAAGTAGGCCATGGCCTGGAAAATGGAACTTGGAGTGGGACTTAAGAAGCTTAAAGACTTAGTTTGTTCAGTAGAAGGCTAACAGGTGATGTGTTTGTAGTCTAAGTCATTGAGGAAGAGTTATTTATTACAGGAGAGGATATTTTAATTTAGCAGAAATAATGCCATTTAGCTTGCTTTAAGTTTAAGTAAACTTTCTTAAATTTAGGTAAATTTACCTGTCCTTTTAAAATGCAAAATGCTTGTTCAGGCCAGATAGATGTTTCAAGCAATGGAAAATGTCTTTTAGAAAAGTCATATTGGGATTGGATACAAACTTAGTGTGACTTTTTTGAGTCTCAGAAAGGGACTGAAAGACCCTAAACAGGTACAGAAGAAGCTACTCGCAAAAGCCAGAAGTTTGTCTGGCTCATGATTCAAAGGAATTTCTGGAGTAATCATTGCAAAAGTGAAACTTGCCCATCCTAAAGCTAGGCTTGATCTTAGCTTCTGTGTTTTCTAAATTCTGTACCTGTTCTTCTTGCAGCCTCCTGAAAAAGAGGGTGGCCTACCACGTCACGTTGGAAATAAAACTGAATGTGCCTTGCTGGGATTGCTCTTGGATTTAAAACGTGATTATCAGGACGTAAGAAATGAGATACCAGAAGAGGATTTATACAAAGTGTACACCTTCAACTCTGTTAGAAAATCTATGAGTACTGTGTTAAAAAACTCTGATGGCAGTTTCCGGATATTCAGTAAAGGTGCCTCTGAGATAGTTCTTAAAAAGTAAGAAAAACTACTATTGTAATTCAGCACTTAAATTTGGCTAAATGTTGTGATAGGTGAGGAGACTGAAGTGCTAAACAACATAGTGCCATAAATCTGCGAAATGTTCTGTTGCCTGTTATCAAACAAGTGCATCCATCCTATACCCATGTGATTGCATCCAGCTTCCCATCTTGTCTCCCTCAATTGTTTGACTTTCTACAGTAAGGTGGGCAATTAGCATTTCATTTATTTCAATTATCACACCTCGGCCCCACCCCACAAAAAGAGCTAGTAATTAATTTGAACTTTGCTCTGATACAGGAAAGCATCTATGAATGGATCTGTTCTCCAGCTGAACTATTTAAATTTTAGGTGTGGTTGGTCAAAATGCTCACTCATCTTCAAGTGAAGTCCCAGCAGTTGATATGCCTTAATTTCAGGAAGGTCTTGCCTTTGAAAAGTAGTTACTTTTAGCTTAAAAAAAAAAAAATACAAGTTGGTGTCCAATTTGATTTTAACAGGAGGTTGAACTTGGCCGATGGAGAAACTTAGGTATTTTTAATGTGACAAAGCAAATTGCTTCCTTATTCATCTGCCCATCTATAGAGGATTTATTAGAATGAGATTAGACTATTAGTGAGAGATTAGTCACGAGTGGAACAAACCTTCAGGTGTGAAGAGGGCTGTGGTAACTCCTAAGTAGGTGAGGAGAGAAGTCAAGCATGTATGTGTCATGTTCTCTAGGAACAGCAGCTGTAGTCAGCCTGGTCTTGGTTTGAACATCAGACTATTGCTAGTCTGAGTGGTGCTTATATCATGTTCATCAGTTCACTTTACCTTTTTGCTTGGTAGTAGCCCCCCAAATCATTCTGTAGGAAAGTACTAATGCATTAAAGAAAACCGATGAAATCTTCCTTGTTCTGAACTTAGTGCTGACAACAAAAGGTCAGTCTTTAAAGGACTCTTGTTCAGAAATATTTTGTACTTAATTATCTTATGAGCAATGGAACTCTAGAAGTTGCTAGAACTCATTCAGTCCAGGCTCATGGTCCACTTGGCTTTGTAACAGATAAGAAAATAAATAATAAGGGCATTTGGCAAAGAACAAGAAAACCTAGACTGATTTGGATACTACTGGAATAGTTGTAATTCCAAAACTATTTCAGAGTATGCACTGACTAAGAAAAAGTCCTAGCATCACAGATCACTTTCTTTACCCACTACCTGTGCAGTGTCAGAAATTAATCTCAGAGCTTGTAACCTGTTTTGTCCATTGTGCTGCTCATTCTTTATTATAACATGTATGATTGTTCTTGGGCATTGAAAGCTTAAACATGAATGACATGAGTGACACAAAAGAGTTACTAGTAAGTGTAAGAAAACAAAGCAGCAAACTTTTTCAAGCAGAGCAGTATTATTCTTCTTTATTTCAAATACTTGACTTGATGGTGAGTTTCAGTGAAATCTCTATGTAAAATTTACTGGCTTCGATTTAGTCATCTCGGAATGCTTTGAATTTATTGCAGGCTCTATGATGGCAGGTAACACAAGATATCCTTAGTGGTTGCTGACATTTCAACAGATAAACAAAATCAGGAAATTAGATAGACTTCAAATTTCAATTATGATAAATACTTTGAAGCTTTAAGGTTCATTTTCATTTTCTGTCTGAGGTGGAAACTTTTTTACATGTATTGCACCTGGGAATTCCCTAAACCCTTGGACTAAACACTTAAATCTGCCAGTATTCATCTTAACAAATCTGCCAGGTCTGAACTCGATATTTTAAAATAGTCATAGATTCTTAGATTTTTTTTCGGTGCCACCTTATTTGTACTAATTTGTAAAACAAATGTTTATGGCATTGCTTTATGGAAAAACTTTGCTAAAGACTCAGATAAACAAGATTAATTTCATTGTTCAAAGTATTTGGTAGCTTTATATTCATGGCATCAATATTGGTAAAGTACATGTGCTTTCTATGAAAGCAGTGGCATCTTCAGCATCAAGAAACGTAACTAAAAGAGCATGTGTTGAAATGCTAGAGTACATAGTGTGAAATCTAGTCTCTTGCACATTTAAATCAGATTTAAGTATTTGGTTTTAATTTAATACTTCATATTAAGAAGTCTATGCCAGATGCTTTGTGAATTCTCTGCACTTAAATTGGGAGGAGGGGCAGGTGGCAAACCTTACTATACTTAATGACAGCAGTACCAGAGTTTGCTTTTAGTGCTGCAAGTTTAGTGCTTACAGCTGTGTAAGCATCGCATGCGTGTTCTGGAAGCGCTGTACTTCTGAGACTTGTATAACTGTTAACAAGGTAGGATTATTTTGTTGAACTTGAAACTGGATTGACTGACTCAAACCAGTGCAGGCACCAGTCTGCATACATGCAATGGAGAAACAGATACTTCTGGGAGGTAACTAATGTTTGTGTCCTAAATACATTGGGCATCGTTTTCATCTAGGATGACTGGCTCAGTTAACTCTCTAGTAAGTTTTGCAATAGGGAAGGAATGAGTGCATATGGAAAAGATTACCTTAGAGATGCTGCTGCTGGCTTCTTCTGTGTGTGCATGAGCTTGTGGAAACTTATCGGAGTTGACTAATAAGCCATTGATTGTGCTGAACTTCTGGTTAAAATTTGATGATAACTCTTAAAACCTTCCTTTTCAGGTGCTTCAAAATACTGAGTGCTAATGGAGAACCAAAGGTATTTAGACCTAGGGACCGTGACGATATCGTGAAAACCGTAATTGAGCCAATGGCTTCTGAAGGGCTCAGAACCATCTGTCTGGCATTCAGAGACTTCCCAGCAGGGGAACCTGAGCCAGAATGGGACAATGAAAATGACATTGTTACTGGTCTGACGTGCATTGCTGTTGTTGGGATTGAAGATCCTGTGAGACCTGAGGTGAGGTCACTGACTAAACTGCAGTGATTTTGATACAGTGGATCTTGATTCATGTTGTGGTTCATGCAGAGCGTACAAGTAACTGAATTGCTGTTGTATGCCTTAAGCATATTTGATAAATGAAAATCTAATTTCTTGGAGGGAAAGTTAATGGAGCTATAAAAGCAGATTAAAACTTCTTAACGTCACTTATGCTGTGTTACTGAAGCTCTGAACAAACTAATGACTTAAGGCGCTTACTGTGTAGGGGCTCAGTAGGTGGAACAACTTGTCATTTTTTTACCACTTGGGGTATTAGGAGTATTCTTTAGGATAATATAAGTCATTGTGCCTGTTGCCAGCTTCTCGTGGGGATTGATGGAGAGGAGGGTTTGTTACCTGAGAAGTGACGTAAGGAGTCTGGCTGTGGTTGGAGTGTAAAGAGGGGGGTATTTTTTCAGTAGTAGCTTCTATGGCACATGTAAGTGGCAGAACTCCAGTCTGATCTGCGCTGTCTCCGCTTCACACTAGAAGTCATGGCTGAAGTATCAGAGTGTGAGCTGTGGTTTATTTTGCATAATCATAAATGAAAAGCCAGTACTCTACTGTCAAATACTACAGCCTAATAAGTCATGAGGATTTTTGCGCTATTTTTGAATACTGCAGCATGGGGGGTGGTGACGGGGATAAATGACATAACAACAAAGCCCTTTTGCCAGAATTGCCACTTGTGTGTTTTTCAAAAAAAGAAAAGGTGGTAAGCTACTTTTTTTTCAATTTTGTAAATGTACCATAACAACAGTCTTGATTTTTAAAACAAGAGTTTGCCTAGATTGAGGCAAAAACATCTTTTCACTCACATGTCTAGATTTTATTCAGCTAATGTACAGTCTCTAAGCCTCTGGGTTGCCTTTTTTTTTTTTTTCTTACAGGTACCTGATGCAATAAAAAAGTGTCAGCGTGCAGGCATCACTGTACGCATGGTCACTGGTGATAACATTAACACGGCTCGTGCTATTGCCCTGAAGTGTGGTATTCTGAATCCTGGTGAAGACTTCCTGTGTTTAGAGGGCAAAGACTTTAACAGGAGGATACGCAATGAAAAAGGAGAGGTAAGCACACTGACTCTGTAAAGTAGATCAGCAGATATTCTAAGTCTCTTAACTGTAAGATATAACCAGTGCTCTGTTTACAGATAGAGCAAGAGCGAATAGATAAAATTTGGCCAAAGCTTCGTGTTCTTGCAAGATCTTCTCCCACTGACAAACACACTCTAGTAAAAGGTGAGTAAAGGCTATCTGAGCTTCTAAGTAAAACAAGGTTGGTTTTTTTTTTTGCTTTTAAGAAAAAATTCTAGGGCTGAGCAGTGGGAAATGCCTCTGAGGGTATCTTAATTTGCCAACTGTTTTGGTTTTTTTTCTACTTGAAGAGTAGAGGCAACTAGAACTATCTGTTTTGGCTTTTTTTAATTTTAGTGACAGAGGAAGACAAAATTGGGTTCTCTTTCAGGTTTAATCTGTGCTGTATTGTCAATTTTGAACTGTAACACTGAGATATCCTTTCATTTTAGGTATAATTGACAGCACTGTCTTTGAACAGAGGCAAGTTGTAGCAGTAACTGGTGATGGTACCAATGATGGTCCAGCTCTGAAGAAGGCAGATGTTGGATTTGCTATGGTATGGGGTTTTTCAATCTCTAGTATTTTGGAGACTATTTTGATAAAATAACTTATTGAATCACTTAAAAGAAGATTGAACAGCCTTGCTTGTTTGAGCCCAATATATGACAAAGTTAATGGAGACAACGTATCTCATACTTAATACTAATTAATTTTTTCCTCCTTCCTCAGTCTTCCAACTTAACTCTTTATTTGATGGGAAATGTCCTTGTAGCATTTGCCATTGAATAAAACTTCAGATGCACTTTTCAATCACTTGCAAATCAAAACCCTTTTATACAAAGGCTTGATACAAAATGTAGGAACAGAATTGCTCATACTGAAGACTTCTGAAATGAGATCTGTTCAGCATAAGGCAAAATGACTTTAGGCGGTAAATAGAATACTGTGTTGACTTTGAGTAAAAATTATACTCAAATGCGGAATGAGCTTATTCATCTGTTTCCCATGAAGTGATGGACAGGAATAGGGAGACTGTAAAGAGAGAGACTGCCAGTTGATGTTTAAAATGGCTTGGGAATACTAAGAGACATCTCTAGTACAGATGAAGTAACATTTAGGATCTGCATTTGTTTTCATGGCTCCTTAGATTACTTAGCTTTTCTCAGTTCAAATTCTCAACTACCCTTTCCAATGGTAGACAGACTCATGCCTTAAGTATGTGGACTTCAGCTTTCTTTTGGCTCTTTCAAAATTTTTTTGAAAAAAAAGCAAGAGGAATAGGTTCCTCAAGCTTCCTCTTGCTTCAAGATTCCTCCTCAGTCTTAAGCTGAGGAGGTATGTTTTGGTGCTAGCAGGTCAGTTTAGTCTTTAAAAACTCATTGTTAAGCATTTGGAGGAAAAAAATACAAAGACCACATTCCTCTTACACCTCATGCAGATGCACTGACTCGGATGCTAATCTTGAAGGAAAAAATGGGAAGAGGAAGACGAGTTTTAATGTCATTCTCAAGGAGCATTTTTCAAAAGCATAACTTAAAAATTTCACAGCTACACATGAAATGTTCTGTAGACTGTAACAGTCTTGTTCGAACAAGTACCTGTTTTCTGCTGTTGTATAGCTGCTGTAGTTGGCACTGACAGGGGCAAATTTATTTTCATCTTCCAAAACTTAAATGTTTCCTGCAGTTGCTGTCTTATGTTCATCTGTGTATGAAGCTAATTCCTCTAACTGCTTATCTAAATAACACTTAAAATATATTGTCTACTATGTGATATTTAAAGGTAATTTTTAAAGTTTACACGGAGCTGTGACTCCTTTTTTTGTCAAAATAGTGTATCAGGAATAAGGATTGTTACATTTGCTATTGAGTTAGTGTTTTGGAAATGACAAAAGCAAAATAAATATCCTTGAAGTAGGTATTACGCAGAACTCGGCTACTGTTTATATACTGTAGGAAACTACAGCTGCTTAAAATATAATAATGTCCTATTGCCTGGCAGTGTCATGTGCAACGACATTGCATAGTCTACTGTTTAATGCCAGTGTTCTTCTGCAAAAGGATTTTAGTAATGCTTATCATTCTACTGTGTGATGAACACAGGCTTTGCCCCACTGCTGGAATCCATAGAGCGCGCTCGCAAGGGCACAGACCAAACAGTAGTACTGCACCATCTGGTGGCCTTCAACTTGAACAGGGTTCAGTAACATTTCTTTGGGAGAACTTGCACGGTGTCTCTGCTGTCAACCTGAGGATTTTTATTAAGGTCTTTATTTCAAAGACAACATCACCATGCTTGAGTAGAACTTGCAAGCAGAACTTGAATCAGTAGAACTTTAGGCCTTATATTAAAACGTGAATGCTGACCCAAAGATATAATAATAGCTTCTATTACATAAGTCAGTGCATCCTGATATATTTCATAGTGTTTTTCTTTTTCTACCAGGGTATTGCTGGAACAGATGTAGCTAAAGAAGCTTCTGATATTATCCTTACAGACGACAACTTCACAAGTATTGTTAAAGCAGTTATGTGGGGACGAAACGTGTATGACAGCATCTCCAAATTTCTTCAGTTCCAGCTTACTGTCAATGTAGTAGCAGTAATTGTTGCTTTTACAGGAGCATGCATAACACAAGTACGTACCTGTGCTGGATAATAAAGGTTGAAAATGGCATGACTGATTAACTGGAATTCAAACTTCCAGCTAAATACTAATCCAAAGAACATGCCCATGTTGTATAACAGATGCCTTTAATAGCTTTAATATAGATTTGTTCATTTATATTGGACGGTTTATGTATCTCTCTTTATAGGATTCTCCGCTCAAAGCTGTGCAGATGCTGTGGGTAAATCTCATAATGGACACATTAGCTTCTCTTGCCCTGGCAACAGAACCACCCACTGAATCTCTTCTGTTGCGAAAGCCTTACGGTAGAAACAAACCTTTGATTTCTCGTACAATGATGAAGAACATCTTGGGACATGCTTTCTACCAACTCGTAGTGGTCTTCACACTCCTGTTTGCTGGTAAGAACACTGAGGCCTTACGAAGTTATTCTAAAAGTTGTACAGAGGTGTGATCTTAAAACTAGTTTTTTATTGTTGTGTGTAAAGACACCAATTAAGCTGCTGATAAATGCTTTTTGTACACAGGTGAGAAAATTTTTGATATCGATAGTGGAAGAAATGCACCTCTGCATGCTCCTCCTTCAGAGCATTATACTATTGTATTTAATACATTTGTGATGATGCAGCTTTTTAATGAAATTAATGCCCGAAAAATTCACGGTGAAAGAAACGTTTTTGAAGGAATCTTTAACAACGCGATCTTCTGTTCTATTGTTCTGGGGACATTTGTTGTGCAGGTAAGTAAATTCTTGGAGGGCGAGGGGAAATGCACTTACTACACTGATGTACTTGCTTGGAAATGCTAATCAACTAGTGCCAGGCATTTCAATTCTGCAACGTGAAAAACCTTCAGTGTCAAACATGCTGTAAATCGCTGCTGCTTGGCAGGGTTTTTAGGTAAGCCTTGTCTGAAACTGGTAAAAATTGGAATGTAGAAGTACTTATGTTTGCTTTTTGAATTTTCTAGTCCTTCAATTTTACCTCTGTCTTAATCTCTTGATAAAATGTGAAGTTGTATGTTCCCCTCCACCCCTGCAGTCAGAACTCTTCTACATAGTATCTGCCTGTACAACTAAACAAGAGCTCGTTTTAACAATTATAGAAAAGTTGCAACTTCTTATATTTTCTTAATGAGTTAGCACTCATTGATTGTAAAGAAAGTAGTTTACAACATAGTTTCACTTTCTAAATGGCCTTAATTTTTACTTCATCAGAAGAAATAACCAACAAAACACTATCCAATCTTTTTTCAGAAGTCTTCCATTTTGACTTTAAAGCTATTTCAGACTTAAAATATGGCCCATGCCTTAAATTTCTCCTTAGATTTGGGATTCCATGAAGTTGACCAAATTCATAGTGGTTCAAGCAATGGGAATGTGTAGACCTCTGCTTCACATAAAGTTAACTTGCTTATTATCCCAGGTTTATTTATTCTTTTTTTTTTGTATAACACTTCTTCAGAAGCTACTCTTATTTTTAGGGTTGCATATGCAGCAGAATCTCTGTTGTGCAACAAAGCCAAATATGTAGAAATTACTGCTGACTGCAACTGTGTTCCCTTTATAAACGTGGCAGACTGAATGCCTTCCCAAATAAGTAACTCCTGAGTTGTTCGTCTGAATGTCTTATTCTGTGTTAATAAAAGAAGATGCTCTTGGGCTTTTCAGCTGTCAGGTGTCCTACTTAATGGTCAATACTGTCTCCTTTCCATGCCTGCCCTCTACTTGAATTGTTGATTCTCCAGGGCAGACTTTCATGCATATAATTCCTATGCAGAGGGTTACCTTGCTCATTAGGGCCTGTACAGCTTGTTGTAATAGGTAAGTCAATAGAAGCTTATTTAATTTAGCTGTTGAGGTCTCTGCCCCCTCTCCCAGGCTTACTGCATGGATGTTACACCATGATGATTTAAAGTCTGATATTTAACACTGATGGAATACATGGTAATATTCTGTTGAATTATTTGGGAAATGTTTCATGTCTTGTGGATCTGCAACTTGTATTAATTGAAGTTTATTAATCAGCTTTGTCCTGAGATGGGTGTTCATGTGATAAATAATCACTGTAAATTTGTAGTGTCACATACATGCTGTAACAGTGAAATGAAGTGAAAGAACTGCAAGCAAAATGAAGCAGTGAACAAGGTTTTGTGGGTGTGACATTTGAAGAATAAATGGATAGTTCCTCAAATACCGAAAAGCATAAGAAGATGGCTTAGGTTTGGAAACTTGATCAAACTGCTGAGACAGTGGAAGTGTGTGCTTAATAGGATGGGAAAGCCTGTGTCCTGTTACAGAACTGTCTGTAGTGATCCTGAAGCATTAGGGATTTTTCTATCAGCAGGTCACTGACACATGATGTTTAATGGTGTTGCTCTTCACAGATAATTATTGTGCAGTTTGGTGGGAAGCCTTTCAGTTGCTCAGAACTCTCAATTGAACAGTGGCTGTGGTCCATTTTCCTGGGCATGGGAACACTACTCTGGGGCCAGGTAAACTTGCCTTTTTTTATCTACTTGCATTAGAATACTTTACGTGGAAAATTGTAATACACTATCTTTAGCACTCGGATCATTCAAGTGGGCTATATGAATAATAAACTAGTTTATATATGACTTCATGAAAAATTGACTTGTTCAATAGCTAGAAAGTCCTAGAAAGTCTGATTCGGTCAATTAGTTACATTTCATAACTAAATGCTATGGCTGGTTTATGTGTAGTAGCTTTTAACTACAAGCAGCTGTAGTTACCTTTTAAATATAAAATTATATCTTTAACACAAGAAGAAGTTCTGTAAGAATAGAGATGCAATGAATATGTTAATGTCAAAAACATTTAACTCGGTGTTGAATAGTTTCCTTGAAAAATCAGAATTGCTGAACTCTGAGTATTTTCTTGATTCAGAAAACTTCCTGGAGTAGCAAGAAATGCAGCAAAACAAAAAACAGCTTTCTCTTTCATCTTCATTTATATAATTATGAAAGAACAGAAAGTTCACCCACCTATTAAGCTATTGTATTTTGATTATATTTCCCCCCCCCCCTTACGGTTTAATTACTATTGCATGCACAACAGTGCTTGTAAGCGGCGAGCTTATTTGCATGAAACTTTAGAGCTACAGAGTTTTCCATTATTTAATGACATAGTTGTCTAAACTTTTCATACCACATGAAGAGTTTTCCATTACAGTTTCTTTCCTTCCATTTTGTAAATGACACTTCAGGTTTCAGTATAAAATTGATAGGGTGAATTTTAGTTGTAAATATGTATATGGACATATTTTTAAAGTGAGTATAAAGTTTTTAATGAGGTTCTCGGGAAAATTAATTATTTAAAAAAAAAATCAAATGGAGTCACTCTGAGGTTTCAAAGTAGCCTAGAAGAGAATTGAGATGGCTTGAAATACCTTTGACCCAAAGGGTCTTGCAAGGGCAAAGCTTCCCTGCTGCAGTTCATGCTGCTCTGGCAGCTCATTAAAGTCAAAGAGCTTTTGACTTCCTGAGAATAGCAAAACCTGAAGTGTGTCTGGGAGCATTCACAGGAGCAATTTCAGCATAAAGGGCTATTTATCTTGCTTTCGGAGCAGTCTTTTTCCTCTGCAGCTGATGAAACGGTCTTCTAGGTTTGTGATGATCAAGGAAAGCAGTCCTGGAACTTATCTGGATCTGCTAGATGGGACGTATCAAAAGATAATTCCCCTTAACTACATAGTTCACCAGAATAGCCCTGAAGGTGGGAATGAAAAGGAAAGATTGAACGGCCAAATGTAGCTCTTGTTTTTAAACTATCTTGTCTAGCTAAGATAGATGAACTAGTATACACCAAGTAGCAAAGTAATAGTTTGGGATAAGGGTTTTGGAAACCTCATTTACCTTACAAATGGATTGATACCTTCCAGGTCACAAAAGAATGCATGTCTGTTCTGTATTTCTGAATTAATTGTGACTACTTTTAATTAAACTTTGTAGCTCTCACTTGAGGTAATGCATCATGTTCATCAAACCAATGGAACTCTGAAAGCTCCAGATACAAGTACAATCTACAGAATTAATGGGTTTTGTACCTTCAGTACTGCTTCTTCCTGGCATGGTCAAATACTGTTAAAGTGGAATTCTAGCAAGGATTTTTTATTTTCTAGGTTTGTAGTCCAAGTTTAATTTTACATCTCAGTGGAAGTGGTGAGGATATTCACAGCTTTGCAGCGATTCAGCTCTACTTTGATGCCCTCCTTCCATTTACATAATTTGTTTTTTTCAACTTTGCCTTAAGTCTGGTATTACATTTGTTGGTTTTTTTTTAAAAAAAAGGATAATTCTGATTCGTATTTTTTCATTCATTGTTAGTTGATTTCAACAATTCCAACGAGCCGTCTGAAATTCCTTAAAGAAGCTGGTCATGGAACACAAAAGGAAGAGATTCCTGAAGAAGAACTAGCGGAAGATGTAGAGGAGATTGATCATGCTGAGAGAGAACTACGTCGTGGTCAGATCTTGTGGTTTAGGGGGCTAAACAGGATACAAACTCAGGTATGGTCTTGAAAAAGGTAGGACTCAGTGGGTGTTATGAGGGAAATCTTTCCACCTCCAGTCCTTTGACTAAGGTGGCAGTTCTAACTGGTGTGAGTGAGACTGTCAAAGGGGGTATGGATGGATGTGTAATCCCTTAGGGTCCTCTGTTTTCTTCAGCTCTAAATGCAACTCTTGCCTGTGTATCTGCTCTATTTAGAAAACAAAAAAGTGCCTTTTTTTCTTTATTTTTTGTGTGTTATAGATGGGATGGTCCTTTCTCTTGTTCTCTCTCTCTCTTGCTGAGCAAGCTGTCACAATCTCTGATTCCTTGCAGATGGATGTAGTGAATGCTTTCCAGAGTGGAAGTACCATTCAGGGGGCTCTAAGGCGGCAACCCTCCATCGCCAGCCAGCACCATGATGTAACAAATATTTCTACCCCTACACATGTAGTGTTTTCCTCTACTACTGCTTCTACTACTGTGGGGTGTGAGTGTGTGTTCCTAAAGTGCATGAAATTAACATTTCCTAATTCACGTACCTAACGTTTCTCATTTTCTCCTTAGTTCTTAAAATCATCGTTCAGGCTTTTATAGAGCTCTTCCACAAAGTGGAGTCCTCAAGACTTTTTTTTCTTAGAGGGCTGAAAACAGGTGGAACAGTTTCAACAAAAGACTTTAATGTGAAAGCTGTGAGCTGCACGTCCTGTGCCTTCATCCATTCATGTACAGGGGGATTTTTAAAGATAAAAATGGGAAAACTGTTGTAAATTTTCGAGTATATGCCTCTTAGGGTGACTTGTATTGACTAAGTAAATAAACTGTATAATCATGGACCCAGGTCAACAAAAATAGTTGTCTTGCACTGCAACACAAATGATACTTCAGGTAAACAAGCTGATGGGAAAGCAAATGGTGTGTTAAAAATATGTAGTTAGAACATGGAGCACTAAATACATTTTTTTTTTTTGTAGCCTGTCAGGAACTTCTGAGTGTCTGAACTTCTGTTCTGTTGGACTTTTTTTACTGAATAACTGAATAACAACTTTCTCAACATCAGGTGGTGAAACAAGGCTTCTAAAACACGTACAAGTCAGAAGAAGCATTTAACTAGCTAATATTAAAAGGAAAAAAGTTTAAGCATTGACTGAAACTTTTACTCAAATCGGAAGGGTTTTTTTCCTCTCTAGGTTCTTCTGGCAGCAGTTCATAAGCCATCAGTGAAAGTAAAGTTTGTCTCACCTTAATTGTGCCCTCTTTATCTTGTGCTATAAGTGGCATTTCAGTTTCAGCCTTCCCCTCTGTAGAGGCTAGAGATGTAATTACTCGTGTATGTAGGCTTAAACTCTGGAGCTGGAAGACACATAGCAGTTGTAGTTGAATACTGATAGCTACTATCTTTTGTTGAAAGTTTTCCATCTTATTTATATATTACATGTTTTGACTTCCTTCTCTAACTTCTTAGAGACTGGTTAAACAATTGTTTTTTAAAATAACTCAGAGAGGGCTTCTTTTCCTCCCTGCTTTTTAAACTTTCAGATTACCAGATGGATGAAGACGCTTAATTTCAGGAGCTGTCTTTAAATGAAATGTTCTCTTCCAATTTATTTTCTTTTTTGGCTTGGCCAGAATTCCTGTGTGAGCTCGCACAAGTATTTAACTCTGTACTTGTTCTCCATCAAGGTTCTCTATCAAGACAGGTATTTCCCTACCTTGCAGTAAGTAGTATTGAGAAGCTCGGCTCATAAATTCGCACACCTCAACCCAAAAATGAAAGGTAGATTTAACAGTAAGGATGTACAGGATTGCATCTCCTACTTAAAATGGTAATTAGTAACCTGTATCCCTAACTACTCTCAAGAGCATTAATTAGACATTCAGAATTCTCTAGAGAGCAACTTCAAGCCATACTGCCATTTGAGGAGAATCTAATGGGCACTGCAGCATCTCATTACATCAAATGACCAATGCATATACAGAGCTACAATATCAGAGAAGTAGTTTCTGATCCTCACTAAGTAGTAGAGCCTTCTGCTACACCCTCCAGGAGAACAACTTTAGATAACTAATGGGAATTTAGATAACTAATGGGAAGCAGATGTGTTATTTCATTGTGTGGCTCATTCGGAGCTGTTTGGAAAATAGTTCAGCTGTTCCTATGAAGCGAGGTTGCAACTCTTAAGCAACCATCTGGCCAGGAGGATTTGGAGTGCTTAGTGCATTCCTTACTATTCTGGTACTAATATGAAGAAGGCCTGATGACAGTATAAATTACAGATAACAAATTGTCTTGTTTGCTCCTCAGTTATGCAATTTATTTATAGTTACCCCTCTCATCTAATTATCTTGAGTAGTTGAAAATAAAGCTCCAAAACACTAGATTTCCCCTTTTTAAGTATAACATAAAATATTGATAGTGGCTGGACTCATCGAGGGTCCTGGGTTCATAGGGGTGCCTGTACCACTTGTTCAGTATGCATTCTGCATGGGAATCAAGCCTTTATTCTTGGTATGCTTATATTCCTGTGATAATTACAGCTGCCCTGTTAACCAAAAATTGTTTTTCATTACTGTTTATGTTCTAACTTACCATCTGTAAGCAATGAAAAACCGGTCCCACGAGGCAGTCGTATTTCATTTTGCCACATAAATCAGTGGCACAGTGGGATGCTACATGCCAAATAATGGCATTGCAAGCTTTCAGTCTGGCATTGTCACTGCTGATTTTCCTTAGGAAGCATCAAGACAATTTACGCAGCTTGTTGGACTTGCTTAAAGCTCGTGTAACACACCAACTCCTAGCAGCGTGCCCAATTTCTTCATGTGATGAACAGGAAAGCACCAGCTGCTCTTGTAATTTTTTACTTCTCAAGCACACTCACGCAGTTCCCTGTTCTCCCTTTATTGATAGTGATTTCCTCCCCCTTGCGTGTGTTGTGCACCTTCTCCCCCAGTTTCCATGGTTAACGGGGCTCAGCTGTGTACTGGTATAAAAACGGGAACGTGATAAATTGACTAAAATTCTTTGTGCAAGTGCTCTGAGGGAGTAGGGGTGGAGGAACCTCTATATCTAGAGGTCAAAGAACACAGCCAGGACCTAAGCCTTTACCACATTCAGTGATACTGTGGTAAGCAATTTGTTAATGCGTTGCTTTTGCCCTCCTCTGTGTTTATGGTGAGGTTGTTTGGTATTTCTTAGCTGTTCTGAAGTCTGTGCTCTTGATCTGCTTGACCTTCATTCCTTCACCTGGAAGTCAATTTATTTTTACTGTCAAGGGACGCTACAGAAGCACTAGTCGTGACACATTTCTCAGCTTGAAAAGAGTCATCTTGAAAGTGTTAAAATGCCTTTAAATTGGACTTATTGTTCAGTAGAAGAACTTACTGCTACATTGCTGCTTATTATACAACGTACTTAGCTAGAGACGCTGAGAACTGAACAGGGAGCCAACAGAAGAGGGAAACGGTCCTGACAAAAGTGTTGGACAGACAGGACACTGTCTTCTACTTGGCCTTATTGGTTTTATCAGTTCAGGAATGAATGCTGAATTCCTGCAGTGGGTCAGGGAAACGTGTGGGGGCGTGGGAGGAGAAGGGGGGAGTGGGGAGGCGGGCAGGTGGTTTCATCATTCAAATTACAGTTTGGAAAGCTGGTTCGAGTCAACCTGGACATGCACAATGTGCAAAATGAAGCTGTACTTTATTCTAATTCCACTCTGAAATGTTTATCAGTTCTGTAAACTTAGCTTTCTGACTTGAAAAACATCAGTTACACAATGAAAGGACTTGAACTAATATTTAGCCTGGGAATTTTGTCCATGAATTCAATGTAAACTGAAGACTCAAGCAAAGGCTGATCACCTACTTTTCTCATACTTTGTGCTACTTGGATAGTCTCTTTAAAGATATAACCTATCGTGGCTACTTAATTGAACAGTAGAGTATTAAATTTCCTGCTCTGGTTTTGAGTTTCCAAAGCGCTATTCAATAAGGAAGTTTCTCTAGTGTGGTAAATGGGTATATACTCGAATATTTACAGCTGTTCAGGGTGGTATCCTTTTTTGCATGACTCTTCGTAGATGTCCAGTCATTGTGACATTGGCTTATACTTGCTTGGCTTTTTCATAGTCAGTCGACATCCCAGTCCCCAGCATGAGAACTCGTAGCCCTTTTATCCTCTAACTTATTTTTAGCCTTCCCGACCCCCACCCTCCCCACACCTGCCCCAAGTATTCAATAAAACACTCATTGAGATTTATTTAATTTGTGAATAAGTAAAGAATTGTTGGCCTCACTCCTGAAAAACGCTCAGCCCACGTTAAATAATGGAACGATTCTAGTGCCATGTCTGAATTTTCAGGCGCTTCAGCTTTTTGCAGTACTCTTACAATTCTTATTCCTACTGTGTAGACTGGCAGTGCTGTACTGAAATGCTCTTCATTTTTTACAGTTTATTGCAAGCTCCACTGCATCACATACAAATCCGATTCACTCATGTCTAGCTGTTTGTGGATTCAAACTCATAAGAACCACGCCATTACCAGGAAATCTGCAGGATTTTAACGGCCTTTTTTTTTTTTTCCCCTTTGTTTGCAGATCCGAGTGGTGAATGCATTTCGTAGCTCCTTGTACGAGGGGCTGGAGAAACCTGAGACACGAAGTTCAATTCACAATTTTATGACGCATCCCGAGTTTAGAATAGAAGACTCCGAGCCTCATATTCCCCTTATTGATGATACCGATGCTGAAGATGACGCTCCAACAAAACGCAACTCTACTCCCCCACCCTCTCCCAATAAAAATAACAATGCGGTTGACAGTGGAATTCACCTTACAACAGACATGAACAAGTCTGCTACCTCTTCATCCCCAGGGAGCCCGCTACATAGTTTGGAGACATCGCTCTGATTGTAAGCTGAATGTTAACACACTAGCTGCATTGTAAAGAAATTGAAACTGGGTCTCTTCACACATTATGATGGACAAGATGATATTCTTGTCTTGGACTTCAACAGAAGACACACTTGTACGAATGTAGATTTATTTTTTTAAAAAAAAAAAGCTTTCTGCCAGACTGGAGGGTGCTTTTCTGGGGGTGGGAGTAATAATGAACTCTGACAGATAAACAGTAACTCAGCATAAGTGACCTGTGGATCATCTGTTGTACTTAAGAATGGTCCCGAACAGTGTGTTAGCAGAGCTTTAGTTTATCATGATCCTTTTCTGAGGGGAAGGCTGGGAAGGGCAAGGAAGCCCTGGATCGTTGAATTGATACTTTAATTTCTGCTGTTGGCTGTTAATAATTTGGATTATTTATGTTTATAAATGATACAGATCTGTTTACAAGGTTTGTAGATACTTTTTTTTGTTCCTGTTCATAGATGGGAAGCTTCCTTATAAATGATGCAGAGAAAAAAATAGAACAAAAAAAAAATAACAAAAAAACTAGTCCTTCAAATACTGCTGTATTTTCAGGAAAAGGGTGTTTCTATTGAAACTGTACTAAATTTTGCCTGCAATTTACCTTGTTAAATATTGTAGATAAATTGCTAATACTAATAGCCAAATAGATAACACTAATGCTTTGTAAAAACATGAGCAGTGGTGTTCTAATGAAGTTATGGCCTCTGTCCTAATTAGTTTCTTAAATACATTTACTACTTAATGGTTTTGAAACAACTGTTTAATTTTTAAAAATTTTGAGAAACTTACTGAATAACTTTTGTTCAGAACTTAGTAGGATTGTTTAATGCAGGACATCAATATGTGATGGAACTTGCTTGAAATATTTCTGTTATCTCGGGCAAAATGGATTAAATCAAAATACATCAGAATCTTAGTCCTTTGTTTTTGTCTAAACATGTTAGTTTAGTGCTGTCTTGGTGAACTGTGAGTGGAACTGTGATTTTTTTCTAATCTATAGAATCCTTCATGCAGCATGAGGGCTGTTGGCATTTTGAAAGGTTGTTAGTGGGTAGCATACATGTTCTCCTTTTTGTTTTTGAAACTTGTTTGTAAACATGAATAAATCTGCCCTTTTGTTAAAATAAAATTGCAGCGATGGTTTCTTACAGATTATTTTTTTTTTTCCTCAGCTCCTTTACTGGAAACATTGAAAAGTACTGTTTTGTATTACTGGTTAACTTTAAACTGATATTTCAACATGGTAACAGCCCACTAAAAATAGTACTTTGGATAAATGGAATCATGGTGGCTGCCTCCAGAATGAATGTAAGCTCGGGTACTCGAAAGCCTTCACTGAGCCAAAAGGATTCTTCTTGGGAATGAATAGTCTGCCTGAAATCCCGAGACTTACTCTGAGTACTGTGTAATAAATGTATCCCCCACCACTTAACTGAGGGGAGACTGAGAACTGACATACAGCATGGATAAAAATACATTATTTTTTTTTTCAGTTGTTTAATATCTTGTGCACCAAAACTGACCTGCTAGTGACTGACTGAAGAAGTTATGGTCTGTCTCAACCGTACTGCTCAAACAGCGAAGGATGATGGAACAGTACTTGATCTGGTACTTCCTCATGTTTTCTAGGTCCAGTACTGCTTAGAAGAGCAACCAAAGAGATTAGTTGTAAACTCTTCTTTCTTCTCCTTTTGCTAGCCCTGTGTTCTTTAAAACAGCAAGTGATTTTTTTTTTTTTTCCTTTGACAAATAATCCAGAATTTTGGACAATTTTTAAAGTGGTCCCTTCAAAGGAGAGCAGGAATTCAGTTGGTAATGAGGGAGGAGATAATATTGGGCAAACTACAGAAACGAGCAGGTCAGGAAGCTTGAAGTGTCTCTTTCCCTTGTGGTGGGATAATCTCATGCTTGGGCTCATCCTTTAGCAGCTAATGTTCGACCTGTAGCACTGTATCCCACTGTCAACCACTCCTGAATTCACTCTCTTTATTGTAACTTAAGTAAACACACTGAATTCTAGGCAAGGGGAGGGTGGGGGGGTGCACTTGACACTTTGTATAATAATTTCTCTGACATGTTTCTAGCACTTCCCTTAAGGCAGAGTTCCTACCCCGAGTGCGTGGTAGGGGGTCGGATTTTATGGAAACTGCAAGAGTCAGACAAACATTGGCTTAAAATGAGGAGAGTTCTTTGACCCATAAACTACACTGCCGTGTGAGAAAATATCTTCATTTAACTTCATTAATGCATCGTAATTAATTTTGAAAATGCCTCATGATTTAATTTGAAAACAGACTTTAATTTTTCCCCTCTCTTCTAGCTGTGATCATGACTTCATGGTATCTTTTTTGGAATAAAGTCTACACTTTTAAGCCTTTTGATGGGGGTGGGTGGGAGGGTAAATGTAGGCTTTGTACATCAGTGATCCCTCTGGATTCTGTTAACATCAGTGTGCTGTTCTTACAGGAAATTTCCTTACAGAAATAAGAAGAAAGTTGTTTAAGAGGGGAGTATGCTTTCTTTGTGATCTCAAGAAATCATGACATGTTGCCTAGATTATGGACTGGTTATCACTGAGCTCATGAGGCCTTCGTTGCCTTTCTGGTTGTAAGGTTTACTTGTCTGTCTTCTTGTAACTGAAATAAATAAAAGTGCTGTTCATCTCAGTCTGTATGGGGACCGAAATTCTTGAATGTCAGTACAGTACTGATTTAAACCTCAAATGCATGCCAATTCTATAAAATAGCCGTTGCTATGACTTTTAAGCCCTTTCAGGAGGTGAAGGTGTACATGGTATTACGATCCAGCAATAGTAACTTTTAACATCAGTCAGCCCAGAATTGCGTTTCTGTGTGAAGTCACTTAAAATTTAGCATCCTGGGCAGGATGCCTAGTATATTTCTGTTAGACAAATGTTAGGACACCTCATTTTGGCTTTGAGGGAGAGGTGAAAATTCTGTAAGAGGAATCCATTTTTCTGTATTGGTCTTGACAGAAAGAGGAGAATGTTGTATCGTGGAGTAGTCTGGAGAGAAGGACGGAAACAAATGCCTTATGGTCAAACCAGTGGGTAATAAGCAAGGGTCTGTAGTAAGTGTAAGCAAGCAGAAAATATGAACGAACTCTCTCAGAGACTTTCTAAAAATAACAGGAAGTTTTCCAATGTGTTTCAAAGTAAGAAAGCAAATGTAATATTCATGGAAGAGTAACCAATGTGTGTCTGTGTCGGGAAGTTATTCCAAAGGCTTGATAAGTTCAGTTTCTACTGACAGCCTCTGCAAAGCCCTAGGAGAATCCAGATCAGGTTAAGCCTTGCATAAATTAGACTGTCTTAATATCATTGTTTTTCTGATGCAAATACTTGGTTCTCAAGAGCTCCTGCTTTTTTTCCACCTCCACCACCCCAAGCAGCACATATCTTCTGATCCTACAGATTTCAAGCTCTCACTTGAAATACCTTAACTTTTTTGGATGAATCTGGCCAGCATGGAGGGTCCAGCTCCAGCTTATCTCCAGATACTGAACTGGCCTGTTTATTCAGGGTCATGCCATGAGAAATTCTGTGCCAGAATCGAGCCTTAGAGTTGTTCCTGCTCATCTTCTCTCCTGGACTCTGTACAGATCTACCTAACCACCTTCTTCAGGAGATTCCAGCATCCACCAAGGAGTTCTTACAAGGCTTACACAGGTTCTAAACCAAAAGCCTCCTTCAGGTACTACTTGTGCTTTTTATTTAAAATGAGGTCTAGGATGAGGATTTGCTTAGAAAACTATGGAATGGGCTTAAACACCTGAAAGAAGATGGCATGAAAAAGGTAGCTCACTCGGCAGTGGCAGCACAGTTCTACTTGGAAAGCACGGAGGTGGGATTGGTGCTTACACTGCAAATCTGACAAAACAGGGAGTATTCCTCTGTAGGGGAAACAAATTAGACACAGCTCTTATGCTTTCAGAGGAAGTCATCAGTATCAATAGGAGATTATATATAAAAAAGTGATTTACATAGTTCATATCCAAAATGTGAACAGCTGTAAGGAAACAAGAAAGTTTCTCCCGCTCTGCCTGGAGCTAAGGATTTTGTTCTGTGTCCACATGCAACTGTATGACCACTTCAAATCTTGGTGGTGTTCTGGGTCTGTTCCTTCAGAAGGTAGATAAGGACGTGCAGCATTGCTGAAGATGGGCAGTAGCTAGCTTCAGCCACATTTGATCTTCAAGATTTAGTGAATTCTAGTGATTCTGTAACTCTCTGCTACTGTTACATGCACCTCACATCTAGTTTTCTAGGAATCTATTCAACTGCTAGGCTGAAAAGGTGTCCCTTGGCTTGCCAATACTGGAAGATAGTGGGAATTCAAGCTTGGAGAAATGACTAGCAAAGGGGATTTCTGGGAATTGACAGCTTTTGGTTAATGGAAGTGTATATTCTGTAATACTGGAGCATCACCCAGCATCTCTGATTATGGTGTAGTGACAAGTGTCAATCCAACTACAAAGCAGCAGTTGCTCACTGAAATGCAAGCAAGCCCTCTGTATCCCTTTGATTCGTGGCAGTCGGTGTTTAACAGCATTCTGAACATCTCCATCTGCTTTCCTAGGCCGCCTCTCTTACAGGGCATGAAGCTGAAGTGTGCTGGAAGACTGTAAGTATGATCATACAGAAAACCTCCTATGGCTTCTTCCTTAGCGAAGGCGCAGTCTTGGTATCGCTCCGTGACAATTGCTAAAAGGCACACAGTGAATACCAGCTCTTCCTGTTTAAAAGCTTTCGATCTCCTGTAGAGAATCAGAGGGTACAGTTCAAACCCTTGTGTGAATTGCTTCCCCAAACTTCTGATTTAAGGTATGACAATAAAAATACTAACGAACTCTACAAATAAACTCTAGAAGATACATCTATTATGTTTGGCAGTTTCAGTTTTACAAATACAGGATTTTACTTGATGTTTTCCTTCTTCCACAAGTTGGTTGCTCTGATGGCTGTAGGCACAAAGCATCTTCAGTTATGACCTAAGCTAGTCTCCACATCTCTTCAAGGTAAGCCACTATTTGGCTGATGTTTGTGGGGAAATACAGAGCTTATTTTGAATATTGTGCTGGCAGTTACTGCATAGGGGTTTGTTCTACGTATTTGAGAAGAAAACCTTCAAAACTATCCATTGAGAAGATTCAGATCCTTGTTACAGGACCTATCAAAGGATACAAGAGTCAGACATAGAACTCATGAAATAGGGAGCTCTTGGAATGGATACTTTGGCAGGAAGTGATTGCATTTGCTTTCTGACAACACAACTTCTCATGATGGGAAGGTATGTCTTTACTCACTTTCCATGTGTTGGTCATTAATATTCTGAACAGTGTAACAGTCTGATTCATTGAGGACCAACATCCAAAAAGCAATCTATTAAGTGTTCTTAAATTTTAAAAAATGCTCTGGAAAACATACCTTCTGTCACATTTTAATTTCAAAAAATATGAGTCATTCCTAGCTTTTTTTTCCTTTTACCAATTCAACTAGGCTCTGTTCTAATAAACCTAACAGTAGGGTGGACGTGACCTAAAACTTGGTATCTTCTCCCTTTCTCCTCTTCCCCCCTCCAGTCTGCCAAGGGCTACTGTAGGGAATTAGTGAAGGACAGATGGAGTAAGAGGTGCCATTGTGGATTTGTCTCTTATTACCTTTCTACCTTGCCTTTTGGTCTTCTTTTCTGCTTCAAGATCTCACCTGCTATCCACTAACACACTGGCAAACTGTTGTGCAATGGGGTCTGTTGGTATTTCTAATGAAGGGTCCTTAATGCACTGCTGCTACTTTTTAATTGGTGTGAAAGCTTGAAGAATTAGATTTTTGTGTAAGAGCAAACAGTGAATGAACATAAGAATTAGCAGTAGAAAACAAACATTTAAGACCAAATGTTTCTCACAGGTAGTTCTTAAAATCCCCTTATCTCACTGAGCCCTTGATTTTCGTTGTGCTTATGTGAAAGTTCTGTGGTGTATAGACAAGGTTCCAGCCCTACATACAGGGAGACTTTGGTCATGCTTGCAGATGTAGAAGTGCTGAGAATTAGAACACTTAAATTTAAGCCCTGGTCAGGAAATTTCAAAAGTGCTGTGCCTTGCAGTATTATTCTATCGGGTATATCTGAAAGACTTACTTCTAGTAAAAAGCATAGTGATCCTGATCTGCAGACCCCTGTACGTGGAGGAGTGATTGATCCACAAAGCAATTAACATGAGCAGGGTGTGGCTGTGCTGCACAGATCCCTTGGCCCCAGGTAGCAAACACCTGCTTAGCAGCCCCTCTTCCTACCCACCACCACCCAAAACATTAAGCTTTCCAGCTGTTTAAGGGTCTAATTTGCCACAGTTGTGTATGTGTGATGGGTAGAATCAAAGGAGGAAGGCCAGACTCTTCCCAGTGATGCCTATTGATAGGACAAGGGGCAACGGGCACAAGTTACAACATGTGAAATTCTCCCTGAACACAAGAAAATACTTGTTTTTTACTGTGCTGGTGATCAAATTTTAGACCAGGTTGCCCAGAGAGGTTACAGAGCCAACCTGGTCCATTTTGTGATCCATAAATTCTTGAGCAGGAGGTGCAATTCTACAGGGCTTTTTCATTAACCTCATAGATATTATTTGTACATGTAGATGAAATTCAACAAGTAAACAAATCACTAGACTGACCAAACCTGAGCCAAAGCAAGGAAGGAGCTGACACTTCTCTTTCTCCATGTTCAAGGGGTTTGCTCCTGCTGTAACGCTTAGTGCAATAGCAGAGCTTGGGTCACTTCTGCTACAGTAAACCTTTTTTTGTATTATGACTGACTGGGAAAGTAAAAAATTAATCTCTTAAAATGGCATCAACTTTAGCTATGTTCTATAAAGTTGTGATGGGCCTTCTGTAATCCTGATCCACTAGGTAACCAGCTAAGCAATTATGGTGATAGCTCTTTTGGGCTTTGAAACTCTGAAATGAAACTCATACTGTTGTTTTTCTAATGGGGGAAGGGGAGAGGAGAGGAAGCTGCTGTCCTGTCTTAAAAATATGTATTTTTTCAAAGGTAGTTCTTTCTATCCATCTTGTCAAATGAGCTCTCCTGTAAGTTGCTCTAGAAGGCAGCACTGAAAGATGCTACCACTTAAAAAGTACTTCCAAATTTATACAATTAAGTGTAAGCAAATCTACCTTGATTGTTTTTTATCTAAAATGCTACAACTTTCAGGCTTTAAATTACTGTGTATGAGGTGATACCCTATGCTTGCTGGCCTGTTAGGTATCCCAGAGGACTTCTTACAAGAGAAGAACTCAGGTTGTCTAAAATGTTGCTAGTGGCTTCCATCTTTTTTGGAAAGGGAATAACATATGTGCATTGAAGAAAACTTGCCGTTCCTTTGCACCTGTAGAAACATGTTCTAGTAAACAGAAGCATGCGTTTTTCTCGTTTTTCATCTAGCAGTTCTTTCTCATATCGTCTTCTTAGAAGTTGAAAATGGAATAAATTTAATTAAAAGTTTGTCCTATGGCTAATGTAAGTAACATGAAACTCAGTGCAAATAATGTTATTTAAGTGTTTTTGCAGTTCTTAGAGTTGCTCTCTAGTGAGCTGAACTTAAACTAACATCTAATCTTGAAGCCTTCAGTGACGATATTTTTAAATTTTAGAGATGGTCAGGAATTAAGTTCCTGGTCATGAGTGAAAAGCTCCTTGTAGGAAGCTTCAACTTAGTAAAGGTCAGTGAGATTTAATCCAGACTTGAGCTTTTCCCATCTCCCGTTAGGAGAGAAATCTGCAGGAGAAGTAACACAGAGTTTAGTTGTTATTGCTGGGTGCTGAACCGCATAGATTTTGTGTGGCTTCTAATCCCTGCCCCTTCCCCTCCTTCCTGAGTTCATCTCATCACAGACAGTGCAATGCAGTTCTGCAAACTGCTGCCTGGGGAGATACGCTGAGCTGTGAAGAGGGACACTGGGTTACATCAGTATTCAAATGCTCAAAATAACAGCTTATTGGAGCTTATTCTTTTTGTGGAGAAGGTAGATTATTCAGCAGAAAATAACTCTTTAGTGAGGAAAATTCACAGCCATTTTGTCTTTGCAGGCATTAAAGGAATGGTGCTTCATGAATGGAACTTCATGAAGTTCTACTGCTTTGAGCAGGAGCTTGCATTAGATGTCTCCCCTTCCAACCTGAATTATCCTGTGATCCTATTTTTGGACTGCCTTCAGTGTGTATCTGTTAAAGTTTGCTTATGCCTTCTAATATTTGTGTTTTATACTACAAGCCAGACACACTTAGCCACCACAAAGTAGCAGCTTGTCATTCATAGGTAAACCCACCTTATCATCCATAGGAAAGCAGCTGCTCCTCAAGCAAAAAGAGGATTCTTCACTCTGTTATTTGGTTCTTTCAAATCTTTCAAGTGTATAAAGACTAATAATTGTAGCTATTTATAAGGAAAATGAAAAGCTGACTTACTTGCAGATCTGTGTGGTTTCACTGCCCTGCTCTCTCTTTACCGTGCATTTTTAATTGGGGTTTTATGCTGAAGATCAGTTTCAAAAAGATAAAGTTCTCTTGCAGTCATAGGAAGTTAATGATATCTATATTATTGTTATAGTTGACCAAGAATAAAAAGCACTGAACAATATATTTTCTATCATAAAGCCTATAATTTAAATTGAATTGAGAAGCTTTTCTCCTCACAGTTCATGAAGCAGTAGTGTTACAGGCTTTTATCCAATTGAGCAGAATACCTGTGAAATTAAATTAAATGCAGTATTGGTTCTGCTGTTACATACAAATGCTCCCTCTTTTGCCTTGAGTTACAGAAAATACTTTGTTACACTTGGAGAAGTTAGTGTTATATCAGATTTGGCATCTCTTTTTACTGGTCCTCAGATAATTGCATATAACACTTTAAATGCTAATGTAGGAAGCCTGACATTACAAAACTGCCATTCTAGTCTTAAAAAGGATGTAATAGGAAAAAGCTTCTGTCAAATATTCCATGTGTAAGCTGTATAGTGAAACTAGCTGGCTGGCTGACCAAATGTTAAAGTAATGCAAGATGATTCAAATAGAAATTTGACATTCTAACTATTGGAAAAAAATAGCTGGGGGTTCTGCAAAACAGCTGTCATAGCTTTTTTTTTATATATATATATAAATAACACATTTCTTCTGAAACTAAAACAGACTTAAAATAAGTATGTATAGAAGGTGTGTGGGAGTGCCTATACCACTACATCTCGATACGCTGCGTTCCGGCTCTCGACCTTAAAGGTGCAGACATAATTTGAATTTTCTTATGTAGGGCCGGTATATTGCAGTGTGTTGTGTTTCAGTTCAAAGATATTAATGTTTCAATAAAAAATGAAACATAATTCTGCAGCAGGTGGTTAAAAGTATTCTGAACTGCCATTTTAAGAGAGGTGGGGATAGCAGGGGTCCCCAGCCATTCTTCAGGCATGTCAACACTTGACTACAATTACTGTAACACTGACCATCACAGACTGTGCTCTTTTTTGAAAGGGTTACAAACAGTGCAAGCCTAAAGGATCATATGTTGGCTTAATTCCAATCAACACAATCAGCATTTTTATATGTTTGAATGAAGAAGTGCTACAGGCTTTTTAGTCACTGGGTGAGGAGCGGGAGCTGATAAAACACCACTTGGGGATACTACTTAACACCAGCTTTCTTTGTTAATGTCCCCGAAGGCAATCAGCACAACCTGTGGACCCCTCAGGGTTTGTTTTCCAAAGTCACACTTGATCTCTGACAATCTTTTGTCTAAAAGACTGAGATGCTGAAACATACTCCTGCGTGCTATCATAAACCCCCGCTTGAAACGTTGCACGTTAGAATCAACCCAAGTTCAACAGTTAAGCCGTAGATAGTTATTTCCAAACTGACGATGTTTGGGATATTGCCAAACACCAGACAAGTGCTCCTGTGGCTTTCCTGCCTGGTTTCAGCCTTGATGGTTGTACTCTTAACTTAGAAATCAGACCTTTGAGGAAACTTCATCGAGAAATACATTTAACTACTAACCCCCCCTGATAAAATTACACAGGTCAAGAGGTTTGGGGTTTTTTTTTTGAAAGAATAATGTTAGGAAATAAAAGGGCTTTGCCATTTCAAAGAATGGAATTTGAGGGGGAAGCAATATTTTTCTGTTAGTGCTTGTTGCTGCTGATACTCTGCTATCTCCAAGCTTTTGAACAAGATTTGATGCTTGTCATGGGGGATCTCCTGGTGCTGGGGATCTCTTTTGATATCCCAGTGGAAAGCACGGACAAGCTGCAACCTGTTAAGTATGCAAACAGTCCACCTTGTCAGTTGCTCAGCAAAACTCTCTGAAAATTGTACCTGTTCTGAGCAAACTCTGCCCAGTTGCAGGGGGGTGCAATGGGGTTGCAACGGAGCCCTTCACACAGGAGCAGGATGGGAGTCCACGATGCTGGCTCAGGTTATCCCCTCTGCTCTGCTCCTCTCTTCCTGCAGTGTCCCCTCCGTTGTGCCATTTCAACAGCTTCTGGGACAGGTTGGTGAACCACACCGGAACCGCTTCTGGGCAAACTGCTGCTCTCAGGGCAGCAAAACTTGAGCAGAAAGGTGCTCCCCTTTGTGGCTCCTCTTGCCCCAGCAACTAGAGGTGGAGGAAGCAACAGCTGAAGTGCTGTGAATGAAGGAAGTTAAAGGAGATTTGAAAGGGGCAAGTGGAAGCTGCTGAAAGCTTCAAGGGAATCAAAGAAGTAATAAACAGGATAGGAGTGAGAGTAGCAAAAAGAATGAATATACAAGTTGAAAAGCGTGTGTCTTAAAGCAGGCTCTTCCAGCTCCAGGCACTAACATCAGGAGTGCTTCAAACTATGCCCTCTATTAGTTCATGCTTTTGCTTGAGCATTTCAGTTATCTTTATTTCTTGTTTAGGCTTGGAGGAGAACCTGCTATGATCTGTGCTGTGAATCTGAATACTGAAAATTGACAACCACTATGGATCATTGTATGATTTGATACGTGACGGAGGGAGCATAAAAAGGCTAGAAAAACGAATGTTCTAAGTAAACTGATTTAAGAAATTTAATCTCGTGGTTTTTATTTCAAATAACAAGATCAAATGTGGCTAACATTAACATAATTAAGTGATGTGTCAGTAAAATGTGCTGATCTGCAAGTTTTCATATGCTTTGGGTAAAAACATAGGTTTCACAATCATCTTCAACACTCTGGCAGGAAAACTTCCTTGCAGTAGGAGTGATCTTAAAGGCAGCTCTTCTAGCAAGGGTCTAGGACTCTTTTCTGACAGCAACTTGGAAATTCAAAGCACGTTCTGACCGTTCTATGGGTGCAAGAACAAGCTGTTTATACTAACAGCAGGCTGTGTTCTTCAAAACAAAAGTCTAGTGAAGGATGAATTCTCTTAAACTAGAGTCAAAGTAGCCAACAAGCAATTTCTAAGAATCAGGGCAAAAAAAAATGCAAGCAGTGCACAGAGGAAGTTAGCTGCTATCATCTCTAACAGGCTGCCTCATCACTATTTTAGCACAAATTTACTATTTTGTTTCCATCGGTGTGAAAATACTTGTTAGGCTGGAGCCTCAGAGCATACAGAAGGAAAATTGCCTGGGTTGGTTCTGAAGGGGCAGAAACCATCAGAGCACGCTTCCTGCACGGTTCCTCCTACTGCAGCTGCAAAGCTGTGGAACCCAGATACCCCTTCGGACTTTGAAAGCCGTGGGGCTTTGACTCCTGTTTTCTGCAGCGCTCGGGGGTTACAGTGATAGTGATTTGCTGGGTATCTCGTTGCTATGAGGCCCTGTTGACCCTCCCCACAGCTGTAGAGGAGCCCCCTCCCTCCGTAGAACCTGTATGTGAACTGTCATCGTAAAACAAACACCCTGCAGGATCCCAACTGGATTGCCATGGAGATTCTGGGATCGTGTGTCCACACGCAGCAGCCTTGTGATTAGAAATGTGCAAAATGATAAAAACAAGTGACCTTTTGTGATGCAACAGATTGGTACAGAGAACCTGAGAGGTGTTCTCACAAACTTGTTTTAACAAGAAAATTAGGGGTAATCCTCCCTCCTCCTTTTGTGCTATGCCACCTTCTGTATCTCCCCTTTGTACAGTCTATGGGTTGTTCAGCCATTGAGAAGTCATTCCTCTCTGAAACAAAACCAGTCATTATGCTGAGATCAGCATAAAATTTACTAATATTAGAGGCCCTGTGAGTAGTCTTAAAGCAATCTGACACATACACATCTAGCTAGGTGTGTATACAGTCCTCCTGCAGGAGAGGAAAGGGAGTTTAAGAAAAGGAGGTGTGGAGTGGGGAAGGTAATTTGCAGTTTGGACTTTCTATGCCCAAAATGACCCACTGTACTTGCATGCCTTATCAGGGGAATAGGGCCCATTGCTTAGATTTTTATCATTTCATAAGTAGCATTTGGCAAGATGTAACTTCACCACTTACTCTTTGAATCAGACCTTTCTCATTGATGGTGGCAGTTTTTATAGTCGATGCAGGGATGCAAACAGAACAGTGTATTTAGTAATAAAACTTCTGAGAGTCTGAAATTGCTACTTCCCCCTTCATTTTTCTATGTGCATCAGCCACACAAGAAATAATCAAGAGAAAACCTAAACGGTAGCAGCAGGAAGCATCTGTGGTACTCTGTCATGTTTTGGGTTTGCCAACAGTCATGCTGGAAAGCTCTTCCTGCCCAAGCAGCCTGTGCTGCAACAGCAAAAAAAAACCCCAAAACAAAGTACAGATGCTTTCCTTATTCAGGCAAAGAAATCTCTACCCTGCTCTGGGATAGCAATGATGAATGCAGATCAATTAGCATTTAAGGTTGCCTATGAAACAGCAAAAATTTAATGTGTAAAGCTTTCTTTCTCCCATGTGACAAGGTCTTCTCTGTAGCAATCCTGAATCTGAAGCACCTGCTGCTGGTGGTCAGAAACAGCTTGCCTTACTCCTGTCCCTCTTGAAACTAACCCAAAGGAAGAGTGGAACCAAGTTCTAGTTCTAATTTCATTCAAGAATTTGGTTTCACAGAGTTTGGACTTCAACAAAAGCTAGTTTGTTTGTGGGGTTTTTTTTTAAATGAAGCAAGCTGCAATATCAATTACTCATTTTTTTTAGTAAAATTTCTTATTTCAGTTTCTCTTGCTCCCATTTATTCCATTCTCTAGTTCATTCTCCCCACCATATTCTTTGGGTGTTGCCTTGTGATACACACTTAAACAGATACTTCACCAAGGTACGTAGCTCCGTAAAACAGTTCCTTGTTTATCAGTTTTCATTGACTCCCTCCTGCAGTTAATATCCACATTGCACCCATGATGCTGTTGTTAAGCAGCAATAAATGGAAGATATTCTATAAACACCATTCTAAATGGCATGTGATGAAGCATTAACAAATTCATTCTAACCTTGTACATTTGTAGTAAATTTTTCCAAACTTCTTCTAACCTTCATGAACCCGGTAAGACACATGAATAGTTCTTCATTTTAAACACACATTACCAAACAGTTTGCTAAAGTAACTTGATTCCAACACATTGAATCCTGCAACATGACAGTTTCTCAGGTATTATATATAATGGCAAAGAGCCATCATACTACATATCTATTTAGAAAACAACTGCTTTGCTTCCTTTTAGAAAAGCTAGATGCAAGAAGTGCATTGAAAAAAAATATTTACCAACATATCTATATTACTGGCAACACAGTAAACATAGCTGATATTGATCATTCATTCACTGAAAAAAAAAAAAAAAGAAAGAAAAAAAGAAAGAGAACGATGTTCTTTAAATTTGGAATTGTATGTGGGTATCCAGCAAGGTACTCATGGCATAAAACACCATAATAGGGTTATCCCAGAAAATTCCATAGTCAAACCAGTTCTGTTATCAGAAAACAATCAGTGGCTGCAAACATTCTCACATTGCACATACATTACAGTGAGTATGAGTTATGATCCCATAGTGGAAGTAACACTCAGAGAGGTTTACACGTAGCTGAGTGTGTGCTTCAGCTGCATATGACTGTCAGTATTTCTACTGTGCTGCACTTGGGGAGAAACATTAAGGAATTTAGTCCCTGTAGTCATTTGAGAGATATTTATCTTTTATACAAAAGCATCTAATTAAAAAGAACAAACAGAAAAACCCCTTTGGATAACACACCCACTCTTATACAAAGTCTAATTACTTTAAGACAAGTTCTTTGGCAGAGTCATTGTTGCTCTCAGCTTCTAATCCAGATGGTTATTTGGTTTCAAGTGCTGTGTTTAAATTATGCAGTTTACCTTCACATGTTTCCCTCCGGGCACTTCAAGTTCTTTTATTTATCCTTCAGTACAAATACAATCTATACACTGAACAAGGAAAAATCTCAAATTTCTATCAGCTACAGCACTCCTCTGATCAGTTTCATGGCCCTCCTCTGGATCTGCTCCAACAGGTTTCTGTATTTCCTGTGCCGAGCGCTCCAGGGCTGGATGCAGTACCCCAGGTGGGGTCTCACCAGAGCAGAGTAGAGGGGAAGAATTAGCTCTCTTGACCTGCTGGCCACACTTCTTCTGATGCAGCCCAGGGTCCAGTTGGCACACTGCAGGCTCAAGACCAGCTTTTCATCCGCCATTATCCCCAAGTCCTTCTCAGAAGGGCTGCTCTCAACTCATTCATCCCCTGGTCTGTATTGATGCTGACAATTACCCCAAGCCAGGTGCAGGACCTTGTACTTGGCCTTGTTGAACTTCATGAGGTTCACACGGGCCCAATCCTCAAGCCTGTTGCCTGTCAAGGTCCCCTGGACAGCATCCTTTCCCTCTATCCCAGTCACTCCATCACAGGAGGCCACAAGATTAGTCAGGTATGATTTGCCCTTGGTGAAGCCATGTTGGCTGTCTCTAATGTCCTCCTCATCTTCTATGCGTTTTGATTTAACTTCCAGGAGGATCTCCTGCATGATCTTAGAGGGTGCAGAGGTGAGGTTGACTAGTCAGTAGCTCCTAAGGTCTGGGTGTGATATTCCCTTTTCTTCAGTCAGTGGGGTCTTTGCTTGAGTGCCATGACATTTCAAATATGATGGAAAATAGCTTAGCTACTACACCTGCCAGTTCCCTCAGGATCCCAGATGTTTCTTAGTCTAAAAGTGACATCATATATATTCCACATCATTCTTGCATTTCAAGTCTATATGTACCTACTTGATATCCTTTTCTTTTCCATTGTCTTGCTGCTCTTGGCAAACAGACTTTAATGAGATTTTGATAAGAAAATGTCAACAAATCCAAAAAACCAACAGTACTCCACAAGTTACTTTACTATCTTAATATTTATTTTCATAACCACTTTGATGTAGGAATAAAAAAGGCAGGATCAGAGGCTGGAAAGAAGCTGGGGGCAAAAGATATAATGGTCCTACAACTGCAAGACAGCCTGTAATTAAATCTTTGTGCCCTGAGACTATATTCTTCTCTTGCATGTAGGTGGATGAATAATTGACACCACGCTGGCAAAGCGTATCTCATACTCCCCTCTAGTGCCCACGGAGCATGGCTGCCTGCTCGGGTGCCCCCTCTGCACACAGCCTGAGGGCCAGAGGCCTCTCCAGGGGTCTGGACAGCTCTGCTGCTAACACAGCTGCCCCCAGTATCATACCACATAATTAAAGTTAGGGGGTCTCAGTTTTATTTTAAATGACACTGAAACTCTGTACTAACATTAAGTCATAAACTCCTCATTTTAGATATGATGGCACTTTAGGTGGGGTAGTATATTGCACTTGCCCCTTGAGCATTGGATTCCCTCAATTACTATGAAATCACATGTGATCAGTGTAATTGATGTGTGCATTGCAACATACATGCACAAAGGGTACACAGTATGTCCATGTGTCCTTGAAGTCCACACGTACTTTCACTAGGTCCTTTCCTACAGTGACCATGCAGCCTGCATGTACCTTGAGATACAATCTTAAAAATGTATGTTCCTCCATACAAGCAATTTCTGTTTGGACATATACTACCTTAGCTCAGTGACTGAGAAAAAACACAAAACTTCACAGCTGCTGAAACAACAGCCTACTGAGACGTGACGCTTGGAAGATGTTCTCTGATGCACCATTTATCATTGTCATGACAGTGCACAACAACTTAATACAGGAGACTGCACTTGTGTATCCCAGAGCAGTTATTCTCAACCATGAGAAGACAATGCCAACTCATGACTGTATTCAATTATTACGGGTTACAATACACTTTAAATTGTTCTAAAAATAAAATCTATGCATGCTAACGAGAAAAAACGATCAGCATAAAAACTATTACCTGCCAGCTTTATAACTACAGTCATTATAGCTAATTATATGTCTGTGGCAAGGGAATACTTTGCTTCCTACAAGCATTTGGGAGTCTTCAAAACACTGTCAGGTGAGGAAAAGCAGCAAGGAATGGATTCACCTTGTAAGCCCTACAATTTGAAAAAAACTCACCCTCTTTCTCTCAGTAATCACGATCCTTCCTTTGCTTTATGCCTTTCACCCAACAATTTATAATTCAGGAATTTTGCAGGCAGTTACAGACTCCAGTTTATTGCTAGCACCCCAAAACAAGTAAAAAATACTGAGCTGCTGGAAGTATAGCAGCCATGAAGAAGGCAAAAGGAAAAAGATTGAGTATGACTGAGAACTGTCATTTAGCTCAGCTGTAAATAAAATAACATGTATTTCTGTCCACTGTGTTTTAAGGAGCTTCCAGAACGTGTCTGAACCTGAGAACACAAGGTACCAGAAATACTGCGATACCGTAACACACAATTATAGCAGCACAGAGCACAGTCTCTCTCAGTCCAGAAAAAAAGTAAGAGAACAGAGAATAACTTAAGATCACTCAAAGTTTGGTACTAAACCTGCTTCCCAGAGGGATAGGATCTAAATGTAGCTTGGCTGTCTTCCTGCTGAGAGACATCATTCACAGCTGATAAACCCTAGGAGAAAGAGGATAGTTGGAAAAACAGTTGGGAAAGGTGAAGGGGCGAAGTGAATTTAAGTTTAACTAGTTAAATCACTGTTCCTGCCACATGGTAGAATGTGGGACATTTAAGTTTTATCACTACCAACTCTTTTTAATGCTACGTTTTAGTTTGTGATAACAAAATCATGGGAGCCAGCACACAGGGTTGGGTGAGAGAACCAAGTAGAAAAAAAACCAACATAAAACCACAAACCAAATCAAGAACAAATAATGACATAAAAATGTAGCTTTAGTTAGGATCTGTCACACCACTTTTTTTTTTTTTTTTTTTTTAACAAAACACACCCACCATGTTCTGGAGCTGTAGAGGCAAATTATCAGCTTGCATAACATCAACGTAAGGAGTAGAAAGCAGATTTCCGTAAAAACCTTCTTATATACTTGCCGCGATAATCCTGCTTTTTCCAGCACTTTAAAAACTGTTATTTTAAATTGTGCATTTCATGGTTAAATGCAATTGATTTGGGACTCTCCTGTAGCTGACAAATCTTACACATTGGCCTAATTTATGACCTGATTCTGTAGATCTAAGAGTTTAATGTGAGGTGATGAAACTCTGTAAAAAAAGCAGGCTGAATTTTAAAAAAAAAAAAAAAAAAGGTAAAAGCAAAATAAGTTACTTCTTCACAAACACTTGCATATTGAATGACAATTTTGCTATCACAGCCCTCCCTTTGGCTAATTGGCGTAGACCCTCTTCTGATTAGCATTGCTACTGCAGCAGTATTTTTTAAAAAAAAGGTAAAAAAAAAAAAAGGTAGAAAAGGTTAAAAAAAAAGGTAGAAAAGGTAAAAAAAAAAAAAAAAAAGGTAGTTGTACTTTCTGAGCATTAAAGAATCTGCCCAGGCGAAGGGCCGGCGGTGCTGTCGGGGGCACCGCGTTGCCACCCGCCTTGAGAACCATCCCAGCACCGGGGGGGTTCCCCGACAGGGTGGTAGGAAAATCTGTAGTTTGGGTTGGTTTTTATTTAAATAATAACCGCCAGGCCGGGCTTGCCGCCTCCTGCCGCAGCACCCACCAAACCACACACCCTAGGGCGGCATCTCAGCGTCCCCACCAACGGACATAGTCGGAGACAAGAGGCTGTCGTTCGCCCCGTCCCCACCGGGGATGCCGCTGCTCTCCGCCCCGCGGCTGCCCGCCCCGGGAAACCCCTCCCCGCCATCGCTGGGCCGCGCCGTCCGGTCGCTAGGCAACGCGGGGGGGCGCTATGGCTTTACGCCCGTAACAGGGAGTCGAGCACCTACACGACCGATCGGCAGCCACGCCCCCCCCCCCCCGCGCGGGGCGGCCAGCGAATGGGCGGCCGGCAAGACTTGCCGTTGGCGCCGCTGGATGAAGTCGGGGCTCGGCCGGCCGCGCCTGGAGCGCGGGGGGTTTGAGGAGCCGCCGCCGCGCCGCTCCGGCAGCGACCGTTTGCTGCGGCGCCCCCTGCTCCGCCCATGGCCACCCCGCTGGTAAGGGACCGGCACCGGAGCACCGCGGCCGGCGGGTGTCGCCCGGCGCCGAGGGCTGTGCGCGGCTACAGCTAATGCGGTCGCCGGGAACGCTCGCTGCGGCTGCGGGAGATTAACGGCTCCTGAGGCGGGGCAGGGGGGAGCGGGTGGGGAAGCCGCCCGCACCCGGGGGCTGACGGCGCGCGCCCTCTCCCTCAGCAGGATCCCGTCTTGATCCAGGCTCTCCGAGGCCACGGAGCGGCGGTGACCGGCGTCGCCTTCAACGCGGACGGCGCGGGGCTGGGTGAGTGCCGGCGGTGGGGCTGGGCGTCGTTTGCTTTCCGGGCGGGGCGGTTCGCTCCCTCCTTCCCCCTCTCCCTCCCTCCTTCCCCCTCTC